>JAJHSJ010000005.1:30805533-31026948 GCA_021015155.1 Magnolia officinalis | reverse complement strand
TTGGCTGAAAACCTTGACACTAGTAGACATCACGACCATCTATAAATAGTAAGTTGCGAATTCTATGAGTTTAATTGTAGTTTGCTTCTGATTTCTCTCATGTTGCTTAAGGGTAAAGGGTTGTGAACTCATTTATTTCATTCATTAATCAATTTCAAATTTTATAGAATTTATTTTCTATTTTGCTTGCTTTCTTTCTCGTGGATTTGAGAAGCTTCTGTGAGGAGTCCAGAGAAGTTCTGTGGATTTGGAACAATTATCCTCTTAAGGAAGACAGTGCTCGACCTCATCACGTTCATCCCTGCGTTAATTGGTATCAAAGCGAGGATTCACCGCGGGCTGATGGCAAACAACAAAGGTATGTGCCAAAATCTTATGGACGGTGATCGAGGGATTCGTTATCTTGCAGGAAGAATGAAAGTTTTCCACCGGGAGAGTCAGTTGACCATGCAAGGGTTGCAGGCAACCCTCGACCGTCTCGCGAATGTGCTACTTCCGCCCCAAGCCCTAGGCGCGCCTGTGGTTGTTATACGGCACAACCCTAATTTCCGTAGAGCACCGTAGAGCACTACCAGTGGCAAACTGTAGGACTACACCAAATTGTTCAAGTTCTAGCGACAAGGACCTTAATGAAGGCTTTACCCAATGACCAATCCATGGAGGCGATCATCTAGATCGTGCTGAAAGAGACTATCGAGGTAAGGTTGAACTTTCTAGTTTTAATGGTTTATTACGCATAGAAGATTTCCTCGATTAGCTAGCTGAAGTAGAGAGATATTTTGATTACATGGATGTGCCAGATCATAAAAAAATAAAATTGGTAGCATTTAAATTAAAATCTCCTACTTCTACATGGTGGGAGCAATTACAACTCTCACAAGCCCGTCAGAACAAGGCGTCCATCTCATCATGGCCACGGATGAGACGTTTTCTTCGATCACGATTTCTCTCAAGTGATTATGAGCAGATATTATTCTAGCAATACCAGAATTTTCAACAAGGAAATCGAACTGTCAAAGATTACACTAAAGAATTTCAGCGGTTGGCAACATAAAACGATCTGTCAGAATCTAAGTCACAGAAGGTGGCACGATTTATAGGAGGGTTACTATCGACAATTCAAGATCGAGTTCAAATGCACCCAGTCGAGTTTGTGGATGAAGCAATTCAGTTGGCAGGTAGGACAAAAACGCAACTTGCAAGAGTTTTGAATTAAATCCTTCAACTCGACCCCCATAACGAGTCCCGTGTAGGATCCAGTGCTGGCACGAGGAAGAGAACCAGTAGGAGAACGTCCTCAACCTCATGCAACCGTAAAGCGTGATACGGGGAGCGGCTCATCTATGCATCAACGTGTAGCACCCATAACAGCAGGCTCGAGTAGAATTCTGAATCCTTACGTTCGACCAAGGTTGAACAATTGTTACCACTGTGGCCAACCGGGCCACTTATCAAACACCTGCCTTCAACGTCCCGCAGTACACTTGACCATAAATGAAGGGGCCACTGAATGTGAGGCCGCAAAAGAAGACCCTGACTTTGATGAACATAAACAAGCTACTGAGGAAATAGCAGATGGCGATGAATTGATGGGCGATGATCGTGGTGAATCTCTAATTGTGAGGTGATTACTGTATACCCCACGGAAAGAATTACATCTACAACGACACAACATATTCCATATGCGGTGCACTGTCAATGGAAAGGTCTGTGATGTGATCATAGATAGTGGTAGTAGCGAGAACATCATCTCAAGAGGGATGGTGGACAAGTTGCAGCTACCAACGATAAAATATCATTCCCCGTACTTAATTGGCTGGATAAAAAAGGTGAACGAGACTAAGATAACTGAACAATGCACTATCTCGTTTTCAATTGGTAAAAATTATAAGGATCAAATACTTTGTTATTGTAACATCCCAAAAAATTGGGGGTCGAGCATAACTCAACACCCGAGTTCCAGAACATCACTTATGCAACGTAGATAATGATGATTAAATGTTGTCTGCATTTGTGTATTGAACATGAGTGAGATTAAGCCAAAACAACATATCATACTCCAGAGACAGTTAAATTGCAAGCGGAAGACTGTGATAGATATATAAAATATATAAAAACTGTGGTGAGTCTCCAGAGTATGATAACGTTACCAGGTTAAATAATTACAAGTATAGTTCCAAAATATACCAAATGTGTAAGTGTAATGGCTTCTATCCCAAATACCATAGCCCCGTCAATACAATACCAGGTCTTCATAAACTTGACAGAGAACTACATGTAGGAGAACTCCTCATCCACATTACAATAGTCCGGCTCTGCTTCATAAGCATCGCCATCACGTGAAACTCAACAAAACTGGTTGGTGTGTACAACACCGTCCCATAACGTGGGAGTGAGTGATCAACTCAGTGGAACAATAAAGCATATGTTAACATGTTATCAATTCAGTCAAGCAGTAATGATAAAGCAGTAAAATCAAACACTCCTAACTGCTCTTATTAATGCAAGTATGAATGCATTCATGATGTATGCCCTCACCACACCCTCCCTCGTGCGACACCATCTTACTTCGCGCGGCTGCTTTCATCCCTCAGTGCTCCACATCTTCCAGGCACATGCAATGCATGATGAGCATGATTACCGAGTATTTATTAGTCCATTTCAAATAGCAGGATTGGAAAACTAAGGTACCTCCCTTGTATCATTCCCAAACATGATCCATTCTAGGGTCGTTAGTCCTAGTTAATCTCAGACAATGGTGTGTTTTCTAGGTCACTGCAAAGGCTGTCAGGGCTGTTACGCACAAAGGTTACACCACTCCCCCATCACCTCTTTAACGATTCATCACTATACAGAAACAGGCCTAGTTCATACTCTATACACCGCGGCAAAACTCTAAGTCTCACCGCAATTTCAGAGTATGCTCGAGGTCACTACAAAGGGCTGTCAGGGCTGTTACGCATAAAGTTTACACCGCTCCCCCATCACCTTATCAATGTAGGCCGACAGCACGAATATAGTGTCCCATACCACCATAATCGGCTCACGAGTCTGGTTGCTCACTGGTCACTACAGGGAGGCACGTGGCCCCCAGCGTAGGCCGACAGCTCGACCACGGTGTACCATACCACCATGCCGGCTCATGAGTCTTAGCGGATCGAGGTACCATGGTTAAAAGAGATTTCACTGGTAAGTTTGGTACCCTAGGTTCAAGCAGTAGCATCAAAACATGGTGAACATACATTAGACAGATCGGGTTACTTGACGAGCTCGGCTAGCTCGAGAGCACAACAAGTTGAACGACATGAAGTGCATAAGCACTTCGCGTGGCCAACCACTATCGCCAACCAAAGTTTGACTCGAGTTCGTCGAACACATCTCACGTGGCAAATGAATCATAGCCACGAATTCAATTCTGGTACCGATTGTCTGGACTATAATCATAGCCTCAAACACAATCAATTTCAGATAGTTAAAGCAGTAATGGATCAAGGTTCAAATCATACAATCAAAGTCTGATATTATCCGTTTAGGGCTGCCAGGGCTGTTGCACGGAATCGTTACACCACTCCCCCATCACCCATGACGGATCATACAACGTAAATATGAATTTAAACATATGCATTACATAGATAAAATCATAAAAGCAGTTGAGCATGTTATGAAGCACAACATAAGCACGAGTTTGTACATATTCAATTCCTAATCACACAACTATCCAAGGAAATCATACACATAGTTAAAAGAGTTGGGAATCATATCTCAACACCCTTATACATTACAATTTACTAACTACTACTCATTCAAACTTTTTAACAAACACTTAGACTACATACACCAACATACATGACATATGTTAATCACATAGGTATAAGGCCAAATCCTTTTACTAGGGAGTTACCCCAATCATAACACGCATACACCCACGACGGATAGTCATGGCAAGCAGGAATCTAAGTTCCATATTCATTCAGTCATTTCCACAAACTCTTGGGCCACACATTTTAGCATATATAGTGTATATTGGCCGTGGCGTGATTTAGGGCGAATCCTTTCGTCAAAGGGGTATCGCCAATACAACAATCATGAATCCATAACAATTAGTCATGGCGAGCACGAATGAGAATTCTATACTCATTCAGTCATTTTCACAAACACTTAGCATACACTATTTCTACATACATGATGTATGTTAGTAAAACATGTATTAGGGCTAACCTTTCGCCAAGCAAGTATTTTATCCATATATAGTATATTCATACAGCAAATAATCATGGCAAAGACATCTCCAAAATTTATACGTATACTGTACTTTCTAGAATACACAATTTCAACATACATAGTGTATATAAGCAAAACATGTATTAGGGCGAGTCCTTTCGCCAAACAAGTAATTTATCCATATATAATATATTCATACAACAAATAATCATGTCAAACACATTTCTAAAATTTATACGTATACCGTACTTTCTACAAATACCTAGAGTATATAGAATTCCATATTTTTTCATCTTTAATCGAAACGAAAAACAGACAGCACTTTGTACATGTGCAATTGCATGCAGATCATGAATCTATCATTATCTGACATTGAAAGCGTTGAAAACCGTAACCTATACACCTAAAGTCCGCACCTTTTATCGTAGAATCGTAACGAAACCAATAGGTTTGCTAAGCTTTCGTATCGACAGTTTGGTAACCTATAGAACGAAATAGGTTAGCTATTTCATAACCTACAACCTATACAATCCCAAAATAGATTAGGGTTAGGGTTTCTTACCTAGAAATGGAGCTGGAAACGCCGGGAAAGTGATTAGAATGGAGTGGTGAAGCTCATATAGCGGCAGGAAAGAGTGGCAGGGAGTTTCTCCCACTGCTCCCACACTTTCTCTCTCTTTTCTCTCTTCTCTCTCTAGGGTTTCTCTCAAATTTGTATGGCTGCAATGAGAGAGGGTTTAAGTTCCTTATATAGCCTAAAAACTCACCGAAATAGACTCCAGGTCAAAGTATACTTAGGTTATAACCAAAGCGGACCTGTTTCAGCTCAATGGAGGACTTTTGGCGGGCCTCCTTGAGGCAAAGGTCGGACTTAAGCTCACCGACACCGGTTCTAGGTGGAGTTAAGTTTTCATTTCGGTCGGGATTTCAGATCACGCGTGGTGGACCAGTTTCAGTTCAACGGTCAGCGGATCTCGATCGGAGATTCCTAGTACATGTAAATGTGTATGAAATTTCTCCTGATCCGAGAGTGTAATTTGGTCTGATTCTGACGGTTTGGTTGCTTAAAACTGATCCGCAAGCAACATGTGCCAGATTACTATTTAAGATATTTATTTTGTAAAGAAAACAAGTGTTTTCACACTCTCTCGCTCCGGACTTAAGCGAACAGCTGTGGGACACTGTATGGATTTGATCTCCGAGATGGTTGTCAAGCCCAGCAAGGCGGTCCTAATTCTTTAACTTTGTGTTAATCGGACTTCCGACGTGTGGTCCAGATCTGATACGGAGTTTCGAGATGCTCCCGAGAGCAGCCGGGTAATGAGATTGATCCTAGATTTTAGGGTAACCTAGTGTTAATGATTCTGCAAGTTTTGGGTCTTGTAGATCGTATTTAAAGTGGTTGGTGTTAATTTCACAGGTACTCTAGTTTAACACTGGCTAATTCTCGCCTAATTTCTAAAGGATTTAGTCCTGAGTAATTTCTATCTGAGGTGGTACCTGGGCCTTTGTAGTTTGTATATAAAGTGATCCAAGTTATACTACTTAGCTAGTTCAAGATAGTGTCTAGGATGAAAGTGCTTAGAAAATTTGAAAGAACAAGGTGGTGAAGGGTGGGATTTGTGAAGGAAATGGGTTCAGAAGCGATTTTAGACTGTGGGATTCAGTTCTGCCGAGTTAATAAGGTGTTAGGAGCGACCCATTGCCTAAGGACGTCTAATCCCAGGTTGGGAAAAATTTGGGCTGTTACAGTTATGTGGTCGACATGGAAGCATGCCATATGTTACTCGGTCAACCTTGGTAGTCGGACCGTGATGCGACCTATCGAGGACGAGACAATGTCTACATATTCGTTAAGGATAGTTGAAAAATAATCCTTGCCACTATGGCACCAGAGAAACACCCTGAAGCCTCTAAAGTGGAGGGGAGTTTCCTATTGATCATTTGGGATTTCATAGAGAAATCCAAGGAAACCGACGAGGTATACGCCGTAGTGGTGAAAGGCGAGGAATCGGAACCCTCAAATATTCCTCTAAATTTAAGACTATTGCTAAACGAATTCAAAGAAGTCTGGCATGAAGAATTACCTGATGGATTGCCCCCCGTGTGGGACATCTAACATCACATAGACCTCGTCCCTAGGGCTAGCCTGCCCAACCACCCTCATTATTGGATGAGTCCGAAGGAGTGTGAGATACTTTAGGGGCAAGTGGAGGAATTAATCGCAAGGGTCTTAGAGAGAGAGAGAGAGAGAGAGAGAGAGAGCATGCGCTCATGTACCGTACCAGCATTATTAACATAAAAAGGAGTTGGTGCATGTGTATTGACAATCGGGCAATCAACAAAATTACCATCAAATATCGGTTCCCAATACCACGGTTGGAAGACATGCTCGATATGCTAGAAGGGGCCAAGGTGTTTTCTAAACAAGACCTAAGGAGTAGGTACCATTGAATTCGTATCTGACCCGATGATGAGTGGAAAACGACATTCAAGACTAAGGAAGGGTTGTATGAGTTGCTATTCATGCCCTTCGGTCTATCAAATGCACCAAGTACTTTTATGCATTTGATGAATCAAGTTCTAAAACCATTCATTGGCCGATTTGTGGTAGTATATTTTGATAATATATTGATATATAGCCAGGATGAGATGGAAAATAGGAAACATCTCAGGCAGGTGCTGCGGTCCTACAAATTAACAAGTTGTGCCTCAACTCGAAGAAGTGTAGTTTTTTAATGGACAACCTGTTATTCCTAAGATTTGTTGTAACGTCCACGGGCATCTGTGTAGATGATGAAAAGGTGTGAGCCATTAGGGAATGGCCGATCCCGACAAACATTCATGAGGTGAGGAGTTTTCATGGATTGACGACCTTCTATCGTCGATTTGTGCGAAATTTTATCACAATAGTTACACCTATTACAGATTGCATGAAAAAAGGACCGTTTCAGTAGACTAATGAAGCTAACAAGAGCTTTCATGAGATCAAGCATCGTTTGTCTGCAACACCGGTCTTGGTGCTTCCTAATTTCGACAAGTTGTTTGAGGTTGAGTGTGATGCTTCATATGTCAGAATTAGAGGGGTATTATCACAGGAAGGCATGCCGTTAGCCTTCTATAGCGAGAAGCTCAGTGAAGCCCGAAAGAAGTGGTCAACATATGAGCTTGAGTTGTATGCAGTTGTTCAGGTGCTGCGACATTGGCGGCATTATCTGATTCAAAGAGAGTTTGTTCTGTATACTGACCATCAAAAATTAAAGTTTATTAATAGTCAGACTAATGTGAATCATGTGCATACTAGATGAGTTACGTTTTTACAAAAAAATCACGTTCGTTCTGAAGCACAAGTTAGAGCAGCAGAATAAGGTGGCTGATGCGCTTAGCCGTCGTGCATCACTACTTGTTACAATGAGTAACGAGGTGGTCGGCTTCGACTGTCTCAAGGAGCTGTATGCCGAGGACGAGAACTTCAAAGATTCTTAGATGAAGTGCCAAGAAGGTCACCTTAGTGACCTTCATATACAGGACGATTTTCTCTTCAAAGAGAATTGATTGCGCATCCCTCAAAGTTCTCTGAGAGCAGATTATTCAGGAGTTACATGGAGGTGGCCTTGGTGGACACCTTGAGCGAAACAAGACGCGAGCTGTAAGACCTGTAACCTAAACCGTACCATTCGGTCAGCTTCCACAATTCTACCGGTCGAATTCCGGCAACCCTCGACCCATTTTCGACGGTGCGCACGATCCTAAGCCGAGTCCCGCACGCCGAAGTCGGCTCGACTCGAAACCTATATCTTGGCGACCGCGCCGTCGCTGCGATTCTAACACCGCGACTCACGCACCGACTCGATACCCAGGCTAGAAGATGTCGGCCTGTGTTCAATTCGAATAAAACACCGCACGTTGCGAACTTCGAGAAAATCTCTACGAGATGTCCCATCAATCAAATCAATCACTCAAGTCAAGTCACACCTACCCAAGTACAACAACCCATGCCTCTCTCTTACACAAGCAAGCCCAAGTCAACTCTCTCTCTCTCTCTCTTTTTCAACTCTACCCATGCCCATGACATCATCCCTCCATCCCTCCCTCTCCTTTTATTATTTCTTTTTTTTCTCTCTCTCTCATTCTCCCATTTTCTCCCTCTCACACGTCCAAACTCTTCTCTCCCTCCCAAACAACAAGTGTGGCCCACTTTACTCTACACTCTCACATCTCTCATCTCAACCGTTGGATCGTCATCAACCACCATTGAAAGTGGAGGCAAGGAGCTAAGGAAGCTAGGGGAGCAAGAAGGAGTGCAAGAGGTGGGTGATCCACCATCATTTCTCATATTTTTTGGGCCACATGTGGTGGGACCCGTTTGATGTATGCATGTATGAAATGGAGGGCCCATAGTGGTGGGGTCCCTCCTCTATCTCACCGTGTATCTCTCTCTCTCTCTCTTTTCCCTCTCTCTCTCTTCCTTAGAATGGAGTGGGCCCCACCAATATGTTAAATCTACTCCATCCATCAAATAGGGTGCCCCACCTCATTTTAGGAGAGATCCATCCCCCCTATTTAGAGTAAATGATATATTATAATATTTAAATATTATGGTGGGCCATGATCATGTGGGACCTACCTTGATTAACGTGGGCCACTCACGTGTGGGACCCACCATGAGGCAGTGTTTATCCAAACCGTCCAACGTCCAGAGACGCTGGACGTAGGCGTGCTAACAAAAAAAAAGAAGAAAAAAAGTAACTTTTTAGTGGGCTGCTCATGCAGGCCCCACCTTGATGTATGTATGTGATCCACACCGTCCAATCTATTCTCCAGTCCACTTTAGGCGTTGAGCCAAAATTTTAAAGTGATCTGATCATCAGGTGGGCCATACCATCTAAAACTATGTTAAGACATGCCAAAATATATAAAAGTACTTGGTGGGACCCATCTGGAGCTTGGATGCAGCTGGAACTCGGTCTGGACGGCCAGACTAGTGGGGCACACAGATTGGGCGGTCTGGATTCGTCCAAAATGGACCCCACTTACCACAAAAAAAGAGAAGAAAACAGCACTGTATTGACATGAGGATTTGGATGAGGATTGGCATGCTTAACTTACATATTGCATCGCATGGCCTTGGTATGGCCGATAGCATTCACATCTTGTACTGCATAGCCTTGGTACGGCTGGTTGCATTTACGTACTCATCAGCATGATTCCGCATTACTCCGGCATTACATTCTGAGCACGTTCGAACACACTTACACCGCCCTCTAAGCTTTCTATAGAGCTTATGCACGATTGATGCGTGTAGGTGACGCCAGGACGCACTGTGTAGTTTCACCGCTGTTGGAGCGTGCCGCCGAGCTTTTGGAGTTTTGATATTACCACTATCTTGTATTTCCCTTTATACGCACTGTATTCAAAGTTTTTGTTCATAGTGGATTTTGTGATGGTGTTCTTGTGGTTATTGTTCGTGGGTTATGCTTGTGGTTATGCTCATTACGAATCAAATTGATATTAGAAATCCTCCTTGTAGCATCCCAGGATCGGAACCTGGTATATGGGTACCGGGAGCCGAGAATGGGGTACTACGGAGGCTGTCGGCGCCGGATTCGGCGATCAGGAATTTTGTGAGCCCGGTCTCCGGGTTCGGGGCGTGACACGAGCTCTTGTGGAAGAGTAGTATTATTGGCTACAATTGGTACGTGATGTGGAAAAAGTCGTACAACGTTGTCATGTTTGTTAGACCTCCAAGGGCAATCTTAAAATACGGGCCTCTACACCCTGTTACCTGTGCTTGACAGTCCTTGAGAGGATTTATCTATGGACTTCGTGCTTAGTCTCCCATGAACACAATGCGGCATGGATTCGGTGTTCTTGGTAGTAGATCGTTTCTCTAAGATGGTGCACTTTATCCCATGCAAGAAGACCCTCTATGCAACACATGTGGTGAACTTATTCTTTAAGGAGGTCGTATGACTACACGGGGTTCCCAAGACTATTACTTCTGATTGTGACACGAAGTTCATTAGCCACTTTTGGCGGACTTCGTGGACTCGATTTGATACACGACTTCAATTCAGCAACACCTACCACCCACAGACTGATGAGCAGACCAAGGTTGTTCATCGCACGTTGGGAAACCTCCTTCACTGTATTTCAGGAGAAAAATCAAGGCAGTGAGATGTCAAGAAAAGTTTGCATTCAACAACATGGTAAACCGCTCAACAGGAAAATCACCATTCCAGATTATCTACGGACGAGTGCCTCGCTACACACTTGACTTGGTCCCTCTGCCCATGCTCCCAAGCACGAGCATTGCGGCAAAACATGTGGCAGACAGGATCATGGGCATCCATACGGAAGTACAAACCAAGCTACATGCATCGAACAAGAAGTAGAAGGAACAAACGGACAAGCATCGGTAACAAAAAGTGTTCGAGGCGGGCGACCGCATCATGGTCCATCTGCGCAAAGAGAGATTTTGAACAGGGACATACAACCAGTTAAAGAATAAGAAGATTGAACCTGTTCCAATCATCCGAAAGATCAATGACAACGCTTATGTTATTGATCTTCCAGATGACATGGCGATCTTATGGACTTTCAAAGTCGCGGACTCGACCGAGTATCATGAACCGGAGCAGGATGAGAACTCGAGCACGAGTTCTTTTGAAGTGGAGGGGACTGATGTAAAGCTGGTCGCGGATAGTTTCATGGCTAAGATGGATCAAAAAAGGCCTGATCGATGACAAAAGTGATCCGGACCGTCGGACCTTAGATCGGGCGTATCTCACAATTCGGAATGAGTTATCAGGCGTAAAATATATGATTTTGGGGTAGAACAAGCTACTTTAGCCACCAAACCCCACTACAGCGGGTTATGCTAGCCAAATTTGGGAAATACCCCTGGATCGACAGTCGTTTCCCTATTTTAATTCTGTTTTTACTATAAATAATAAGTTTTAGTTTGATTATAACTCTTAATCCATTGGGCTTTAGGAGTTGCGCCCAACATGAAAAGAGCTTAAAATAATTAGGAGAATAGCTCAGCGAAACCAACTAGGACGCTTACTATTTTTGGCCAAAAACCTTGCGCACCAGTAGACATCATGACCGTCTATAAATAGTAAGTTGTGAATTCTAGGAGTTTTAGTTATAGTTTGCTTATGATTTCTCTCTTATTGCTTGGTATCCCTATTTAAAGAGTTGTGAACTCGTTTACTTTATTCATTAATCAATTTCAAATTTTATAAGATCTATTTTCTATTTTGCTTGCTTTCTTTCTCGTGGATTCGAGAAGCTTCTGTGAGGAGTCGAGAGAAGTTCTGTGGATTCGAAACAGTTATCCTCTTGAGGAAGACGATGCTCGACCTCATCACGTTCATCCTTGCATCAATAAGTCTCTTAACAAAGATAGTGGAACAACTTAAACATAGTCACATTATCACATTACACATGTAATCTTCGTAACACACTTCTCTCCTTAATTTATGTCTTTAAGATTGCTGATATTTATGACTGTGATTTGTCTCACTTCAAAAAGATTAAACATTGTGATGACTACCACGATCCAATATAAATGGCCCTAATGAACTAGATTAGAAAAGCGTTGCTCGTATCATTTAACAACGATGGTTTTAAAATTTAGTGGGATCCCATTAGAAACTTTCAAATAAATATGTTTTACTATATATATATATATATATATATATATATATATATATATATATATATATATATCTTCTTTGATAGATCAACGTTGTCTAAGTGGGAGAATGTAAGACTTCTGTTAGGTGGGTCACACATGATCATCAATTTTGATTTGACCATTGGATTATCCAAATTGACCATACCGATGGGCCTCATTAAAGTTGTGATCAATAAAGATAAGCTTGGGGCGATGAGCTTGGACTACAGTCTCTATATACGGTAATTCAAAAGAATATGAAATAGTATAGTGTAAAGACTTTGAAGGGGAAAATGTGACAGATAATCTACTCAAATGTTCTTTATATATAAATATAAATATATATATATATATATATCTATATATATAGATATATATATATATATATATATATATAATATATATATATATATATATATATATATATATATACTTTTTGGTTCCCACCATGTGCCCTAGTTTTTTATTAGGCCACGTTAGCTACTTACTACGTCAACATCTAAATAAATAAAAATTAATAATAAAAGAAGATAACATATCTTTAAAAAATCAAGATCAGTTTTATTCCTCCCATTTATCTTGTTAGTATCGGTTTGAAATAAGTTTTTCTCCTACTCTCTTCAACGCAATGTTTAGGTATGTTTCCATCTCTTTGCCTATCTGTCTCTCCCTCTTTCCACTCCCCTCCCTCTAACCTTGGTTTTTTAGAATTTGTGTTTAAGTTTGGTTCATTAAATAAAGGACTATTTAGGATTAATTTTGTGAAATTATGATTTTTTTTCAATACCATGCATGCTTCTCTCAAGTTTTAATGCTTTAATTGCTAGATTGAGTTCGACGTAGGTTCGGATTTTGAAAAATGGCTATCAATTGTGATAGTTGTCCAAGAGACCCAGATTTCTAAATTCATTATTGATTTTGTAGTATCATTTGAAATTATAGTCCTTAGGGCACTCGTTGTACACGGTGATTTGAACTATTCATCCAATGGCCCTGCTATGGATGTGTAAAAATTGAACTGACCGGATGATCTTTTCCTTTGAGTTAAATTGACTTCTACTTTTATAATATTAACCATTAGTGTTTTATATTTTAGATTTAATTGGACATTGAGCATGGTGTGCTTTATTCTATTTATAAGATTATGAGATGTCATTTCAAATGCAATGTGTTTGATATATGAATGAAAAAAAAGAGTTTTGAATTTTTTTTATATTAATATTTAAGCCTTTTAAAGCTATTTAATCCTTTTAAAGCATATATTTCTTGTGCCAAATATGCTCATGTATTTTATTATAGAGGAACGTTCACATATGGGCATTATTGAAAACTTTCGTATAATCGTATTTTTCCTGCCAATATAACACTTTACACCTATGTAGAACATTTAAGCCTTGCAAAAGGTGGCTTATACTGTGAAAATTAACTGATTAGAAAATTAGGCTGGTCTGCTTATCTGAAAAGGCCAAGCTATATGTCCTAGAGGGGGGGTGAATAGTACTATGCCAAATTTAAAATAATTACAGTGGAAAGAAATATCCAAACAAAGTAAATCAATCCACAATGCTGAAATGAATAGCAACCTCAATAAACCAGTATTGAGAGATTAATACAAACGTTGTTCTAAGGACAACCTTACACCAAAAACCAAAGTTTATGGTAGGACAACCTGATTTCTAGAAAGGTCTTTGTATCAAGAACTCAAACTTTCTAGGAATAAACAAATTGAAGCAGAACAGAGAAATGGAATGTTACTCAAATATCGATTGTTCTAGGGACAACCATACACCATAGAAATGGCAGGGCAACCTTACTAGAATAATTTAGAGAATCTAAAGCTCAAATTAATAAAGGAATAGCTTAAATAAATTGCAGCAATTTAAATCTAAACTATTACAACATTCCCCACTGAGCTTGAAATTAAAATGATTACAACATTCACATCCACATACATTCCACAAAATAATAATCAAAGATAGGAAAATAAAGCACACTTCCACACAACACAAGGAGTCATAGTGGTTCGCCTGTGTGTACACCAACTGTTCAACAACAGCCACACAGAATGCTACTCCACTCCTAATATCCTCACACAGGGGATATTAACATTCACTATCAAATAGGTTTTCCCAGGTTTACCCAAAACCTTCACAATTGTGTCTTTTTCAAAGGGCTTACACAATTCAAAAAACCCTCTTTTCTGAGTTTTCCTGGCTCTCCTCAGATAACCAATACAATGAGATTTTTCTAGCTTAACCTCAAATAAAACCAAATAAAGTAAATTACACAAATTGTAAAATACCTGTTTTTCTTCTTTGTTGTAGCAGCCCAGAAGAAACCAAATCGGAGTAGAGATTTGAATGTCAAAGTTCAATGTCTAATACTCACTTTATAATAGTTCTAGGTTCTAATAGATTTTAACTTAAAACAAATGGGCTAGCTTGAATTGATTTTGATTCCAATAAAAGGAAAATAAAACTTCCTCTTTACAGATTAGATTAGAATGCAAGAAATAAAATCAATTAACAAAGCTAAAGAAATAGAATATTAAATAATCACACTTAGCTTAAACGGAGCACATATTTATCTCTCAGAAGGCTGAATTAGATTAGCTTGAATGGTCTATTTTATTCTGAGATTCGTGCTTTATTTAAAGTGTGAGTAAATCATGTCTTCGACTAGTCTTAAGTCGCTATGACTGGTCGAAGATCCAACAGATATTTGAAAATTCAGGCGCGATAAGATAAGACGGTTTTACGACTGGTCGTAGGGCACCTTCGACTGGTCGTAGGTCTCCTTCAACAGGTCGAAGGACAGACACGACTGGTCGAAGATAAGTGCAAATCATCGCTGTAGTTTGAGTCGAAGGTCTACGATTGATCGAAGAACCTGTCGACACTGTTCTTACGACTGGTCGAACAGTCCCCAGGACTAGTCGAAGCCTAACAGAAAATTTTTGAATTTTACAACGAACTTATGACTGATCCAGGAAATCCTTAGATAGGTCGAAGAAGTACTAGGACTAGTCGACCAGAGACTAGGACTAGTCTTAGAATAGGCCAGATTCACTTATATAGAATATGTGAATTATGTATCCAAAGTGGCCTACTCTAAAGGTCAACCTATGGTTAGTCAAACCTCAATAGTGAAGTAAGGACATTGAAACTTAAGGACCTTGAAAGTAGTGAAACTTGAAGTCTTGAAGTAGTTCAAACTTGAAAGCCTCTAGAGATCTTTAGATTGAATTTGAACACTTTTTGAGATCTTGAGATGGAACTTGAACACTTCTTGAGATCTTGAGATTGTGAGCAGAGCTTGTCCAACAAAGTTGGTCTTGAGTACCGCTTTGATCTTCACATATGCAAGCTTCATAACAGAGTCTTTGGCACCATAAATTTGACAACAAAAAGGGCTATCAACAATAGCACTTACATTATCACGCAGGCCTTCTTGTCAAAATCACTGGATCGATAATGATCTCACTTGACATATATGTTACATATAGGTGTGACTGACATAATGAGTGGGTGTTGATTTTCATGCCAAGTAATCTTTACAATATGCAACCCATCTTTTGAATGGTTGAATAGTGGTACATGCATGGTAGGTTGGTAGGAAGGACGGGGTTGTATGTTAAATTTTATAGTATTTGTACGTGAACATGCATCTTTACCCCATTTTGTTGTATTTATTGGTAAGATAGGCAACAACTACAAAATTAAATCAAGATGTCTCTTAGTTGATAAAACTTGAGTTATACAGCAACAAAAAATTATAGGGATGGAAAATTATTTGTCTTATTTATTTTTAAAACAAAATTAAAATTTTAAATGCAAAATTTAATTAATGGGACTTGACTCATGGAATGTGAAGCATTTTTTCTTATGTTATCAATAAGTTTTCACTCATAATTTAATTGTCCAATAAATAGGATCAAATTCACGCATTATGACATCTTCCTCAAATCATATTTAGTACGACATAATGAGTTATTATTCCTTTTGTTTCATATAATAATTAAATTTAAAATGAATTAAGATATAATAAGTAAAAAAGTATATGATGGGCTTAATTGTAATTGTTTTTATTCAATACAGGATGAGATCATTCGATCACGAAATGTTAATTATACTATCAGATGTGCTTCGTCAAAGTTTTTTAAATTTCATAAATAAAATAAAATTAAAAGACGAATATATTAAAGTAATAATAGATACTCATTTCAAGGAATTCATGCGCTTCCTAAGGCTATTGGTTCAATTACATGTCTAAACATTATTCTCACCACATGAGATAATGAAAGTAATTATTTCATCTTTGGAGGAAAGAAGGTATTTATTAAACACCTAGACATTATTTTAATATTGGATTTTAATAGGAATAGAGAATAAATAGTTTTAAAAGAGGAAAAAATAAAAAAAAATAAAAAAATAAGTATTTTGCAAAGTTTCTTCTTAAAAAAAAGTTGATAAGGAGAATATTGAGAAATTATTGGAACAAAGTTTGGAAGAATCTTTGTCTGATTTTATAAAACTATCCATTTTTTTATATATTTAATATAATTGTATTTTTAAATGTCAGTCAAACAACTTTGAAATTCATGTTGCACTGCATGAATAACTTGCAAAAATTGCATAGTTTTTTTTTTAAAAAAAGATGAGCAAGAATTTATTACTTCGAAAGGGCCAACAATTCAAGAATATAGAGGGAACAAAGAGTAGAGAAAAAGCCACACCCTGGGCAAGGAGTTTGTTTTTTTTTTTTTTTAAATAAAAAATAAAAAAAAGACCCACAACTTAGGTCAAGAAAAAAAAAAAAGCCCACATGTTATGTCATAAAAGAAACAAAAAAACTCACACCATGGGCTATGAACAGAACAAATGTACACCCTATACATTAAAAAATTAGGAAAGATGGAATCCATTATTAAGAAGTGCTGCACATTCGAGAAACTGATCTGAATAGCATTAAGCTGAGCAATATTCTGACAGTGTGTGGAGAAGGTAAGGGAAAAAGAAATATTATATAATTATGCATGAGCAATTTTCGTTTATGAGTTTTAAGTTAGAAGTATTTTTGAATGTGTAAAAAAGAAAAATATATGAACAATTATGTTATATTATGAAAGTATTGTTTATTATATGTAAGACTCCTATTAGGTAGGCCACACATGATCATCGGTTCTGATCTGATCGTTGGATTATTTAGATTGAGCGATGCAGTTGTCTCCACTTCAATTGTGATCATTGTAAATAGGTTTGGGGTGGGACGCTTGAACCGCGGTCCCTATTCTCGGTTATTAAGTCAGATATGGAAACCTATGGTGTGGAGACCCTAGAGGTGAGAAGTGTGATGGGTAAGCTTCTAGCCCTCTTTCCTATATATACATGTCTTGGTCCCATCACCAACACAAGAGAGAAAACCCTAGTCCCATTGAAGGTTCTCCTAAAGGTGTAAGGTGTAGAAGATCAGGATTCCTGTCTGCTTAGGGCTATACACGAGTCGAGCTAGCTCAAAAAGCTCGCTCGACTCGACTCGAGTCAGCTCGGATTAACTCGGCTTGAAAGGCTGACTCGGGACGAGTCAAGCTTCTTTTCTAAAGCTCGAGTTGAGTTCGAGCCGAGCTCGACCATGGTGCATTTCAACTTGAGTCGAGCCTCAAACTCGACTTGACTCGAAGCTCGAACTCGAGCTCGACACGACTCTAATAATATATATATATATATATATATATATATATATATATATATATAAGTAAAACTTAAAAGTTTTTACTAAAAAGTAAAAAGTAAAAAACCCTACCCGACCGTCCGTCCCCGTTCCTCTCTTTATTTCCCTTACCTTACCGACCACGAGCAGTGTGACGCCCCATCACTGTTGCACATGTGGGCGAACACTGATGTAGGCGGGGCCAAATGTCACACCCCAGACGTGGTAACCGGACTCACAAGGAACCCGATGGCCGGTTCTAGCCGCAACAGCCTCCGCAGTACCCCATTCTCGGCTCCTGAGGCAGGTTCCGATCCTGGGATCCTACAAGGAGGATTTTCATAACAGTATAATCATTACCAATATGAGCACACCCAAGATCACAGCAAGTACATCTGGAAGTAACAAAGGATACACATCACAAAATCCACTAAGAATTTGAACTTTTATAAGCTTACATCAGGTCCGAAAGGACATACATAAGATAATGGGAAAAGAGAGAAAAGAGTCAGCAACACTGGAGTCCTCAAGCTTAACTCTACTCCACGCTCTGTTGCTACGACGCTTGCCTGGGATCTCCTGCACGCATCAATCGTGCATAAGCTTATAGAAAGCTTAGAGGGTGGTGAAGGTATGTGACAATGGTGCTCAGAAGAAGATAGAGAATGCAGAAGGGAGTCATGATCAATACCAATACCACTAGCCTTACCAAGGCTATCATGAATGCAAGAAACTATACCAAGGCAGTACGATAATGCCGGAAGCCATACCAAGGCTATATAACGCAATGAGTACTATAATGTGATGAGTACTGTAATGCAATACGAGTACTGTAATGCAATGGGTACTATAATGCAATGAGTACTGGGCACCATGCCAAGGCGATGCAATATGAGGCTTACACAGCCGATACAAATGCAATGCGAAGTAATGTCAGTGCTCATATCCAATCCACATATCAAGTACATTTCCATCATAAGGAAATCACCGGGGTCCATTACACTACTGGATGACTACCGCTCTACAGACCCCGCACAGTCAAACGAGCATAAGAGACCTCACTACCCGCCTGTGGACAACCAATCACCAGCAAGGCCTGACGGTAGCGGACCCATTCACGAGCTGGTCAGACTCAGCCTAGCAATGCCCCCTTACATCAGGCGAGTAAGGCCACACCCCTATCCAACCGACTACACGACAGTGGGAGTAGCGACCTAACAGTATAAGGCCCTCGTGCGCTCATATATTCCACCCGGTCACGGCGCTGGAGCAGATCCTTGGTACCATGGAAGTTTTGGGAATTTCACTCATGGGCATCATATGCACCCGGTATGCTCAAGTAACATTTCCGGTGTACAAACATGGCCATCCACGATATATCTGTGGAGGCTACAACCCTGATGAAATAAGGGCGATAATGCTCATATGTTATGCAATGTCAGATGCATGAATTACACAATCAACTATGCACCAATTCCAAGCATCCAACGTACTCAAGAGGGAATACTACGTCCCTCGGGAATGCAACATGCAAGGCCCAATGACACAATCATAACCACACACATAGTGTCATCCAAGCATACAATGATGCACATGGGTCATGAAGATGGGTCTAGACGCATTATGCGGCGATATACAAAGTAGTACACTCCTCCTATCCAAGAAGGGACCAAGACTAGGTATTTAGACAATATCTACAAGGAATCCCACCTCTAGTGGGGGCCCATTTACCTGGGGTAGCCCACAAGACTAAGCATACAACTACATGTCTAAGTAACACAGAAGTGAGTCTAGCAAGAGTTTAAGATGAGCATTTAATGACATTTAAATACAAACGGGCTTATAGGGGTCCATAATGGGGACATTTAACCGCCATTCCCCAAGAGGCATCTCAACCACGAACTATATGGATACAAGGCCTAAGGCCCTACATTCAAGATAAGAACACAGGTAACCACATACATACATTCCTCATAATAGGCCATAAAAAGATATAACACCACTTTTAACAACATGGGCCCCAAGAGAGAAATTAAGGCCCAAGGCTCAATTCCCAATGGCCATAGAATCCATGCATTAAGTTGGACTTGGTGGGCAGCCCGCATACACAATATACGGCCCAAAATAAGTTTAAGTTTGGATGATGAAATGGGCCCAATTACATTAGCCCAAGAACTAGCAATTTAGGTGGGCAACCAAGAGCCCAATACTATCCTTATCTTAGCCCACAAGTCCATCAAAATGGTGGAAGCTGGCCCAATATATGGTTGGGCCAAGTCGGGACGTCCCAACCCACTCTAGGCTCATGGGATGCCCCAAAAATCTGATCTAAGATGGGGTCCTCATGTGATCACTAAAGGTGGCCCAAAAGAATGCACTGATTAAGCCCAAAGATTATAAGAAAACACAAGCATGCAATACGTACACAAGTTCTCAATATAGTGGGTCCTATGTCCAATAAAGTTTCAACCATAACAATGTACATTTGAGTCCCCTTGATAAACGTTCGGCCCACTCAGCTTCTTGGGCCTGCTAAAGCCCAGAAATTAATCAAATAAGTGGGAATGATCTCATGAAGGCCAACAATATTCACAAGGGGCCCCACCAGATGGAGGGTGTGTATACGTCGAGAAAAGATCAAGTGGGCCTGCTACTGGAATGTGAATCAGCAGCAACCCAAGGTAGAGAGTGCTTCCATAATCGGGCGATCCAAGGCTTGAACGGCCTGGACCAATCATGCGTTAAGATAGGTTCCACATACATACACATTGAGCCTTAAACAAATGGCCTAGGGTCTATGGTGGGCATTTAACCATCCATAGAGAAACTTATGGGCCTACCTTAAGATCACCCAGGAGGACATCCAACCTCAACTGGTTTCCAAGAGGTAGTCCGCCACTACTCATATAATGTAAGGTCTAAAGCCCAAGCAATGCATGGCCTAATGGGCCATACACCAAGCCCAACTCATAGGCCATATAGTGGGCCCTCAAGTAAGGTTTGGGCCCAACCACAAAGGTCATAATTCCACATAGTGTGGTGAGCTTCATGGGCAGCCTAGTAATTCATTTACATGGGCAAGTTTCGCATTTAACACAAGTGAGTTGGGCCTCACTTTTGCCCCAAGTACAGGGTTAGTTTAGTGGGTAGCCAAGGGCCCAACTTCTTGTGTATTATTGCCCCTAAGCCCATCACAATAGATAGGAGAGTATAGGCCCAAGATCAATGGGCCTATCCAAAAGAACTGAATCTACAAGGCCTACTTGCTAACACAAACATACATATAATATATCACATAATGGGCCCAAAAGAAATGGCCCAAACAAAAGCCATCCAATTCATACATTATGGTGGACTTGAAGGCAGCCCGTAAACCCAAGAATACACATGGGCAAGGCCTATACTGACAGTGTGGGCCTTGCCACACTAGCCCAACGACTTAGCAAGGTCCTCCACAATATATATTTATGTGGGCCTTGCAAGTCAGCCCACAATTAAGCATTTTATGAGGACATCAAGGCTAATAAATACACATGATTAGCTTGTAGACGGCCCATTAGGCCCATGAATCAATAAGGTCAGCCCTTGCACAATCTTGGGCTCAAGGGATAGGTTTCTAGCCCATTGGGCCTATAAAGCTATCAAAAATTCTGGTTAAAGCTAGCCCACAAACCACCACAAAGGTGGGCCTCAAGGGGAACTAATTAAGCCCAAAATGTCTAATAATTAAGCCCAAAATGTCTAAGGAAGGAGGGCAAAGAGTGTGTGCAACACTCTCTTAAATCTGATGGGCCGCCATGGCTCCAAAAGATCAACTATGCACAAATTTGGGCCCCTTACTGGAATTCAAGCCCACCTGGGCCTGCTGGAGTCCAGAAATTTATTTAATTTAAATGGGTTACTGACCCATGGTGACCCACACATATCACAGTGGGTCCCACCAGATAAGAAGAGCGATATACAATACTTACTTCAAGTGGGCCATGCCGTTAGAATGCAGGCCCAGCAGCCCAAGGTAGAGGCATCCCATAGTGGTTAGTCATATGGGCCTGGGTATTTGGCCCAAAACTGACCCAATTTACAGGTCATACCATGGTCAGTCCAGGGGCCTGATGGCCTTGAAAATTTGCAGGATGGTCCATCCATAGGTGAACCACAACCCCACAAAATTTCAGAATTTTTAAACATCTTGAAATAATTTAATTAATTTGAATGAAACAAGCTGTCCAGAAAATCAGACTGGCCAGGACGTCCCAATGTGGTGGGCCAGTACGGGCCTTGCCACGATGTGCACAAGAGTCCATTGGCCCTGAAATTTTGTAGGTGGGTCTCACCATAAGTGGACCACCTCTCTGTAAATTTTCATAATTTTTGGATACTTAGAAGTATTTTAATAAATTCAGGAGTTATAATGTATCCAGGGTGGAATGTTGCTGAAAATAACCGTACAGAATTTGGACCATCCAAATGGGTGGGTTCTGGGCCTCCAAAATTCCTAAAATTTGGACCCAAGGTCTCTCATCAAGCCTACAACAAGGTGGGACATAGAAATATAACCTACCTTCTAAGAAAATATTTTTTAAAAATTTATTTTTATGAAACTATGCTGCTGGATTGCATAGCAGAAATTTCTGGCAACTCACTATATTGGCCCACCCTTTTGGATGCCCAAATGGGGTCCATTGGACCTAAAATTTTGCAGGTAGGTCCTACCATGGGTGGGAGATCTCTCTGAAAAATTTTAAAATTTTTAGGATAGTAAAAGTATTTTAATTAACTCCTACAATTTATCGACAGCAAGGTATTTTAAAAAAAATTATGCTGCTGAAATAATGCTGCTGCCCCTGATTTGTGCACCCCATTAGAGCGGGCCCAGGTCTGCCAAATTTTAAGAAAATGAAGGACCAAAATCCCTACACAAGTATACAATAATGTGGGGTCCACAAAGGTGGCCCACCATTTCAGAAACAGACTGATAATTTTGTTTGTACAGCAAGCAAGGTTGTTAGACAGTCCAGAAAATCTGGACTATCCACCCTCCTTGGCCCACTCTTTTGGGTGATCAAACAGGGACAGATGAAGGTAAAATTCAACATACTTCTAGGTGGGGTCCACACCTCCAGAAATAATCAAATATTGGAGGTAAAACATCCTCTAAATCAATCCATAATATGTGCCAAAAATAACCCAAAAACAGTCTAGAATTTTTCTGGACAGCATGGTATGTCTGAAAATAACTGAATATAACTACTGATTAAATGAGAAAATACCCCACAAAATTTATGTTAAGATCCACCTTAGTGGGCCCACAAACATCCAGGCCATACCCCCTTCATGAAACCCATTGCATGTGTCCAAAATGGAGCAAATAGAGTGTCAACAGCCAAGGAATGGACAACCATAGACGTCCACTTTGCTTGGACGGTCTGGATATTCCGGGGCCACTAAGTGGGCCACACACATCAGGAAATCAAGAATAAAATAATGAAAAATAAAAATAATCCAGCCACAAGAGAGGAAAATGCCATGATGGGGTCCATGGAGAATGGCCCCATCCATGGATCATGCATGCAAGGAAAAAGGGCCATTGGCCTCAACCATGAAGACATGAGGGACCTCCATCACCACTTGATGGGTCCCAAAAGCTCCTAAGAAAGAAATGAAGAAGGATCTAAGAGCACCCACCTAGATCAACCTTGAAACTTACATCACCATCATCTATAGGCTCCAAGCAACATGGATCAATGGATAAGATCGAGTGAGAAGGGGTAGATGAGGTGGTATTTTAGGGAGAAGGGGCTGGAATGGAGGGAAGATGGGCTGGAGAAATGGAGGGAAATTGTTAGGGAAGAAGAGAAGAGAGAGAGAGAAATGAGAGGGAAAGAGAGAGAGAGAGAGACTTTTAAGACTTGTAATGATGGCTCTCTCTCTCCTAGGCAATGATGGTGGCCTATGGTGATATTAACAAGGCTTAGGGTAATAGCCTTTTTTAGAAATCTTAGCCTAGGGTGAAATGATGACATGGGAAAATGTGCAACCCATGGTGGGGTCCACCAATCATGCAATCAATGGCCCATATCGATCAATGCTCATAACTTGAGATGTACATATCGGATTAACGCAAGGGACGCGGCAACGGAATCACAGCGACGAGGCGGACACAATGTCATAGGTCTCGAGTCAATCGGAGTCAGGTCTATATGACCGAACTCAAGGATGATGCAAACACTACCCGATGGTCGCGGGTCACCGAAATTTAACTAGTAGAACCGCGAGACCAAAATAAATGAGATGCATACTCACACATGCACATGCACACATGCGGACTCGGTTCGGGTCTCACACCAAATGGCTTGGGCAAGCTACCAGTGGTTGGCAGGCTACTGTGTATGCAGTGGGAGGTTGAACTTGTCCCACATCGGAAGCGCTGTCTGAAGTAATGGTGGTTATATGTGTGGTTCGAACCTTCATAGTATGAGGCCTTTTGGGGGAAACCCTGAGAACAAAACTGTGCGGGTGCAAGCCCAGAGCAGACAATATCATACTGTGCTGGTCGGGCTGTTACAAGTAGCCGCTAGCCAACACACCGTACGGCCGCACCCAGCACGGTAGCCCACACTCTCTGCCCCTTGTTCACTCCACAAGTATAGGGTTGTGATGTAGTAATAAACTCGGTAAGACCGAGGTCGAATCCACAGGGACTGAAACCTGTATGTAATCTGAAACTAACCAAAACTAGAACTAGAATAAGATGCAATCTAAATCAAGTGAATTTGAGGAATAATGGTAAAATATGTATCTAAAACTTGTGAAATTTAAAGGTAGGAAACTAGGGATTCAGAGGATCCACTTATAGAGATCAGGTAGATCTACGGTCGATTTATGAACTCAACTGGACTTCAAGTCCCATCTTCATCCAGTTGGAAGATATAACCATGAAAATCAATCTAAACTTTATTTAATCTAGTTTTCAAGAGATCAGACAAGTGTAAATTAGAATGGATTCCATCACAAAACCATGCCCATGAGACAAAGCAAACAACGAAATTAAACCAATCCACAGCCAATCTGAGTGATGTATGAATGTTAAGAAGAGTTCCGTCATTCCACCATGTCCAAGGGGTGATGGTGAATAGCAGGGTGTCTTGGCTTCAATATCACAAGAAAGGAAAAGGAAATACTCAAGCCATCGCAGATCTACTGTAATATAAGTCACAATAAACCATTAAAAACTGTGAATAACCCTATTAATCAAACGAGAATCAACATCAGTTCATGCATGAATCCAGGCCGTAGAAATTATCCATCACGCTACAAGCTTCACCTCTTAGCCCCAGCTAAGAGGTTTAGCCCAACATGATTAGGCTAAAACACTCCAAAATAAAAAATAGTAAAAAAAAAAAAAAAAAAGAAAACAAAAGGCCTTAACTCTCTCTCTCACGTTCAAAAACAAAAGCTAACCTTCCTCCTCACCTTCTCTCTCCCTTTTATCATTGCTTCCGGTCGGCTAGATGGTGCTTTCGCACCATAAAGGCGGTGGAGAAAACTTCCGCAATCTTCATGCACAAGGGAAGTCGGTGTGTAGGTCTTTTCGCAGCCTAGAAACGGATGAAAACAACTTTCGCTTCCCTCACATTTTTTTTCAAAGAAATAACGTCCCTTGTAGCCTTTTTAAATGAGCTATACTATGGACGACTTGGATCATCCATCCGATCAAAGGTAGTGGGCCACTTGAGCTTCAGGTTCTCGATTTTCTCGAATCTCTAGCATGTAATTCCGTCGATCTTGGTCCCTTGGAGTCCGTCCCTTGCCTTGGTGACTTTTGATCATTAAATCCATGCTTTTAGTACCATTTTTCAGTCCAGGTTCCTAAATTCACCTTGCAGCACAAACATGATTAAAATAGTCTATTAAACAGTATCATGTCCGTAAATTCAGGTAATAACTGGGGTCTAATATGCAATATTTGACCCTCAACACAACCCCCAACCCGCATTTTGCTAGTCCCGAGCAAAGAATGCGAAAAATAAGTTGAGAACAACACGATAATTTCTATGTACTCAAGTAAATTTTGCAAAATAATCCAGATAAAAGAATTCTAAGATTATGAATGTTGGGTATTCCTATCTCTTGGACTCGAGTACACGATAAACTTCATAGTCAAGTTCAAAGTATTAATCCGTCAATCAGAAAAATTCTAAACATTGAGTCTCATGGGTGTATTGTGCAATCTCGGCTTATCAACATTAAGATTCAAATTGTTATTTCATGATATCATTGGTAACCAATAAGAGGATTCATGGCAACTAAAACCTGAACCAAAGTCTGCCTCATCAATTCCAACTCTTTTTTTTTTTTTTTCATTAAAAACTGCCAAGTAGGGGAATTAAATCCTCACCTATAGGGAGCAAACCTATAGTAAAGACTATTCGCCTAGCCCTTTTCGATTGTCATTCTTGGGGAATCAACCTTCACTTATAGGGAGCAAACCTATGGTGAAGACCATTCGCCCAACCCTTTAAATTTTTCTTTTTAAACATGATGGTAGAACTTCGCAGGTTGGTTCCTTTTGTGCTTAGTGATTACCAAGTTAACCCTTCAATTTCAAACTGAAATCTTAGTGTGCAAGCGAGATGTGTCTTGTGGAATCATGACTGAATCAATGTTTAAAACTTCTAATCATGGATTAACAGTTCGAACTTAACTATGAAATCTAACAAATAACGGAATCCCATAGTCATAAATTACCAACATCACTTATCTTGTAATTCTAAATCCAGGATGGCCGTCAAAATCACTTTGAATTCACAAGAAATCCCAGAAAATTTTTCACAATTTTTGTTCAAGGCCAAGAAAACACCGATTAGGAAACCTAATCTCCCACCCCCAACCGATCATCTACATTGTCCTCAATGTAAAAGATATGAGCATGCAATGCACATGGGACAACGAAAGTAAATGAGAAGTGATGGGAAGTTAGTACCTGGACGAAGGAATCAGAAGCTTTTTCCAAAGATATCAGCGTAAATGCAGGTCAACACAAGAGAGAAACCAACAAAAGCAAACTGTCCTAAAACAATGTATAAAGCAAACTAACCTAACGACATAAAGCCGACTATCCTAGAACGGCATAAAACAAAATACCCTAGTCCTATGAAAGCAGAGAAAAACTACTCTATCACGCCGCAAGGTTCCTCTTCTAGCTAGTATCGTGATAAATTTCTCAGTAGGTTTTTAAACAGGATCATCCAAAAGCCCTTTTTGCAATAGGCTTTGATGCCCTGGAGCATGAATGACCAGAGAAACTTATGTACCTTAGCAAAAATTCATCGTTGATTCGCCTGAGGTATCCAAAGTATATATGATTCACCTGTGTCAGAAAAAGTCTCAAAGTTAGTATTCCATGGTGAATCAGAGACTACAGGTAGATAGAATTCAGAAATTTTTTTAGGAAGTAATGTAGTCTCAATGCATTCCGAAGTTCCAGACTTCGGTTCAATTTTTAGCTCTTCCTCCCTTAATGATAAACAATTAAGATCTGGGGAAGAAGGGGCTTCAGAGTAAGGGTGTGCTTGGTCCATAACAACCACCGACGTAGTGTCATGTAAGGAATCCACATTTTCTTATATCATGAGGTCGTTGGAATCCACAAGGTGTGCCAAGCATGAGTTCAAAGATGTGGGAAATTCAGCTGGGAGTGACTCGTCTCCTGCATCGAAATATGTGATGATTTGTCCAAGGATTCCATCGTCTTTTGAAGTAGATGGATGTATGCTCGCTTGCTCTTGCCCTTCACAGACAGATGGACAATCAATAGGCGAAGAATTGATGTGAAGACTTTGGTCATTGAAGCTTCTCAGTGGAGACATTGAATCGTCTAAAGTGTATAGCTCAGATTGTGGCCTCAACTAGGTAGTTTCAAATTCCAGAGTCATATCAAGCAAATCATCCATCACCCGAATCATATCATCATTCAATTCAGGGCATGCATCACAAAGGTCGGAAGGGTTAGTTAAAAGTGGTTCATTCTCCTCATTCAAATCAGTCATGTCAGAAGGTGGAGTAGATCATTATGGTTGACAACTTCCTGAACCTCTTGATCATTGGCAGGAGCCACACTTGACATTGAATCTCAATACTCATCATCATCTAATTCCGTGTAGTGCACACTTGGGATGGAATCACATTCCTCATATTCTATTCCTAGATTAGGTTGAGGTTCGAATAAACTAACCCTACCTCATCAATGTAATCATGTGTATCATGTGAGTGAAGTGTGTCACTATCATTATATTTGAAAGATATCCACATCTCTTGACTATTCCTTTGAACTGTCATCGAGATCGACTCATCGAAAAATTGAACCATATGCTCATTAGTACAATTCAACTCTTTATTCCAAATTTCAGAATTCTTCAAAAGCAAGTTAAGATCACTTTCCTCACATTGTGTCTCTGGATTGGGTTGAGGCTGAGGTAAACTAGCCTTGTTCCTCTCATTAAGGTGTGATTCAATTGCTTCTAATGATTTCATCATGTACGCAACATGTTGGTTGAATAGTTTTCGATTTTCCACGATATCCAAACATGAATCCTCTTGGATCGTTTCTGGTTGGATCTCAAAGGTAGGGGATCCAAGAGAATAGTCACTATAATATGTTGTTGGTTCATCTTTCCAATTTTGATGTTTCCACTGATCATAGTCATATGGATCATATGTTGGTGAATCTGATGGTTGGTAATACATATTATCACTCATAATAGAATCACGCAATGTTTTCTTTTTATCAGATGAGTGATAATAATTCTCACTCCCATAGTTATGATAGCCCCAACACTCACGTACTGTTTTGTTAATCCGTGGGGTGTAATTGTTCTCCTGCATATGATCACGTAAGGACTTCTTAACCGGTGGATCTTTATATTCCGGTCGATTCTCGATGATAGTTTCAGAAAAGTTTTGAGACATTGATTGATTTCTATCATAATCATCCCGATATAGGTTATTCTTCTCAGCATACTGACGTTCCCACTCGTGCATATACATGGTGAGACCCGAACACTGAATCTAATCCTAAAAAAAAAAAACAAAAGAAAAGATCCTACAGCAATATGGAAAGTAAGAGGAAGAGAAGTTAGAAGGAAGGTACCAAATGAGAAGTTCCTATGTTGAGATCCTGCAAAAGAAAACAAAAGAGATTAGTTTCTAAATAAAAAGTCTAAAGTTAGAAAGTTCCTACAATTGAAATAGAAAATTAGTTTCTAAAAAAAGGAAAGTTCCCTAACCTAGAATTGGAAAGTTCTAAATTAGAAATCTTAATCCTAAAGTAATGTTAGTTTCTAAAAAGGGAAGAATTCCTAAAAATAGAAAATTTCTAAAATAGAAAACCCTAGAATTAGAAAATTTCTAAATTAGAAAACCTAAACCTAAATTAAAAAGTTTCTAAAAATTAGTTAATTCCTAAAAAGGAAAGTTTCTAAAATTAAAAGAAATCCTATGAGAAATCCTAAAAATAGAAAATACAACCCTAAACCTAAAAGTAGAGAAATTGGAAAGGAATTACCAAATTAGCAGCTTATGTCATGATCCTACAAAACAAGAAAACAAGATAGTTTCTAGAAATCAAACAGAAAAAATATAACCTAAAATTAGAGGCTCCTAATCTTAAACTAAACCTAAAACCAGTTAATTTCAGAAAACGTAATCATCAATCCCCGGCAACGGCGCCAAAAACTTGTTCACTCCTCAAGTATAGGGTTGTGATGTAGTAATAAATTGGTAAGACTGAGGTCGAATCCACAGGGATTAAAACCTGTACGTAATCTGAAACTAACCAGAACTAGAACTAGAATAAGATGCAATCTAAATCAAGTGAATTTGAGGAATAATGGTAAAATATGTATCTAAAACTTGTGAAATTTAAAGGTAGGAAGCTAGGGATTCAGAGGATCCACTTGTAGAGATCAGGCAGATCTACGGTCGATTCATGAACTCAACTGGACTTCAAGTCCCATCTTCATCCAGTTGGAAGATATAACCATGAAAATCAATCTGAACTTCATTTAATCTAGTTTTCAAGAGATCAGACAGGTGTAAATTAGAATGGATTCCATCACAAAACCATGCCCATGAGATAAAGCAAACAACGGAATTAAACCAATCCACAGCCAATCTGAGTGATGTATGAATGTCAAGAAGAGTTCCGTCATTCCACCATGTCCAAGGGGTGATGGTGAACAACAGGGTGTCTTGGCTTCATAATCACAAGAAAGGAAAAGGAAATACTCAAGCCATTGCAGATCTACTGTAATGTAAGTCACAATAAACCATTAAAAACTGTGAATAACCCTATTAATCAAACGAGAATCAACATCAGTTCAGGCATGAATCCAGGCCGTAGAAATCATCCATCACGCTACAAGCTTCACCTCTTAGCCCTAGCTAAGAGGTTTAGCCCAACATGATTTGGCTAAAACACTCCAAAATAAAAAATAGTAAAAAAAAAGAAGAAGAAAACAAAACAAAAGGCTTCGACTCTCTCTCTCACGTTCAAAAACAAAAGCTAACCTTCCTCCTCACCTTCTCTCTCCCTTTTATCATTGCTTCCGGTCGGCTGGATGGTGCTTTCGCACCACAAAGGCGGTGGAGAAAACTTCCGCAATCTTCATGCATAAGGGAAGTCGGTGCGTAGGTCTTTTCGTAGCCTAGAAATGGATGAAAACAACTTTTGCTTCCCTCACATTTTTTTCAAAGAAATAACGTCCCTTGTAGCCTTTTTGAACGAGCTATACTATGGACGGTTTGGATCATCCATCCGATCAAAGGTAGTGGGCCACTTGAGCTTCAGGTTCTCGATTTTCTCAAATCTCTGGCATATAATTCCATCGATCTTGGTCCCCTGGAGTCCGTCCCTTGCCTTGGTGACTTTTGATCATTAAATTCATGCTTTTAGTACCCTTTTTCAGTTCAGGTTCCTAAATTCACCTTGCAGCACAAACACGATTAAAATAGTCTGTTAAACCGTATGATGTCCGTAAATTCAGGTAATAACTGGGGTCTAATATGCAATATTTGACCCTCAATACCCCTCTCTATCTCTCTCTTTCTCTCATTCTCCTGATTTTTTCGAGCAACCCACGTAGCCCACTCAGCGACTTCGAGCAACCCGCACCCAATCCCGACTCGACGACTCTTCTTAGGCCTGCTCTGCCCATTCGACCACTACAAACAAAGGTAGGTGAATGTGATTAATATATTTTTTTTAAATGTATATTAGATTATCAGTATATTATTGGAGACTTTTTATTTTTTAAAATGTATATCAGTATATGATTGGCAGATTAGGTCAGGTTGGGCGATGGGTTGGGTCGGGTTGGGCGCTGGGTTGAGTCGAGTAGGGGTTTGGGTCAGATTGGGCGCTGGGTTGGGTCGGGTTGGGCACAGGGTTGAGTCGGGTTAGGGTTTGGGTCGGGCAGGGAACTGGGTTGGGTCGGGTTGGGCAAACAAGCTCAACTCAAACTCGAGGTAAACTCGACTCGACTCGAACCACTAGCTCGACTCGAACTCGACTTGATAGCTTTCGCAAACAAGCCAAGCTTCAATGTTGAGCTCGAGGCCGAACTCGAACTCGAGCTCGAACTCAAGAAGAGCATGGACGAGCCAAGCTAAGCTTGGCCCACCTCGACTCGACTCGGCTTGATGTACAACCCTATGTCTGCTACATCAAGGAATCGGGAATGTCTTTCCAATCAAGTACACTTTAAGATTAAAACATTAAATTTCCATTATTGATGCATAGACAATCTGTCAATTCTATAGTATAGATCTAACATTATAATGATAAATTTATTTTCAATTAAATATTCTTTGTTTGCATTGTATGCCTTTCTCAACTACAATATTATTTCTAACAACTATGGTTATAAGAGCACATTATTCTTTTGTCATGGTTATTAACCATAATGGTGTATCTACATTTTTTTATAGATGGGTCGAAAACAGTTATGGACAAGTTGTCACATAAAAAATACTTAAACAATCTCATCTGTACACATGTATTTATATTTTTTTTTACCAAATTATTTGTTTGAATTTATCAATATTTTTCCTAAATATGTAGTTAGATCGATATATTTATTTTCATCAGATTATTAAAGATATAAACCCTACAAATAAGGAGAGCCACCTGCTTCCTCTTATTATAAGTGTTTCATATTTCTTTTTTATTTGTTTTATAATTAATAACTAATTCTACACTTGATTATATAAGTCATCATTGTGATTAGCATACATGAGACATTAAGCATAGTTAAAGAAATACATTGGTGGTTGGAACCATGCTTATTAAAGATTTAAGCAAAAAGTATAAATATTTTCCACATAACAAAATTTTTCATTTATACATGTGTGCACACTTGATCATATAATTGATTCTACATTTAATTATGTAAGCTATTGTTGTAATTGGCATATAAGAGACATTAAATATTGGTAGAGAAATATGTCAGTGGTTAAAATATGAATTTGTGAATATTAAAGAGAAATTTATAAATATTCTCTATATAATGATTAATTAGTTTATATATGTGTACATATTTCTGTTGATGCAGAAATCTGGTCAGCCCTCCCTGGCTCGTGAACTTGCACAAAGAACAAAGAGAGAAGACCCCGGCTCGTATGCCGGGGACCCTCTGATGCCAAATTCAGGAATTTGGGTCTAGTTGAGTGTAAAAGGGTTCGACCTAATGTTAGTCTTTGACTTGGCCTGTCAATAGTAGGTCGGGATACTTTCCCTATAACAGTATTTCCCCCTACTTACCAGATCACGTAGTGGACTGGGTAAGTAGTAATTGTTTTGGCCAGGTCAGACCCTAACATTAGGTCGAACTAGGACTTGGGTCGAGGTCCCTGTGCGATAAGTTGGGAGGTTGAGGAAGTTGGACGGACTGCATGTTGCTGTGAATGATGGGAGTGATGCGAAGCTGACGATTGCGGTGCTTGAGGCAGGAGTCCCATGATGGTAGCGAGATGGCGGTGCTTGACCCGCGGGTGGCTGGCATGCGCCAGCTGTCTTCGGAATGGGGCTCGAGGCAGTCGTACGCCACACGTCCCGTGGGGAGAGCGCTAGCGTGCGACGCTACATCTTCACGTGCTCGGACATTGATGGGGAGCCATAAATGCATTGGGCGCGATGAGTATAAAGGGGGGAGAGGGCGCCCAGAGCTCTCCATCTCTTCCTATTTTCTTCTGCATTCTCCCGGAGCAGGCTATTTCCGGTAAGTCAGAAATTCCTCCTTTTCTCTTCTTTCCGGCGGCTTTCTCTTTTTCGACTAACTTTTCCCTTTTCCGACCAGTTTTTCCCTTTTCCGACTGTCTTCGCTTTCTTTTCTTTAGCTCGGTCAGGACTTCAAACTGGTCCATGTGTTGGGGGCCTTCCACAACGACTCCTACTACACAGTCGAGGAAGGCCCAACAAATGCTTTATCTCCCCCTTTGGTCATGGGGGACGAGGAAGTTGGGTTCCAGGGCCTGAGTGACGAAGGTGCTCGACCGGGGTTGAGTGGCCTTGCTGTCAGAGCTGAGGAGATCAGTACTTTTGGCTCTGTCATGACAGAGGCCGATCTCCATAGGGTAAGGGGAGATTACCAAATCCTTGAATCCATAAGTCTTCGGGCCCCAAAGTTGGGGGAAGTCCCTGGTCAGCTTCGCGCGGGCGAGATGGCTATTTATGTCATAGCTCTCTAGTGCGGTTTTTGCCTGTCTCTGTATCCGATGATACAGAGATTTCTTGTAGTAGTGAAGCTGGCCCCGGGCCAACTGATCCTGAACGCCTGGAGGGCTTTGGTCGGGACATGCATCCTTTGGCAGCAGCTCGGCTTCCCCGAGTTGTCTATGGCAGAATTCCAATATTCGTATAAAGTCAAGCCCAACCACGCTTATCTGGGGTAATATTACCTTTTCGCCTAGGCTAATCAAGGTCGGGGGCTCATCACTGGCAATCCCTCTTCCAATAAGAGATGGCAAGACAAGTGGTTTTTTGTGTTTGGGGAGTGGAAAGACCCAGCAATAGGCGTTCCCGCCAAGTTCTCAACTCCAGGTTGGGTCTTGCCGAGTTGTATTTTGGTTCAATGTAGTTCTGGACTCGTGATAACCTTCTATTTTGTCCTTTGGTGTCTCTTTTTTGCGCGTGCAGCCTAAGCTCTCTGCCGCTCTGCTTTAACACATAGCTTGTGCGTGGTTGTTGGATCCTGCTCGAAGGAATTAGAAAGCTCTAATTACTCCCCAAATAGTTTTTCAGGTCGAGATCTCTCGAGTCGCCCCTGAGCCAATAGGTAGCGATGTGTTTTAAAGATTTTTTGAGTTCCACTGCCTTCTTACTGATGCTTCTGCTCTTACAGGTATGTCGGGCCTCCCTTGTCCTTCGAAGAGACAGAAACTCCCTTCTGAGGTCAAGGTGAACCGATTTAAGAAGCATATGAAGAAGGGAGCTCCTCACTGAGCTGTGGGGCAAGCAGTGCCAGCAGTTCAGCCTCCTCTTGGGATTCCGCGGCTAGCTAATCACCCCAGGGTGGAGGTCACTACTTCTGCCATCGCCACAACCCCTAAGGCGAAGCGTGCGCCTGAGGAGGTCCCTAATCGGGAACCTGAGGAGGCTGCTCAGGGTGGTCCCGAGGCGGGCGGAAGGCCAGGGTTCAACTTTCAAGTTGGGCTACTTGGCGAGGCTGGCACGTGGACCTCTTGCCACGTTGAAGAGTAGGGCGTTGCTGCGTTGGTCGAGCAGCATCCTATGGACGTGCTGCGTGATTCAATGATCTACCTCCAGAGGGTAGATGTCTTTTTGAGATTAGTATTTATGCCTTTTACTTTTGGTTTTCTGACCTTTCTTTCTTCTCTAGGTGGCTCCCGCTCTCCTGTCGGCTCGACTTGTTTTTAAAGAGGTCGGCCTCGATTATGAGAAGCTCGAGGCTAACCTTTTGAAGGTGACTTATGAGCTCCAGACCGCAGTTGAAGCTAGAGACGCATCCATGGCTTAATTGACAAATCTCTAGGAGGCCTTGCGTGTGGCCGATGCCCGACTTGACAGGGTTCTTTCGGAGAATGCCTCGAAGGAGGCCGCTTCGGAGGCGGAGAGGAAGAGGCTGGAGGCCACTCTTGCGGAGGCGGTCTCTAAGCTGTCGGAAACTTCAGCTCGATTAACCAAGGTCGAGGCCTCTGTCCCTAAGTTGAAGTTAGCTACGGTGGAGGCTTTCAACGCTTCCGAGGAGCACGCGAAAAAGCTTGAAGATTAGTACAACTTCGGCTTTGCACTTTCCAAGGAGTTTGTCAAGTTGAAGTATCCGGACCTGGACTTGAACAACTTGGGTGATGATGCCGTGAGCCACCCTCCTACCAACGCCTCTACCGCCAGAGGCCCTGCCTCTATTGGGGTGACTGCTCCTATTGTGGCCCCCACCCCCGCTGAGGGCCCTATGGATGCTCCTTGAGAGCTTTATCTTTCTTTTTTGTTATTCTTTTTATCTTAAGATTTGTGATTTTCAAATTTTTGTTAATGGAAAGAATATTTTGTTAGTTTTTGTGATAATGCATTACTTGGTTAACGATCCGACCCCTATTTTATGGGTCAGGCATTTTGGTTGCATACTTCTTTGTTTCAAGAACTACATTAGTCATCTTGTCGATAGGCTCTAGCTCTCTCTGTTTAGAGGTTGAGTTGCTTTAATAAGGGCATTTATCATGAGGGGAGCCCTTAGTAGATTTTGCAGGTCGAGAGTCGGGACTCGAAAATGTAGATAGAACGAATTCCCCTGTACTGGGATTATTATTATAACTCTTTAAAAAGGTAAGTAGATCATAGACAATGTAGATAGAAAAGCAGGACTTGAGACCACACTCGACAGACTCAGGCATGATGGGCTTTCAGGTGCTCGGTGTGCCATTGGTGTGGCAGAACCTGCCCCTCCATGTCTATGAGTCGATACGTTCCTAGTTGACTTGTGGTAGTCACCGTGTAAGGGCCTTCCCAGTTTAGACCTAAAGTTCCAGAGCCAAGCTCCTTAGTGTTCTAGAATGTCTTGCAGAGGACTAAGTCCCCAGTTCAGAATCTTCTGGCTTTCACTTTGGAATTGTAGAAGCGCGCGACCTGTCATTGCCGAGTTGGGGCTCTTAGTCAGGATTGTCCTCTTTTCTCCTCGAGTAGATCCAAGTCGAGCATCATCAGTTCGGCATTCTGATCTTCATCGTAGGACTGGGTCCACGCATATGGGAGCCCTATCTCCACAGGGACAACCGCCTCAACTTCGAAGGCGAGGGAGAAAGGGGTCTCCCCTGTGGCTGTTCGGGCGGTGGTCCTGTATGCCCAAAGGGCAAGAGGGAGCTCTTTCGCCCATGTTCCTTTAGCCTTTTCGAGCTTAGTTCGAAGGTGGCTCTTAACGATCTTGTTGATTTCCTCGACCTGTCCATTTGCTTGGGGATGTCGAGGTAATGAGTAGACGTTCTGAATTCCAAGGTTCTCGCACATACTCGAAATCGGTTGTTGTCGAACTATTTCCCATTATCGGAGACGATTGTGTGGGGAACCCATACCAGCATATTATGTTCTTCCAAATGAAGTCTGTGATCTTCTTTTTGGTGATCACAGCTAGGGGCTCGACCTCTGCCAATTTGGTGAAGTAGTCGACAGCAACGACTGCAAACTTGGTCTACCCTTTGCTAGTTTGCAGAGGGTCGATGATGTCGATCCCCCATTGGGTGATTGGCCACGGTCTGGTCATAGGAGTTAGCAGCTCGAGCGGCTGATGAGGTATTGCCGCGAATCACTGGCACTTATCGCATTTTCGGGTATATTGCCCTACGTCTGCTTGGATCGTTGGCCAGAAATAGCCTTGCCAGAGGATTTTATGAGTGAGGGCTCAGCTGACTGAATGGTTACTGAAGATCCCTGCGTGAGTTTCTTTCAGGACGTATTCAGCGTCATTGGGTCGTAGGCATCTGAGGTAAGGAAGGGAGAACCCCTTTTTGTACAGAATGTCTCCGAGCAATGTATAGTGGGTGGCTCTGGATCAGAGTCTGCGTGCTTCAAGTCTATCTTCGGGTAGTTTACCTTCGTTGAGGTAATCAGCTATCGGATCCATCTAGGTTGGGCTTGGATTTATGGGAAGTATTGTGCCAGGATCAAGTTCATTGATGCTCGGCTCTATAAGGAACTCGATTAAGATCGGCTTCGGGATATCATCTTTGGCCGTCGTGGCCAACTTTGCTAGCATATCCACTTTGGAGTTTTTTTTGACCTGGGGATCAGGCTGATGTTACACCTTAAGAACTTGCTGATTAGTTCTCGAGCTTTTTATAAGTAGGCCTTCATCCTTTCTCCTTTTACTTGGTATTCACTAGATATCTGGCTGACGACAAGTTGCGAATCAATGCGAACCTCCAGGTGCCGAGCTCCCATTGTCGATGCTAGCCTTAGCCCGGCCAAGAGGGCCTTGTATCCTGTCGCGTTATTTGACGCTTGGAATCTAAAGCTCAAGGCATATTGTGCGCAGGTCTGGTTTGGCACTTTTAGGACTATACTGGCCCCGCTGCCTTTAGAATTGGATGACCCATCTACATGCAGTGTTGTCATGCCCCAGACTCGGTAACCGGACTCACAAGGAACCCGATGGCCGGTTCTGGCAGCAACAGCCTCTGTAGTACCCCATTCTCGGCTCCTGAGGCAGGTTCCGATCTTAGGATCCTATAAGGAGGATTTTCATAATAGTATAATCATTACCAATACGAGCATACCCAAGATCACAACAAGTAAATTTGAGAATAACAAAGGCACACATCACAAAAACCACTATGAATTTGAACTTTTACAAGCTTACATAAGGTCCAAAAGGACATACAGAAGATAATAGAAGAAAGGAAGGAAGTCCGCAACACTGGGTCCTCAAGCTCAGCTCTAGCCCAAACTTTGCCACTACGATGCCTGCCTAGGATCTCCTGCACGCATCAATCGTGCATAAGCTTATAGAAAGCTTAAAGGGTGGTGAAAGTGTGTGACAATGGTGCTCAGAAGAAGATAGAGAATGCAGAAGGGAGTCATGATCAATACCAATACCACTAGCCTTACCAAGGCTATCATGAATGCAAGAAGCTATACCAAGGCAGTACGATAATGAAGGAAGCCATACCAAGGCTATATAATGCAATGAGTACTGTAATACAATGAGTATTGTAATGCATTATGAGGCTTATATAGCCGATGTAAATGCAATGCGAAGTAATGTCAGTGCTCATATCCAATCCACATATCAAGTACATTTCCATCATAAGGAAATCACCAGGGTCCATTACACTGCTAGATGACTGCCGCTCTACAGACCCCACACAATCAAACGAGCGTAAGAGACCTCACTACCCTGCCTGCGGACAGCCAATCACCAACAAGGCCTGAAGGTAACGGACCCATTCACGAGCTGGTCAGACTCAGCCTAGTAATGCCCCTTTATATCAGGCGAGTAAGGTCACACCCCTATCCAACCAACTACACGACAGTGGGAGTCGCGGCCTAACGGTATAAGGCCCTCGTGCGCTCATATATTTCACTCGGTCACGGCGTTGGAGTAGATCCATGGTACCATGGAAGTTTTGGAAATTTTACCCATAGCCATCCTATGCACCCGGTATGCTCAAGTAACATTTCCAGTGTCCGAACATGGTCATCCACGATGTATCTGTGGAGGCTACAACCCTGATGAAGTGAAGGTGATAATGCTCATATGTTATGCAATGCCAGATGCATGAATCACACCATCAACTATGCATCAATTCCAAGCATCCAACATGCTCGAGAGGGAATACTACGTCCCTCAGGAAAGCAACATGCAATGCCCAATGGCACAATCATAACCACACACATAGTGTCATCCAATTATACAATGATGCACATGGGTCATGAAGACGGGTCTATACGCATTATGCGGCGATATACAAAGTAGTACACTCCTCCTATCCAAGAAGGGACCAAGACTAGGTATTTAGACAATATCCATAAGGAATCCCACCTCTAGTGGGGGCCCATTTACCTGAGGTAGCCCACGAGACTAAGCATATAACTACGTGTCTAAGTGACATAGAAGTGAGTCTAGCAAGAGTTTAAGATGAGCATCTAATGACATTTAGATACAAACGGGCCTATAGGGGTCCATAATGGGGACATTTAACCACCATTCCCCAAGAGGCATCTCAATCACGAACTATATGGATACAAGGCCCAAGGCCATACATTCAAGATAAGAACACAGGTAACCACATACATACATTTCTCATAATAGGCCATAAAAAGATACAATACCACTTTTAACAACATGGGCCCCAAGAGAGAAATTAAGGCCCAAGGCTCAATTTCCAATGGCCATAGAATCCATGCATTAAGTTGGACTTGGTGGGCAGCCTGCGTATACAATATACGGCCTAAAAATAAGTTTAAGTTTGGATGATGAAATGAGCCTAACTACATCAGCCCAATAACTAGCAATTTAAGTGGGCAACTAAGGGCTCAATACTATCCTTATCTTAGCCCAGAAGTCCATCAAAATGGTGGAAGCTGGCCCAATATATGGTTGGGCTAAGCTGGGACGTCCCAACCCACTCTAGGCTCATGGGATGCCCCAAAAATCTGATCTAAGATGGGGTCCTCATGTGATCACTAAAGGTGACCCAAAAGAATGCACTGATTAAGCCCAAAGATTATAAGAAAGCACAAGCATGCAACACGTACCCAAGTTCTCAATATGGTGGGTCCCATGTCTAATAAAGTTTCAACCATAACAATGTACATTTGATGCCCCTTAATAAACGTTCGGCCCACTCAGCTTCTTAGGCTTGCTAAAGCCCATAAATTAGTCGAATAAGTGGGAATGATATCATGAAGGCCAACAATATTCACAGGGGGCCCCACCGTATGGAGGGTGTGTATACATCAAGAAAAGATCAAGTGGACCTGCTACTGGATTGTGAATCCAGCAACACCCATGGCAGAGAGTGCCTCCATGATCGGGTGATCCAAGGCTTGGATGGCTTGGACCAAATATGTGTTAAGGTAGGTTCCACATACGTTCACATTGATCCTTAAACAAATGGCCTAGGGCCTATGGTGGGCCTTTAACCATCCATAGAAGAACCCATGGGCCTACCTTAGGACCACCCAGGAGGACATCCAACCTCAACTGGTTCCCAAGAGGTAGCCCGCCACTACTCGAGCATGAAATAAGGCCCAAGGCCTAAGCAATCCATGGCCTAGTGGGTCATACACTAAGCCCAATACTTAGGTAGCATGGTGGGCCCTTAAGCAAGGTTTGGGCCCAACCATAAAGGTCATAAATCCATATATTGTGGTGGGTTTCATGGGCAGCCCAGTAATTCATTTACATGGGCAAGTTTCACATTTAACGCAAGTGAGTTGGGCCTCACTTTTGGCCCAAGTAAGGGTCAGTTTAGTGGGCAGCCAAGGGCCTAACCTCTTGCATATTATTGCCCCTAAGCCCATCACAATAGATAGGAGAGTATAGGCTCAAGATCAATGGGCCTATCTAAAAGAACTGAGTCCACAAGGCTTACTTGCTAACACAAACATGCATATAATATATCACATAATGGGCCCAAAAGAAATGGCCCAAACAAAAGCCATCCAATTCATACATTATGGTGGACTTGAAGGCAGCCCGTAAACCCAAGAATACACATGGGCAAGGCCTATACTGACAGTGTGGGCCTTACCACACTAGCCCGAAGACTTAGCAAGGCCCTCCACAATATACATTTATGTGGGCCTTGCAAGTCAGCCCACAATTAAGCATTTTATGAGGGCATCAAGGCTAATAAATGCACATGATCAGCTTGTAGACGGCCTATTGGGCCCATGAATCAATAAGGTCATCCCTTGCACAATCTTGGGCTCAAGGGATAGGTTTCCAGCCCATTGGGCCTATAAAGCTATCAAAAATTCTGGTTAAGGCTAGCCCACAAACCACCATAAAGGTGGGCCTCAAGGGGCACTAATTAAGCCCAAAATGTCTAAGGAAGGAGGGCAAAGAGTGTGTGCAACACTCCCTTAAATCTGGTGGGCCGCCACGGCTTCAAAAGATCAACTATGCACAAATTTGGGCCCCTTGCTGGAATTTCAATCCACCCGCTTCCTGGGCCTGCTGGAGTCCAGAAATTTATTTAATTTAAATGAGTTACTGACCCATGGTGACCCACACATATCATAGTGGGTCCCACCAGATAAGAAGGGGGATATACAATACTTACTTCAAGTGGGCCATTCCATTAGAATGCAGGCCCTGCAGCCCAAGGTAGGGGCATCCCATGGTGGGTTGTCCTACGGGCCTGGATATTTGACCCAAAATTGATCTAAATTACAGGCTACACCACAATCGGTACAGGGGCCCGATGACCCTGAAAATTTGTAGGGTGGTCCTTCCATAGGTGGTCCACAACCCCAAAAAATTTTAGAATTTTTTAATATTCCTAAGTATTTTAATTAATTTAAACAAAACAGTCTGTCCAGAAAATCGGACAGACCTGGACGTCCCAAAGTAGTGGGCCAGTCCGGCCCTCACCACAATGTGCACGAGGATCTATTGGACCTAAAATTTGGTAGGTGGGTTCCACCATAGGTGGAACATAACTTCACAAAATTTCAGAATTTTTAGACATCTAAAAATATTTTAATTAATTTAAAGAAATCAATCTTTCTTGAAAATCGGACTGATCTAGACACCATATTGTAATGGGCCGGTCCAGCCACCACCATGGTGTGTACGGGTGTCCATTGGCCTCAAAATTTTATAGATGGGTCCTAACATGAGTGTTCAACTTTCTTGTAAATTTTCATAATTTTTAGACACCTAAAAGTATTTTAATAAATTTCAGAATTCCAACCTATCCAAGGTGGAATGTTGCTGGAACAGTGCAAAAAATTCAGACTGTTCACCTCACTTGGACCACACCTTTGGGACCTCAATGAAGGTCAGATGGGGCTGAAATTTGGGGGACATCAATTCCCACCTTTCAGAAAATTATATTTGATGGGTACAAAAGGTCCCCCAACCAGTCCCAAATTCAAGCCCAAGTCCAGTAAAAATCTGTCCAGAAATTTCTAGACAACAATGCATGGCTAGACACATCAGCCTATATCTCAATAATCTCAGCCATAAAAAGGGTGTGTGGCCTTCCTCAGTGGGCCGCACATATGTCCAGATCATAGACTAAGACTAGGGCACTTGCATGAATTGATTAAGGTGTCCAAAGATCATGGAGTTAGCTGGTCGGATTTTTATTTTTATTTATTTTGGGACATTCTAGGCCCACTAAATGAGCAACACACACATCATCATCCACACATCAGAGAAGATAGAATAAGAAAAGAAGGTAATCTGGCCATGGGGGTAGGGCCCCGCCACTAATGGACCCTCCCAAGAATGAATCATACCCATACAACTACATTGATTGTGCATGCAACATAAAATCACTACATGCATGATCTATAATTGCTATGGATGGTTGGGATGTCATCCCAACATGATCCTTAAGGTCTAGATGACCTTAAGATGGAGTGGATCATTACATACATCATGATGGGGTCCATGGAGAATAGCCCCATCATGGATCATGACATGCATGTAGGATGGGCCAAAGGGCCACATCCATGGGATCAAATGGGATCTCCACCATGGATTGGTGGGTCCCATGTGATCCATCCATAAAGAAATAATGAGATTAAAGAAAAGAAAGGAATTCAGCAAAAGAATAGTCACCCACCTTGAATCTTCAAGATTCTCCTATCTCCAAGCTCCTTAAGCTCCAAGGGTTGTAGATCTATGGTTGAGATCATGTTCCAAGGGGTAGATGATGGGGGATTAAGGAAGAAAGTGGCTGGAAAATGGAGGAAAGATGAGGAGAAGGTTGCTGGAATTTTACAATGGAAAAAAAAATGAGAGGGAAAGAGGGAGAAAAAGATATTTAAGGGAAGTAATCATAACCTATGGTGATACAAACAATGTTTGCTAGGGTAGGTTAGGTGTGGGTAGTGTTTAGGATGGGTACTGTTTATTCGATGGGAATTGTAGTGTGTGTGGGTGGTGTGCATGAGAACTTGTGCCATGAGAGTGGTCCATATGCTTTTGTACAAAAAGTGGGCCACATGATGAAATGTTCACAACTTTTGATCTATAAGTCGGATGAACGCACAAGACACGTCGTTGGAACCGTAACGAAGATACGAATGAGATGACATAAGTCTAGGGTCAACCCGAGTCGGGTCTACGTGACCAGACTCAAAGATGACCGCAAACACTATCGGAGGGTCGCGGGTCATCGAAATTTGATCGGTAGGACCGCGGGACCAAAATAAACGAGATGCATACTCATAAACACACACACATGCATTAATGCGAACCTGGGTCGGGTCTTACAAGTGTCCACGTTTGTACTTCTGGTTCGGTTACTTGCCTTTTAGGCTGATTAGCATGGGCCTTTACTGGGGGGGGGGGGGTTTCTGGGTCGTCCCTAGACATAAGTCTTGTCCCTTTATAGCAGTGTGGGGGTGATAGCTGATATAGAACTCGCTGAGCTCGACTGCCCACTTCATGAGTCTTCTTGATAGCATGGGCTTATGGAGTACTTGCCGAAGGGGTTGGTTTATCGGGACCACAATGGTGTGGGCTTGGAAGTAGGGTCGGTGTAACATCTCGAATTTTCACGGTCAGAGTTTATACTCATGCCTGAGAAAACCAGGTATTAATAATTGAATGATTTAATGCTTTGAAATCACATTCTATTTTTTTTTAGATTACATCCAGATACATTCACGATGGTAACCATTCACGAGAGTAAATCAACTGTATTTATCATTCCATTAGAATAAAAGAATTCAACAAATTATCAAATGCCCTTGCAATGAGAGCTTATTACATTATCGAGTTTGCAGCGAAAATATAAAACTAAATCATAAAACTATCTTCTTATTCATTTCGTATAATCTTTCATAGGGAGATGGTCCTTTAAGTCTTCAATCTGTATATCACCTGCATCATCTATATGGTTGGAGATGGTCAATGCCCTACTCATAGTGATGTTTATCCTTTAAGATTAACAATAATTCAAGATATTCATAAAAGTAATGTAAGGATTCTAATACGCCTCATACTCCACCACTGCAAGGGGTATCAGTATGTGCTACCAATATATATGAATGTATGCCTATCAAAGTGTGTACGGCTCATCATACGTAGTGATCATTGTCACAATGTGGAAAGTAGTTCAAAATATCTGACTTACCCCGCATTCTCATACTACGGAGATTCGTCGGCGTGTCTATGTGAACATCTCAAGGTGACACAACAACGCGATTGGGGGATTTACGTAACACGATGTGTTCGTGGAGTGACTATTTGCGACATCCAATTCCGAGAAGTGATATAAAATTACTTACATTAATTGTGCACCAAGCCAACCAACCCACGGAATTACATGCCGACAAAGAGGGCCGCTACCCATAACGCATTACGTCTATAATAAATATTTGAATCACTAGTTGTGATACCTTTAAAACATCACTTGCATCGATAGAGAAATAGATTTGAATTATGGGAGTTTTTGGAATTTCAAGACACATGTCCAAGTCATAATGGTAGATAGCACAAGACTAACATAATAAAGGAGAAGAGTAGCAATAGCTAACTCAATAAAGAGGAGAGTAGCAATGACTAACTCAACAAAATTAGTAAAGGCAAGGGGAAAGCTTGCATCCATCGCCCCACATAAATTAATAAAGATCATGCATAAATAAAATCATGCCTTCACCATAATTTCGAAAGGATAAATAATTGTTGATGGTAAATTAACAATTGCAGAGAGAGTCATATTAACATGAAAGTATAACAAGAGAAAGGCACATGAAGCATATCAAATTAGATTAATGTAAGCTTAAAGGAATCCCTCACCTTAGCCTTAGATCTAAACCCTAGGTAAATATCCATGTAGGAAAGCTTCTACATGAAAAACTTCCACATGAATCATGACATCACTTGAGCAAGAGGGAGACACCATACATATGAAGAAGGAAGAGGGCATCTAGGTTTCTCATTCTCTTTCTCTTTCTTTCTTCTTCTTTTTCTTTCTCATTCTTATTCTCTCTCTCTCTCTCTCTCTCTCTCTCTCTCTCATTTTCTATTTCTCTCTCTCTCTCTCTCTCTCTCTCTCTCCTCTCTCTCTCTCTCTCTCTCCTTGGGCGTTGGGAGATTAGGCGTGTGAGAGGAGAGGGGAACGCATACTCCTTTTTAAAAGGAGTGGGCGTGTGAGAGGGGTGTGTTTCACATCCCACTTGGATTGGGTTTCTCCAATTTTTCCTTTTCTGACGATCTTTCTTAAAATCTAATTTGTCCATTGTGTTTGGGTCATCGAATAGAGCCAGGGTATATGATTTTCTTGGTGATTCGAAATTTAGATTGGCCTATGTTGAAAATTCTTCTAACAGGTGCCAAAACGAACTTGATCTCAATTAATGGTTCACACTTAATGATCAAGGCCCAATTTTGGGAGAAATGTGTAGTCAGGATAGGCAAACAGTTGGAAAAAATTTGGTGGTTGATTGATGCTGAAAAAAGCCTAAATTTAAAATTTCACATTTTGTACCAAAAGAAAGGAACTGGCTTTAACCTTCAATGGTGTAGGATCATAGATAAGGGCTTAAATTTTGTATAAGCTCGTAGTCATATGAGACCAGAGTATGGTCCAAATTTGAGTTGCGATGGATGGATGAAAGTAATTAAATCAGAAGATCCAGATTTATAAGGAGTTGATAGACATTGCCAGGATAACTTCACCCCTAACGAAAAGCCTACCAAAGTGGGGTCTTCATATTTTACACTTGGTCCATATTATGAGCAATACAAGTCGTTCATATAAAGGAAAATATCCTATTACAACTACCCACGAGATTTCTTCGCTCGATGGACACCAAAATCAACGATTAAGGGGCTAATTTATCAATTGGGTCACTTTTACAATGATCTAAGGGCTGAAATTTGACATGTATGGTAAATTTATGATACATAGGCATGGTATAAAATTTCACATCAAATGTATTGTGGGACCATATGATCTAGAATTCAGGGGTCTAGGTTAATGACATTTTAGTAATTATTGTTGATATGAGAGTTTTGAGAAATCTAATGGTTATAAATGGTTATAGGCATGTTTCTAAGTAATTCTTACAAAAGAACATATATTTAAATCATTATGAATAAAGAATTATTCATCGAATTATTTAAGTGAATGTACATATATCAACCAACATAATGGATGGTCAGATGACATGCTAAGAATAGAAAATTTTGATGGTTAGTAGTCTGATCATATATGTAAATGGATGTATGGTCAGTTTTGTAACCGGATGATCACAAGTGAGTTTTTGGAGTGATCAAGAGGTAAAATATGTATACCATTAAATTCAAGTGACTTGTTCACATGTGTAAGTTTCTTAAATTGTAGTTTTAATAGTGGGTTAAGCATATTCATAGGTGGTGAACAAGATAAATGGATCAAAATCTCAATTCGATATGTGTACGAGCGGATGCTGAGAGCAAGTAGCTAGTTTACTATGATCAGGTGGTCCAAACTTAGAGTGGACGGTCAGATATCTTTACCTGACGGTGAATAGTTGACTGAACGGTTGGTTATAATGGACAAGTGAGAATACTTGGGTATATGATGATCCTATCTCAAAATTAACAGTCAGATGGCTTGATCTATGAATGAAGATTATTTTTAACGGTTAGATTTGTGTTGGAGAATGGATGTAAGGTTAGGATAACTAGATTGGCATCGTACACATGTACATAATAAGTTATTTCATGGTAACACTCGAGAACTTTCAATACTTGGGTATTGAAAAGTTCGGGGTGTTATAGTCAGAGATGTCGCGAGGAGATGATTAGTGCCAGGGCGAGCTTCTCGATGCTCAGATACCTGGTTTCTGCTGGGGCTATGGCCTTGCTGATGTAATACATGGAAAATTGCTTTCCTCCTTGTTCTCTGATAAGGATCGAATTGACCTTAGCTGACGACACTGCAATTTATAATAAGAGCGGTTCTCCTTGTTTCGGGCTTTGAGAGTAGTGGCGGGGACCCTATGTACCGCTTGAGCTCCTAGAGGGCGAGCTCGCACTCCTCTGTCCATACTGCTTTTTGGTTTCCTTTTAGTTGTTTGAAGAAGGAAAAGCATTTATCTATAGCTCAGGGAACAAATCGACTGAGCGCGACAACTCTTCCCGTAAGGCACTGGATTTCCTTTATTGTCTTTGGTGAACTCATGTCGAGCAGGGCTTGGATCTTATCAGGGTTTGCCTTTATTCCCCTTTGGCTTACTAGGAATCTGAGGAACTTTCCTGAGCTAACGCCTAAGGCGCATTTGCTTGGGTTCAACTTCATCTGATGCTTCCTGAAGATCGCAAACATTTCCTCGAGGTCGGACCAATGGTTTGCGGCCTTAATGCTTTTGACCAGCATACCATCGACGTAGACCTCCATAGATCGCTCGATCTGCTGAGTGAACATTTTGTTTATAAGCCTCTGATACGTAGCTCCAGCGTTCTTCAGTCCGAAAGGCATGACCTTATAACAGTAAAGCCCTTTGTTGGTGACAAAGCTCATCTTTTGCTTATCATGAGGGTGCATCGCGATTTGATTGTAACCTAAATATGCGTCCATGAATATCAGGAGCTCGTGTCCAGCTGTACTGTCAATGAGTTGGTCGATATGATAGAGAGGGAAACTGTCCTTGGGGCAGGCTTTGTTCAGGTCCGTGTAATCAATACAGACCCGCCACTTCCCATTGGATTTCTTCACCAGGTCAACGTTGGTTAGCCAGTCTAGATAGTATATCTTTTCCACAAAACCTGCATCGAGGAGTTTCTCAACCTCCTTTCCAATTACTGCGTATCATTCTGCTTCGAATGCTCTCTTCTTTTGCCTGACCGACTTGTGGTTGGGATCGACATTAAGTTTATGCACCATCACTTTAGGGTTGATGCTGGGCATGTCTTGGTGCGATTAGGCGAATATGTCAGAATGTCACTGAAGGAGAGTTATGATTTCGTCTTGTAGTGTTGGGGTCAGGGATGATTCGACCTGAATTGTATGAACGAGGTCGGATTTGTCGAGAGGGACAGACATGAAGTCTTCTATCGGGCTTCCTCTCTCGTCGGACTCTTCAAGGGGATCGAGGGAGGTGAGGTTCATTGCTTGGTGCTTCCTTAATGCTAAGGAATAGCATTGCCGAGCTTCCTTTTGATCGCCTTTGACCAACCAAGTGTTGTGCTTCGTGGGGAACTTCATCGCCAGATGATACGTAGATACGACCGCCCGGAGGGTGTTGAGTGAGGGTCGTCCGAGGATACACATTGTAGATAGAGGGGCGGTCGACTACCAGGAAGTCTATCATTGTCGTTGCTTGGTTTCATCCTTCCTCAGCAATGACTGGGAGTTGGATTGATCCTTCTGAGGTGACCTTATATCTTGCGAACCTGAGCAAAAGAGTCCTAGTAGGTCGGAGTCGGTCTCTCCTAACCAACATTATGTCAAACACTTCGGTGAAGAGGATATCTGACAAGCTACCGGTATCCACCAAAATTCGAAACACTCTACGGTTGGATATGGTCATAGTCACCACTAGTGCATCATCATGGGGGTGGCAGACTGCTCTGGTATCCTCCTCGGTAAAGGTCAGGTCGCAGGGAGTCATCCTCTGCTCTTTTGGAGGCCTGTTGGTGACGCACATGTCACGCCCCAGACTCAGTAACTGGATTTACAAGGAATCCGATAGCTAGTTCTGGCCGCAACAGCCTCCGTAGTACCCCCATTCTCGGCTCCTGAAGCAGGTTCCGATCTTGGGATCCTACAAGGAGGATTTTCATAATAGTATAATCATTACCAATACGAGCATACGCAAGATCACAGCAAGTATATCTGAGAATAACAAAGGCACACATCACAAATCCACTATGAATTTGAACTTTTACAAATATCCATAAAATCCAAAAGGACATACGTAAGATAATAGAAGAAGGGAAGAAAAGTCTGCAACACTAGGTCCTCAAGCTCGGCTCTTATCTAAACTCTACCGCTACGATGCCTGCCTAGGATCTCCTGCACGCATCAATCATACATAAGCTTATAGAAGCTTAGAGGGTGGTGAAAATATGTGACAATGGTGCACAGAAGAATAGTAGGAGGTACGAGAAGAGAAACATGCTCAATGACAATATCACTAGCCTTACCAAGGCTTATCATGAATGCGATGCAATGAGTACTAGGCGCCATACCAAGGCGATGCATGAAGGGCTTATACAGCCGATGTGAATGCGATGCAAAGTAATGCCAGTGCTCATGACCAATCCATATATCAATTACATTTCCAATCATAAGGAAATCATCGGGGTCCATTACATTACGGAAAGATTGCCCCTCTACAGACCCACATAGTCAAACGAGCGTAAGGGACCTCACTACCCGCCTGTGGACAGTCAATCACCAACAAGGCTCGATGGCAGCGGACCCATTTCACGAGCTGGTCGGACTCAGCCTAATCATGCCCTCCCTCACAGGCGGATAAGGCCACATCCCTATCCAACCGACTACACGACAGTGGGAGTCGCGTCCTAATGGTATAAGGCCCTCGTGCGCTCATAGTTTCTACTCAGTCACGACATTGGGGCAGATCCTTGGTACCATGGAAGTTTTGAGAATTTCACCCATGGGCATCCTATGCACCTGGTATGCTTAAATATCATTTCCGATGTCCACACATCCAGCCATCCAAGGATATCCCTATGGAGGCAAGGCCCTGATAAAGTAAGGGCGATATCATCATGAAATGTGATGCCAATGCATGAGTCACATATACAGATCATGCACTAGCTGTAGGCACTCAATGTGCACGAGGGGAGAAACTCCATCCCTTAATGACCACCATATAATGCAATCAATTCACACAGATGATGCATATGGGCCATAATGAAGTAAGTGTGCTACCTGTAGAATATGTAATCCTCCGTCCCAAGGAGGGTCAAGGTCTAGGTACATAGACAGGTGCTCTAAGGAGAAGTGAAGTCTTCTAGGGGGGCCCAATACTTTGGAGTGACGCACAAGCTAAGAGAGTCATAAGGTCTTAATGGAGGAAACGATCCTAGCCAGGCCCAAGGTGGGCCTTCGACCATCTATAAGAGCCCTATGGGCCTACCTTAGGGCCACCAAGGAGGACATCCAACCTCAACTGGGTCCCAAAAGGTAGCCTGCTACGCATATAAGGTAAGGTCCAAGGCCCAAGCAATGCATGGCCTAATGGGCTATACACGAAGCCCAGCTCATAGGCAATATGGTGGGCCCTCAAGCAAGGTTTGGGCCCAACCATAAGGGTGATAAATCCACATATTGTGTTGGGCCTCATGGGCAGCCCAGTAGTTCAACCATAGGGGCAAATTTCACACTTAACACAAGTGACTTGGGCCTTACTTTTTAGCCCCAGTACCGGGTTAATTTAGTGGGCAGCTAAGGGCCCAACTACTTGCATATTATAGCCAATAAACCCATCATAATAGGTAGAAGAGTATAGGCCCAAAAGTCAATGGGCCTACTTAGAAGGTTTTAATCCAAAATGGCCTAAGGAACTAGTCAATTAACCACATACAATGTTCCAATAAAAACCTAACTTGGGTGGGCCTTAGATGAGCACTAATTACACCCAAAAATACTAAAAGAAAGTGGCAAGATAACTGGTTAAATCAACCTCAAATCTGATGGGCCATGCTGCCCCCAAAACAACATTTATAGGCCTATCTAGAAAGTTCCATGTATAGGTAGCTCTATGGGCTTGGGTATATGGCCCAAAAACTCATCCAAAGGGCCGCAATTGAATGCTACTGAAGGGAAGGATGATCAAGTCTCCTATGGACCCCACATGGATGAACGGTGGAATATAAAATACATTAAAGTGGGCCCACAAAGTGGCTTGAACGGCCAACCAAGGCTGGACGCCCCATCTTGGATGTCCCAGTCTAATGGGACACTCCAGGCCGCACCACGGATGGTACAGAGGCCCGTTGGCCCTGAAATTTTGCAGGTTAGTACTTCCATAGGTGGGATACACCTCCACAAAATTTTATGATTTTTGAATAATTAAAAGTATTTTAATTAATTTAAATAAAATAGACTATCCAGAAAATCTGGTTAATCTAGACGTCCCAACGTGGTGGGCCGGTCCAGCCCTTGTCACGATGTGCACAGGGGTCCGTTGACCCTAAAATTTGGTAGGTGGGTCATACCATGGGTGGAACACCTCTTTATAATTTTCATAATTTTTGGATACCCAAAAGTATTTTAATTAAATTCGGGATTACAGACTGTCCTGGGTGAAATGTTTCTGGAATTATAATTGTCCCCATGTTTGGGACGACATGGGTTAGGTCCGGGGCCTCCAAAATTCCTGAAATTTGGGCCCAAGGTCCCTCATCAAGCCTACAATAAGGTGGAACCCAGAAAGATCCCACCATCTGAGAAAGTATTTTTAAATTTTAGTTTTTAAGGGACTATGCTGCTGGATTTCATAGCAGAAATTTCTGGCAGTCCACTATGTTGGCCCACCCTTTTGGATGCCCAAATGGGGTCCAATGAGGCTGAAATTTAGTATGATTATAGGTGGGTCATGTAATTACAGGAATCACATATTAATTTATATCAATCTTCCCACCAAATTACCAGAAATCAGGCCCCAAGGTAGACCAAAAATCTGTCCAGACAGTTTCTGGACAGCAACAATAGGTTGGAAAGAAATAATTATAAACAGTAATTAAAATGAGATTTAATCCAAGAAAATTAGAGAATGGACCTCCCTATTGGGCCCCACAATTATCCAGACCATCCCACCATCCAAAATACCTTTGCATGTGCCCCAATTAGTTGGATTTTGGGGCCACAAGACATAGGGTGGAATGTCATGGGCGTCCTCCCTCCTTTGGGTGGCTGGATTTTTGTTAGCTCACAAGTTGGGCCACACACCATAATCAGGGATGAAAATAAGGAAAAAGAAGAGAAGGAAGAGCAATCCGGCCATAGGGAAGGGCTCCGCCACTATTGAACCCTTCCAAGAACAATCCAACCACACATCTTGCATAGATTTACATCTACAACATGGTCTTTCACATGTATGGCTAAAAATTAAAATGAATGATGGGGATACCATTCCCACCATGATCCCAAGGTCTATATGACCTCATCATGCAAAGAAATCAAAGGATCCACCATGATGGGGTCCATAAAGGAAAGCCCCATGCATAGGACATGCATGTATAAGGTGGGCCATTTGGCCACACCTATGGGGACGTGTGGGACCTCAACCATTGATTGGTGGGTCCTACACTCCCATCATGAAGAGAAGAAGGGATCTACACAAAAGAAAAATCAGATTACACCATAAGAAAGCACCCACCTCTTGGATCTCCAAGCTTTTACCACCACTAAGGACCTCAAGCTCTAAGTGTTATGATTCTATGGTCAAGATGGAGGTATGATGGTGAGATGGAGTGGATATGGGGAAGAAAATGGGCTGGAAAAGAGGAGAGAAGGGGCTGGACATTTTGTAAATGGGAGAGGAAATGAGAGAATGGGAAGAAAGAGAGAGAGAGAGAGAGTTGTAGGGAGGCAATCATTACCTCTCTCTCCTTGGTTAGAGAAACCATGATGGCCTATGGTGACAATAACAAAGTGCTAGGCTTTAGTAGGTCTTAGGGGGGTAGGCTAGTAGGCTCTCTAGTAAACCTACCGTAGGGTGACATCATCCTTACATAAACACCTAGGAAAACGTGTGGGGTGGGGTCCACCATCACACATCAAAGGCCCGAATCGAATGTTGTTCATAACTCATGATGAACACGTCGGATTCATGCACGGGACGTGGCGTCGGAACCGCGACGACGAGGCGGATGCATTGGCATGGGTCTTGGGTCAATCCGAGTCAGGTCTACGTGACTGAACTCAAGGATGACCACAAACACTACCTGAGGGTCGCGGGTCGCCAGAATTTGACCGGTAGGACTGCGGGACCAAAATAAACTAGATGCATACTCACACACACACATGCACACATGTGAACTCGAGTCGGATCTCACTGCGCACTTGGTGTTCTGGAGCGTTCTGGTTAATACTCCGAGCATGGGCCCTCCGAGCTTTGTTGAAATCGCCACTGCCGGTGGGTCCGCCGAAGATAGTGCAGATTTCCCCATTGGGCTCGTTGTTGATTGGTTGCTCCTCCTTGGAGTCCACTCATTCTTCCCTCTTGGTGATGTATTCATGCAAGTGTCCGTTGCAATAAGGGCATCAATCTCTTCCTTCAGGTCGAAGCAGTAGCCCGTTGAGTGGTCGTGGTCACGATGGAAAGCGCAGTACTTTCTTTTATTTCACTGGTCGGTGTTGGCTTTCATCTTATTCGGCCACCTCAGAATTTGCTTGTCCCGAACTTTTATGAAGACCTGCTCGGGCGTTGTGTTGAGAGGGGTATATGAGCTGAACCTGCTATCGGGTTGTCTGCTCGGGCGTTGTCCTCTTGGGTGCTCGTCCTCTTTCCTCCTTTTGCTGCTGTCGGTTAGAGCTGGCTCTTCCTTAAGCCATTTCTCCTTGGCCGAGCTTCCCTTCTGCTGAGCAGCCCGTCGCAGGTTGGCGGTCTCCTCGGCATTCAAGTACTTCTAAACTCTGTTGAGGAGGTTGGCCATAGTTGTAGGAGGATTTTTGTCGAGTGAGAAGAGAAATCTTTCATCACGCAGGCCTCCCATCATCGTGGTTAGTGTGATCTCCTCTGAGTGCATTTGCACTTGTAGCACCTCTAGCTTGAAATGCTTGATGTAATCTTCTAGCAGTTCTCCATCGTTTTGGATGACATGGAGAAGGTGGGACGTTGGTTTAAGGCTCTGTTTTCCTCCGATGAAGTTGGTGATGAAGGCTTTACTGAGTTGCTTGAATCAACTGATTGATTGCGGCTTCAACTATCAAAACCACATCCGAGCTGGCCTGGTCAGAGTTATTGGGAATGTTCGGCACATAACCGCAGCTGGTGCGTAGTGCAATTCCATCCATGCTTTAAATGACTCTAGGTGTTCGACGGGATCAGTAGTCCTTGAGTATGGGGTGATCTGGGGCATTCGAAAGATGGGAGGGATTTGCACGATCATTACGTCGGCGTTGAAGGGAAGCTCTGTTTCCTCCAACATCACCTCTACTGGGGTAGGGCGCTTGGTCGATAGGTTTGCCGCATGTCACCTATTTGACCTCGTAGATATTTGAGCACGACTTCCCAGGGCGTCTTTCTTTCAACTATCTCTTTGTCTACAGCCCCGGAAGCCTTACCGTGCTTCTTTTTCTCCAACTCATGTCATAGGTCGGTCTTTGCTAGGGCGGCGGTACCAGAGACATGGGAAGGTACAGGCTTGGAGGCATTGTCCCATCCACCTTGGGAGCCGGTGGGTGCCTCAAATGCATCACGAGTCTCTGGGACCATCCGTCCCCAAGCATGCTCGGCCCCTTGGGTCGGGCAAAGTTGCAATTGCTCTAGTAACCACTTCATAGAGCTCATTTTGTTATTTAATGCCTCGACTTGTCGTTCGAGGGACATAAGCCGACCTCCATGGTCGCGGGATCATTTTTCTAGACCCGCGGGTACGAAATCGGCTTATATCTGTGAAGCGGAACCTCCATGGTCGGCCGACTACTCCAGTTGTACCAGGTCGAGTGCGCCTGGGGTGGCCGGGGCTTTCTTTTTACCTCTTACAATTGATGGATTATTGTCACGCCCCAGACTCAGTAACCGGACTCACAAGGATTCCGATGACCGGTTCTGAACGCAACAGCCTTCATAGTACCCCATTCTCGGCTCCTGAGGCAGGTTCCAATCCTGGGATCCTACAAGGAGGATTTTCATAACAATATAATCATTCCAATACAAGCATACCCAAGATCACAGTAAGAACATCTGAGAATAACAAAGGCACACATCACAAAATCCACTATAAGTTTAAACTTTTACAATCATCCATAAGGTCCAAAAGGACATACATGAGATAAAAGGAAAAGAGAGAAAGATCAGTAACACTGGAGTCCTCAAATGCTCAGCTCTACTCCATGCTCTACTGCTATGTCGCCGGCCTAGAGTATCCTGCACGCATCGTGCATAAGCTTATAGAAGCTTAGAGGGTGGTGTAAGTGTGTGATAATGGTGCACAGAAGAGTAGTAGGAGATACAAGGAGAGAAGCATGGTCAATGAGGATATCACTAGCCTTACCCAGGCTTATCATGAATAAGATGCAATGAGTATTGGGTGCCATGCCAAGGCAATGCATGAAGGGGCTTGTACAACCAATGCTAATGTAATGCAAGTAATGTCAGTGCTCCTATCCAAACCACAAGTCATGTACATTTCCGATCACAAGGAAATCACCAGGGTCCATTACACTGCTGAATGACTGCCGCTCTACAGACCCCGCACAGTCAAACGAGCGTAAGAGACCTCACTACCCGCCTGCGGACAACCTATCACAAACAAGGCCTGAAGGTAACGGACCCATTTACGAGCTGGTCAGACTCAGCCTAGCAATGCCTCCTCACATCAGGCAGGTAAGGCCACACCCCTATCCAACCGACTACACGACAGTGGGAGTCGCGGCCTAATGGTATAAGGCCCTCGTGCGCTCATATATTCCACCCGGTCACGGCGTTGGAGCAGATCCTTGGTACCATGGAAGTTTTAGAAATTTCACCCATGGGCATCCTATGCACCCGGTATGCTCAACTAATATTTTCGGTGTCCACACATACGGCCATCCACGAATACCCCTGTGGAGGTAAGGCCCTAATGAAGTAAGGGCGGATATCCATAAGTTATGCAATGCCAGATGCATGAATCACACAATCACCCATGCATCAATCCCAAGCATCCATCTCTCGAGGAGATACCAACATGTCCTATACAATGACACAACCATGGCCAATCATACCTCAACCAAGCATGCATATGATGCGTATGAGAGTGGGCCATGAAGATGAATAGGGGTGCCAATGAGGTGAAGATGAATTCTCTACCTAATCATGAAGGGTCTAGGTACTTAACCAATTCCTCATAAGGAATACAACCTCTAGTGGGGGCCCATATACCTGGGGTAGCCCATGAGACTAAGGAAAACAATGATATGGACCTAAATAGATGAAACGAGCCTAGCAAAGGCCTATGGTGGGCCTTTAACCACCCATAGAAGCCCATGGGCCTACCTTAGGGCCACCAATGTGGACATCCAACCATAATTGGTCCCCAAGAGGTAGCCCATCTCTAATTGATTACTGATCAAGGCCCAAGGCCCACACAACATTAGAAATAAGAAATGGGCAGCCATTACATACCACATACATTCATGTTGGGCTTCAGAAAGGCGGCCCAAGGCCTAACCAAAACATGGGTCCAAGGGGAACACACATAGCCCAACCCATATATACCACTATGGGCCTATAGGGGAAAGGTTAGGGCCCAACATAAAGGCCACTAATCCCATATATTGTGGTGGCCTAGTGGGCAGCCCATTGCTCAAATCACATGGGCAAATGTCATGTTTTTAGTCAAGTAAGTTGGGCCTACAACCCGACCCAAGTATAAAGTTGATTTGGTGGGCAATCAAGGGCCCATATACTTGTGTAATCCGGCCCACTAATCCAACACGATAGTATGGTAAAAATGGCCCAAGAGTTTAATGGGCCTATCTAGAAAGTTCCAGCCCAATTGGGCTCAAAGAGTTCAACAACTAGCCACATTCATGGACCCAATTAAATTCAACTGTGGTGGGCCTCAAAAGTGCATTTATTAATCCCAACATTTAAAGAACTAAATGTATAAATTATTACCTCTAAGATTCTTCACAATGTGTTGGGCCCCACTCCTCAAAATTTCAGCCCAAAGGCCAAACATAATTATAACATGTTCTTGTCCTAAATTTGGGCACTCCATTGCAGTGGGTCCAGGGCCTCTAAAACTCTGGAAATTGAGGGACAAGGTCCCTCATCATGCATACAATGAGAGGAAACTCAAAAAGGTGGCCCACCATTAGAGGAAACACTTTTTAATTATAATTTTTATCAAGGCATATTGCTGGACTGCACAGCAGAAAATTCTGGCAAGCCAACCATCTTGGCCCATTCTTTTGGATGCCCAAATGGGGTCAGTTGGGGTTGAAATTTTTTAGAGTAACACTTCACTAGGTGTAACACACCCTCACAAAATTTCATAATTTTTAGATATTCCTAAGTATTTTAATTAATTTGAACAAAACAGTTTGTCCAGAAAATAGGACAGACCTGGACGTCCCAATGTGGTGGGCCAGTCCGGCCCTCGCCACGGTGTACACAGGGGTCCATTGGCTCTGAAACTTGGTAGGTAGGTCTCAAAATGGGTAAACAACAACTCCACAAATTTTTATAATTTTTAGACATTTAAAAATATTTTAATTTATTTAAATAAATCAATCTATCCTGAAAATCGGACTGATCTGGACACCATATTGTAATGGGCCGGTCCAGCCACCACCATGGTGTGTATAGGTGTCCATTGGCCCCAAAAATTTTTAGGTGGGTCCTACCATGAGTAGAACACTTCTCTGTAAATTTTCATAATTTTTAGACACCCAAAAGTATTTTAATAAATTTCAGAATTTTAACCTGTCCAGGGTAGAATGTTGCTGGAACAGTGCAGAAAATCCAGACTGTCCACCTCACTTGGACCATACCTTTGGGACCCCAATGAAGGTCAGATGGGGCTAAAATTTGGTATGGTTGTAGGTGGGTCATAATTCTACAAGAATCACATATTATTTTATTTCATTATTCCCACCAAAGACCCATAAATCAGGCCCCAAAGTGGCCCAAAAATCTGTCCAGGCAGATTTGGACAGCAACATGTAATATAAATGATTAAAATATAAACATGATTTTCCATGGGATTTAACCCCAGGAATTTGTATGATGGACCACCCCAGTGGGCCCCAAAAATGTCTAGACCTTCCCCATCATCAAATACCCCTTGCATGTGTCCCATTTAGGTGGATTTGGGGCCACATGTCTAAGGATGGACCACTATGGGCGTCCAAGCTCCATGGTTGGTCTGGATTTTTGTTGGCCTACAAGGTGGGCCACAAATGCAAGATCAGAATTCTATCATAAAGAAAAAATAATAATAATAAAGAATCGGCCACAAGAGGAGGGGCTCCGCCACATTGAGGCCCTCCCCTTCATCAATCACACCATACATTCCTTCTATTCATATGTTACAACAAAGATCCACCACATGCATGTTCTAGATTCAAGATCAATGGTTGAGATGCCATCCCAACCATGATTCTAGGGTCTATATGACCCATCATACTATGAAATCCAAGTAATCCTCCATGATGGGGGCCTATAGAGGGGAAACCCCATGCATGGACATGCATGCATCAAAAAGGCCATTTGGCCACAACTAAGGGATGATGTAGGATCTCCACCATGGATTGGTGGGCCCTACACTTCCCACACAAAAAAAAGGAAATCTAAGAATGTGAAAATAGAAATCCTAAGTCCTAGGAGTACTCCCACCTTAGATCGCTCCAAACTTGGACCTCCTAGCTCCTAGTGCACCAAGGGATCCATATCAATTGGTGAGATTGGATTTAGATGGTTGGATTTAGAGGATTAAAGGGAAAATGGGGCTGGAGAAGAGAGGGAGATGGAAGAGAAGTTGCTGGAGAAGAAGAGAAGAGAAGAGAGAGAGAAATGAGAGGGAAAGAGAGGGAAAATCTTTTTTAAGGGAAGTAATCATAACCTATGGTGACAATAACAATGTTGCTAGGGTAGGTTAGGTGTGGGTAGTGTTTAGGGTGGGTAGTGTTTATTCCATGTAATAGTGTAGTGTGTGTGTGTGGTGTGCATGGGAAATTGTGCCATGGAGGTGGTCCACATGCATTTGTACAAAAAGTGGGCCACATGATAAAATGCTCATAACTTTTGATCCATAGGTCGGATTGACACACAAGACGCGTCGTTGGAACCGTAACGACGATACGAACGAGATGGCATAGGTATTGGGTCGATCCGAGTCGGGTCTACATGACTAAACTCAAGGTGACCGCAAACACAATCCGAGGGTCGCGGGTCGCCGGAATTCGACCGGTAGGACCGCGAGACCATGATGAACAAGATGCATACTCACACACACACATGCACACATGGGAACTAGGGTCGGGTCTCACAATTATAATACAGTAAGAATGACTTTCGAATGTCGTTCCCATAGACGGCGCCAAACTGTTGATGCAGAAATCTGGTCAGCCATCCCTGGCTCGTGAACTTGCATAGAGAACAAAGAGAGAAGACCCTGGCTCGTATGTCGGGCACCCTCCGATGCCAAAGTCAGGAATTTGGGTCTAGTTGAGTGTAAAAGGGTTAGGGCTAGAGATTGTACATACATCTCCCCTCTAGGGATCATCTTATTTGTAAGTGAGAAGAGGTGGCAGCGTAGGGTGCGATCGTCCCTGTTTTGGTGGGGTTAAAATCTTAGTAGGATTCTGAGTTTACATGCGGCTGGGATCCTTTTAGATCTTCGGCAAGGAGAACCGTGTTGGAGATAGTTTTCGTGATCTCCGGTGCGAATCGCGGGCTGACTGGATGTCGGTTAGTTCGAGCTTGGGCTAACGTTGGGGTCGGGCACGGCTTATCCATTGAGGTCGAGCTCCGCCAAACGTTGGGGTCGAGTTTGGATTATCTGTTAAGGTCGAGCTCGGCCAAACATTGGGGTCAAGTTCGGCCCGATGCTGAGGGATCAAGCCACTCAGTTGGGTTGTCCTGCTGAGGTCGGGCTTGGCCTGAAGCTAAGAGATGGAGCCTCCTTCCTGGTCGGTCAAGAGGTGAGTGTTGGACTGTTGGGTCGTACCTCTTGTTGTTAGTCTTCGACCTGGCTTGTCGATAGTAGGTCAGCGTACTTTCCCTATAACAATTTCTAATTAGAAAGTACTTTAAAATACTTTATTCTCGTTGCGATATTATTGAATTTGTATTTTTATGTTTATTATCAAAGAAGTCTAATCTCTAACTCAGGATATGAAACATGAAGAAAATATATAATACAAAAAGAAAATTCATAGAGTACGTATAAAGAAATGAAAGATAAGCTAGACGCCCAAGAAGGAATCATCAAACGATTATTTGATGTACTAACAGAGAAAAACCACATTTTGGCATTTCCATCATGTGAGATAATGGAGAACATGCCCTTAGTTGCAAATAGATTGTATATTTTTTTTGCTTCATGCGATGCTTACTCATAATACGTTTGTTATTGCAAGTCAGAGCTCTCCTTAGTGAGGTACAAGAAAGAGGATGGTAGAATTAGGAATGCTGCAAAAGCCATACAATCCCTATACATTAATTCATAGAATAAACTTAAAAATAAAACCCAAGTTAAACCACCTAAATATGATTCAACTGTGGAAGAGAGGGTGATTTTATTTATGTAGTCTCTAAAAGAGGATGTTGTAATTAGGAGTTTCCTTGATATGACTGAATATAAATATGATACTTAAATTAGTTAGTTCATTATCAATCCACTTAATTTCATTATTATAACTTCTCCTACTAATACCAAAAAATATATATTTGCATGCAAAATTCTTGTGGCTTACTTGATGTCAATCGAATTTCCTTAGAGGTATTGTTGGACTCAATAGGATGGGTAGACGATGTGGTGTATGTGTGCATACTATTTTCACGCTTTTATTATTTTTCATATTTATTATTCATAGATATAAAAAGTAACGACACTTAACATATTGGATTTCTGTGAAAATTATAATCCAAGTTATATTCAAGTATGACAATTTGTTAGCTGATCGAAAGGAGAGATGTGGAAAAAAATTATTAAAATGTCACTTCTTCAATACTTCGTTTCATGTAAGTTTTTCAAAAGAACATTTGATATCTATTTAAAGTAATGTGTGTTTAACAAGCATTTTAATTTGTTTATGATTTGAGTCATTTCAATTATTTATGTGTATAAAGAAAAACAATAAGAAAGACAAGAAAAGTGAAAGAGAGTTTTAATCATAGAGAGTATTAATTAGCAAATTAAGCTTGTTTTCAAAATATTACCTTAGGACTTACAAAACAGAGAAAAAAAAATTTCCCCGTGAATGAAGGATCACACCAATATTTTTCTCATCATTGACTTAAAGTGAAAAATATTTTTTGTTTATCTCTCTCAAATGTCACTACACAATTAGGTATATCAATACGATGTTATATAAGTGTTTATATGTTCCTAAATAAATTGTTTAGACTTGAATAATATGATTGAGCCAGTATTTACTTTTTTATCATAATCACAGGTTATACATATGAAGAAATATTTGTTAGAAAATGGTGTAGCTAATTGCATTGCTTTTAAACTCATCATGTACAATGAATACCTCCAATAAGAAAATTTTTGTCCTTTAATTACTTTTTCGTAGGTATATACATTGATGGAGTCTAGAAAGTAGTATTTAGTCTTCCTAAGGCATTAATATAATGCATAAAAAAGTATTTTCTATTTACTCTCGTACGTATAATCTTCTCCATAAGTTTATATAAAGGTTAACAATCCATAAGAAGTAGTAAAACTTACAAAGCTAGCAAAACTTTGTATTGCTATTTTTAAAGTTAGTAAAAATACATTTTGACAGAAATACTTTAACAATAATATTCTTTATGTTTTGATCTTTTCGTCTTCCTCTTACCCAATAAATTTAATATTAGGGCAAGGTTTACCAAGACTCATTCATGGTAGCAAATTCTAGCAACACCACCTTTGATTATTCATAAAATATGGTGTCATATTTAAAGGAAAAAGTTATGACTATTAAAGCATTCAAATGAGGATTCTCTTCATCTTACAATACTTGTGAAAATTGGTCAAAAATATCTATAAAGCACCAGAGAATGCAGTAGAAATATCAATATAAATATGGTGTCATATTTAAAGGAAAAAGTTATGACTATTGAAACATTCAAATGAGGATTCTCTTCATCTTACAATACTTGTGAAAATTGGTCAAAAATATCTATAAAGCACCAGAGAATGCAGTAGAAATATCAATATGAACAAAAGTAAGATAATAAATATTTAAGAATAATGCTAAAGCTTTACTTTTCAACCAACAATGAGTAAGAAAAATCATTTTCTAGATTTTTTCCTACAACAGAATAATGAGTAAGTAAAAGTATTTTTCAGATTTTTTTTTTACAACAAGTTCAAAAGAAGTATGTAGTATATTGAAAAGAAATTTTTTTTTTTAAATGGAATTATTAGCAAACTTCAATTTCTTTGGAGACAATTTGATAATTTGTTGATGAAGAAATATGAGTTAATTCAAATATTATATATATATATATATATATATATATATATATATATATATATATATATATATATATATATATATATTTGTGTTTTTATATCATTAATCAAATAAGAAGTTAGATATACAATTTAAGATTAAAAAAATGATTATTTTCCATATATTGCCCGCCTTTAGGGTTATGGACCTATAATCGCCTAATTTTGAAATATTTAAATTAACAAGCTCATGCTTTGCAAGTACGAAAAAATAGTCGCCTCTTGGACTATCACTCAGAAAAACATCGGTAAGGTGTGAAAAAGACATTTGCCCTCACACCCTTTGGTTTTACGGTTATACCCTATTATTAGGGGGTGGGCGTGCAAAATATTTAATAGGGCCCACCTTTATCTACGTGTGTGATCGACACCATCCATCCATTTTGCCAACTCATTTTAAGTGATCAGCCCAAAAAATAATTAGATCTAAATCGCACATGGACCCCATCACATGAAACATTGGTAATTGAACGCCCACCATTATAAAATTCTTGGGGGCTAGTAAAAGTTTTAGATCAAGGTGATATTTATGTTTTCTCTTCATCTAGGTCTATGTGACCTTATAAATAGGTTGGATAACAAATAAACATTACTTTGGGCCTTAGGAAGTTTTTAATGGTGCGTATTCAATGACCATTGTTTTGTGTGGTGTGATCCACTTGAGATATGGATCTGCTTCAATTTTTTGCTCTACCCTAAAATGAGCTAGCAAAATCGGTGGATGATATGGATATACGACATACATCATGATGGGGCCCATAGGCAAAATCGTTGGAGGGTGTGGATATAACACATACATCATGGAGGGGTCAAATTCATATTGTTTCTTGTGGTGTGGTCCACTTGATTTATGGATCTACCTTATTTTTCTTTTTTCTTTTTGCTCATATCCTAAAGAAATTTGAAAAAATGGATGGATGGTGTGGACCTGATAAATACATTATGGTGGGGCCCATATAAATTTCACACGTCAATAAATTCTGTTACTTTTTTGTGGTGCAACACAATTTGAGAAGAGAAGAAAACCAGAAGTGTTGGCACATAGAACTTCCATAAGATTCATTGTGATGTACGTGTCAGATCCACATGGTCCATCCATTTTTTCATATCATTTTAGGGCATGAGACAAAAAATGAGGTGGATCCTATTATCAAGTGGGCTATACTACAAGAAACAATGGGAATTTGATGCCTAATGTGGAAAAATTTTTAAGGCCACGGAAGGTCGTGATCAAGCTGATATTTGCATTTTCCTTTCATTTAAGTTTGTGTGGCCTCATGAAGAGGTTAGATGGCAAATAAACCTCACGGTGGACCTTAGGAAGGTTTCAACGGTAGTTGTTCAATCCTCATTGTTTCTGAGGTGTGATCCATTTGAGCTTTGGATGTGCCTCATTTTTGGGCTCGTCCTCTAAAGTGATTTGAACAAATTGATGGATGGTGTGGATCTAACACAAAAATCATTGTGTGCCCAGAGAAGTTCTATGCGTTAAAAATTGTACTGTGTAGTACACAACTATTGGGGAGAGAAAATCGGTGCATTTTGGTAGTTGGTGTCATCAGCAATGACATGGACCAATGAGAAGCCCCAACATTGAATTTCCCCATGCCTTTGACGGACACGAATTTCATACGAAAGGCTTTTACGGGAACTTCCTGCGTCGGGAAGCTAGGTGGGGCCCATCGTGATGTTTGTGTGAAATCTACCTCATCCATCCGTTTTATGAGCTCATTTTAGATTCAACAAAAAATGAGCCAGATCCAAGACTCACATGGGCCACACGAGAGAAAACATTGAGAATTGAATTACCACCATTAAAACATTTATATGGCCATAAAAGTTTTGTTTAGGCTAAGTTTTTTTTTTTTTTTTTTTAAATGTTTTTAGTTTATCTCAATGGGAATTACCTTTTAAATAGTTTGGATGACATATAAACATCAAGGCGAGAAGGTTTCAACGGTAGGAATTTCTTTCCCCAAATTTTGCTCTCGTGTGGTCTATTTGAGTTTTGGATCAAGCTCATTTTTGGTCGTATGCCCTAAATGAGCTCTTAAAATGGATGGACTAGGTGGGTTTCTTACAAACATCATAATGGGCCCACCTAGCTTCCCAGGGCAGGAAGTTCCTGTGAAAGCCTTTTGCAAGAAATCCGCATCCGCCTTCAACACAAACCATCTACAATATCAGTAAAAGAGCTAGTTAACTTAGAGGGTAGTTTTGTTATTTTTGAAAATACAGATTTTAAACTGTATAAAACACTAATTCCATTACACATCAGGTGTTTGGATGGTTAATGGTGTAAAACATAAACTTGTTAATTTAAATATTTTTAAATTGAGTAATTATAGGTCAATGGTCGCAAAGGCAGACAGTTATATGGAAAAAAAAAATCCTTAAAAAATATTTAAAAGATCTTAAGAAGTCTTCCTATAAAATTGGATCATGTAGTAGCTGTCATAGAAGAATCTTAGGATTTATCTCTATTGAGTTTACATGAGCCAATGGGTTCTCTTCAAGCACATAAATAAATGATGAACATGTTCGTGGAACAAATCTAGAAAAGCTTTTCAATCCAAAATAAATATATTAGAAAAGAAGAATATGAAAGGAGATAAGAAAAGTTAGGAAACACTTCCAAATCAAAGCTAACAATCCGAAGGAAATATTAAAATAACACACTTTAACCATGATTGCGGAAGAGACAGAAGAAGATATGATTTCAACAACCAAAGAAATTCGAGAGAGGTAACAAGCAAGTTGATTCTCGATGCTCTATTTATAAAACAAATCTAATCATGTCGATAAGGATTGTTGATACAACAAGTACGATATATATATATATATATATATATAATATATATATATATATATATAATATATATATATATATATATATTATATATATATAAAGATTGCTATATAAGATAAATAACGAGGCAATTTCTTTTTTTTTTAAAAAGTAAAAATAGAAAAAAATTATTATTTTATTCTTGATTGAATACCCAAAAAGAATAAAATAATATTTAGTATTTGGACAGTGGTTGCAGTAGCCATATGATAGGAAATCGGAGTTGTTTTAATTGATTTAAATAAATGAGTTTATTCTTAAGTAAAGCTTGGAGATAAAAAGCTTTAAATTATTGAGGAAAATGAGTCATAGCTATACAAATAAAATAAGATAATTATAAATATATCCATGATATTCTCTATATTACTGGTTTGGCTCAAAATTTGTTAATTGTTGGACAATTAATTCAAAGAGAATATTCAATCACTTTTAATAAAGATAAATGTATGATCTTGCATAAGAAGAAAAAGAAAATTGTGACAAAATTGAAAATGACATTAAAAAAAAAAGTTTTTTCCTCTTATTATGTCATTAAAAAGAAATTTTACATTAAAATCGGAAGATGTTAATGAAACTTAGCTATGGCATTTGAGATATTACCATTTAAACCTCATAAGCTTAAAATTGTTGAAGCAGAAGAACCTAGTAATTAGTTTACCCTTTATTGACCAAAAAGATAAAGTGTCAATGATGCATCTATAGAAAATTTCTCAAGCTTCCTTTTAGAAGTTCATCATGGAGAACAAAAGCTCATCTTAAACTTGTACATGCTAATATATGTGGCCCTATACAGACATTCTATTAACAAGAAAAAATATTTTTTATTCTTTGTTGATGATTATAGTAGGATGATATAGATATATTTTATTTGTAATTAGGATTTTTAATTGAGATTAGGGCTCCCCACACTTTTCTCTCTAATTTATATTAATAGACAGTCTCATGACTACTAAAAATGCAATGTTTCCACTTTAACACTCCTCAAGGTAGAACATAAATATATGTCATGTTCATCTTGGAAGATAGTAAAGAAAATTGTACATATGGTAACGTCTTTATGAGGATATCCGCAAGTTGTGATTTGGACTAAATATAGGTCCTAGTAATATCTTTGGAAGTGATACTCTCTCGGATGGAATGATATTCAACTTCTCTATGATTAGTCCTCTTACGAAAGACTAAATTATTTGTGATGTGGAACGTTGTTTGATTATCACAACAAAGCACCATAAGATCACTTGAAAACAACTGGAGCTCCTGTAATAAGCACTTCAGTTCACAAACTCCATGATCCATGGCTTTGTGCTTCGCCTCCGTGTTAAAACAGGCCACCACATTTTACTTATTACTCTTCTAAGTGTGAGACCTAACCTGAGTTCGCATGTGTGCGTGTGTGAGCATGCATTTCGTTTATTTTGGTCCTGCGGTCCTACCGGTCATATTCTGGCAACCCACGACCTTCGGATAGTGTTTGTGGTCACCCTTGAGTTCGGTCACGTAGACCCGACTCGGATTGACCCAAGACCTATGCCATTGCGACCGCATCGTCACTGCGGTTCCAACGCCGCGTCTCATGCGTAAATCTGACGTGTCCATCAAAAGTTGTAGGCCGCGCATTATTTGGACCGTTGATTTCATTTTTGATGTGAGACCCACTTTAGGGGGGTGCGCACATTTCCCTGGCCCACCCTAGGAGTCATCATTTCCTAGGTGCCTAACCTAACCTATTGCCTAGCCTACACCCTACATAGCTAGCTATTATGAGATTTTTCTAACCTAGACAATCATGAGCCTCATTTCATAGAAAGTCATCATGACTTGCTCTAACCAATGCCACTTTTCTCTAGAAATTTCATGATGTCATTTCCTATTCCCTAGTAACCCCATCATTTCCCTTTTACATATCTCTTTCTCTCCTCTTTTTCTCTCATTTTCTCCTCTCTTTCCCATTGCTAGAACCTCCAAAACATCCTACCTTGCTGCAAATTCCAGCCACATTTCTTCCATCTCCCACCTCATCTAACCCTCCACTTCCCATCTTGACCCTTCATCCATAGTCCTTGAAGCCTAAGGATTTCAATGCATCAAGAACTTTGAAGATCCAAGCAAGGTGGGTGCTCTCAAATCCTTCTTCATCTCATCTTTAGAGACTTGTGGGACCCATCAAATGATGATAGAGGTCCCTCATGTCTCCATGATTGAGGCCAATGGCCCATTTCCTTGCATGCATGATCCATAGATGGGGCCATTCTCCATGGACCCCATCATGGCATTTTCTTTTGATGCATGTCATGTAGGGGTCATCTAGACCACAGATTTTTGGTGGGAGAAGGTACTCCCACCATATGATTGATTCCTAGTACATGAATGGAGCTAGATCTAGTTTGTATGTGATTTAATGCATGACATATATTTGTTGTGATGAAGGAAGGGCTTCAATAGTGGTGGAGACCCTCCCTTATGGCCGAATTTTTCCTTTTTCCCCTTAAATCTATCCTTCATTTCTAATGTGTGTGGCCCACTTAGGGGCCCTGGAATATCCAGATCGTCCAAGCAAGGTGGACGCCCATGGTTGTCCATTCCTTAGACGTTGACACCCCATTTGCTCCTATTTGGATGCATGCAATGGATTTTTATGATGGGGTTTTGTCTGGAAGTTTGCGGGGCCCACTGAGGTGGACCACAACACTAATCTTGTGGGGTATTTCCCCCTTTACACAGTGGTTATGATCAGTTATTTCAAGACAAACCTTGCTGTCCAAAAAAATTCTGGACTATTTTTGGGTTATTTTTGGCATAGTTTATGGACTGATTTGGAGGATGTTTTCCCTCCATTAATTGATTATTTCTAGAGGTGTGGACCCCACCTAGAAGCATGTTAAGTTTCACCTTCATTTGTCCTTGTTTGATCACCCAAAAAGGTGGGCCAAGGAGGGTGGACGGTCTAGATTTTTCTGGACTATCTAGCCACACTGTTTGCTGGAAAAACATAAACATCAGCATGATTATGAAATGGTGGGCCACCTTCGTGGACCCCACCTTGCTGTATACTTGTATAGGAAGGTTGGACTTGCATTTTTCTAAATTTTGACAGACCTGTGCCCACTCTAATGGGGTGCACAAGTCAGGGGTAGCAGCATTGTTTCAGCAGCAGATTTTTTTTTTGAAATACATTCTTGTCCACAAATTACAGGAGTTAAATAAAATACTTTTACTATCCCAAAACTTCTAACATTTTGTAGAGAGGTATCCCACTCATGGTAGGACCCACCTGAAAAATTTTAGGGCCAATAGACCCTATTTGGGCATCCAAAAGGGTGGGCCAATATAGTGGGCTGCCAGAAATTTCTGCTGTGCAGTCCAGCGGCAGCATAGTTGCATAAAAATAAATTTTTAAAAAATATTTTCTCAGAAGGTGGGCCATATTTATGGTCCCACCTTGTTGTATACTTTATGAGGGACCTTGGGTCCAAATTTTAAGAATTTTAGAGGCCCAGAACCCACCCATTTGGATGGCCCAAATTCAGGACAGTTATTTCCAGCAACATTTCACCCTGGACAGATTGTAACTCCAGAATTTATTAAAATACTTTTGAATATCCAAAAATTATAAAATTTTACAGGGAGGTGGTAAACCCATGATATGACCCACCTACAAAATTTTGGGGCCAATGGACACCTCTGTACACCGTGTCAAGGGCCGGACTGGCCCACCATGTTGGGACGTCCAGGTCAGTCCGATTTTCTGGACAAACTGTTTTCTAAAAATAAATTAAAATACTTCGAAATTTTGTGAAGGTCTGACTCACCCATGGAAGGACCACCCTCCAAATTTTTAGGTCCATCGGGCCCTTGTACTGATCATGGTGTGGCCTGCAAATCGGGTCAGTTTTGGACCAATTACCCAGGCCCGTAAGACTACCCCCCATGGGACGCCCCTACCTTGGGCTGTTGCTGGGCCTATATTCCAGCAGCATGGCCCACTTTTAATGTGTATTGTGTATTCCCCTCTCATATGGTGGGACCCACAGTGATATGTGAGGGTCATCAGAAAATAAATACTATAAATTAATTTATTTGCTGGACTCCAACAAACCCAGAAAGCGGGTGGGCCGAAAATTCAGCAATGGGCCCAATGTTGCCGCCCCATAAATGTCTGTTTTGGGACAGCATGGCCCACTAGATTTGAGGAGGATTTAAGTTAGTATCTTGCCATTTTAATTTTATTTTGGGCTTAATTAGTGTGTAACACCCTGAAAATCGAGGGTCGAGCAGAAGCTCAACTCCCGAGTTCCAACGTATCACTTATGCAACATAGATAATGATGATTGAATGTTGTCCATATTAGTGCATTAAACATGAATGGGATTACACCAAAACAACATATCATACGCCGGAGACAGTCGCAAGTGGAAGACTGTGATAGATATATAAAATACATAAACTGTTGTAAGTCTCCAGATTGTGAACATGTTACCAGGTTAAATATATCAATGTATACTCTAAAAATGAACAAAATGAATATACAAGGGTGTTCCAAAAGTGCAAAATAAAGTGTAATGACATCTAATCAACAACCCTATAACCCCGTCGATCAGAATATGGTTTACATAGACCCGCCTCATAGCTGCATATAGAAGAAACCCTCCTCATCATCATAAAAGTCCGACTCTGCTTCGTAAGCATCGCCATCATCTGAAACCAAAATAGGGTCTGGTAGGTATTTAAAACACCGTCCTGTAACGTGGGAGTAAGTGATCAACTCAGTAGAATCATGAAGTAAGGGTTAACATGTTAACAAATTAGTCAAGCAGTAATGATAACGCAATACAACAATCAGGTCCTAAGTACTCTTGTTAATGCAAAAATGATATGAATTAATGATGCATGCCCTTGCCTACGCTCCCTTAGCAACTTCATCTCACGATCGCGGCATGCAACCCTTCCTCAGTGCTTGACCTGCTACGCCAAAGGCACACGTAATACAGTGTATACTCGTGATTAGCCAGGTTCTTACTTAGGTTTATTAATACAGCAGGATTGGGAAGCTAAGGTACCTCCCTTATATCAATGCCCAAACAATGATCCATTCTAGGGTCGTCAGTCCTAGCAAATCTCATACGATATTGCGGTTCTAGGTCACTACAAAGGGTTCGTCACCTGATCAGTGTAGGCCTAGTTTATACTCTAGTTGCTATGGAAAAACTCGTCGTCTCAACGCAGTCTTAGAGTATACTCGAGGTCACTCCACCAACGCCCTACCAACTGGAAGTCTATTTTCGAAGGCTCGTCACCAACCCGACTGGGGACCACAGTCAGGCTGCGCAAGGGTAGGCCGACAGCTCGAATACAGTGTCCCATACCACCATATTTGGATCACGAGTTTGGGTTGCTCACTGGTCACTATGGGGAGGCTCTTCACCCCAGCGTAGGCCGACAGCCCGACCACGGTGTCCCATACCACCATGCTCGGCTCATGAGTCTTAGCGGATCGAGGTACCAAGGTTAAACGGGATTTTCACTAGTAAGTTGGTACCTTAGATTCAAGCAGTAGCGTCCATATATGGCGAACACACAATAGGCCAATCGGGTTACTTGACAAGTTCGATTGGTACAAGCGTACGCTGAATTAATCGACATGGAGCGCTAACCATTGTCGACAATCGTCGTACGACTCGGATTCACCAAACGCATCAATTGTAGTGAGACTAGCTCAGCCACTCAAATAGGAATTGTTACCGATGCCTGGACTACGTTGTAGTCCCACTCATACTTCAAATATAATAGGCATTCATATGTGCTAGTCAAAATAGTATGTAGCAACCATTTCAAACATAAATCTCATATAAGTATTTTATCGAACACATAGTGCACATGTTAACATACATAGGCATTTCATCCATAAATCACGTAATAACGAGATAGGTTACATGAAGGAAACTGTAATTATAGATAAGGCAATTAAGAATCCTATCTCAACACCCTCATTAAATACATCTCAACAAGCATTTTCTCATTCAGACATTTTATCAAACACTTAGGCTACGCATATCAACATACATATAATAAATTAGTTATAACATATATTATAGCAAATCCTTTCACAAGGAGGTGCCACAAGTATAACAATCATGTACTCTCACTCAAGAAATCATAGCAAGCACAAATCTTAATTCCATATTCATCTAAACATTTCAACAAACACATGAAATGCATTATATTCAACATATTTCACATATATATGTAATAAAAGGAAATCATTGCATCTAAGCACATGTGACAGCAATCAAGTCAGTCATAAATCATTACTGACATTGAAAGCCTTGAAAACCATAACCTAAACATTCATAATCTGCACCTTTCGCCGGTAGACTCGTAACGAACTCAGTTTAAACACTAAGCCTTTGTCCACATCACCACAACAACCTATAACAGAAAATAGGTTAGCTATTCCACCCTCTGTTCTATTTGAATCCCTAAATCAGGTTATGGTTATGATTTCTTACCCAAGTACGGAGTCGGAATCGCCGGAATAGCGACACAGATGAGGTGGTTGAGTGCGTGGAGTGGCAGGATTGAATCCTAGGAACAAACGCCGTCTCTCTCTCTCACTTACTCTCTCTTTCCTTCTCTTTTTTCTCTTCTCTCTCTTAGGGTTTTTCAAATTCGTATGGAATGAGGGAGAGAGGGTTTAAGGCCTTTATACAGACCCAGGACTGATGGAAATGGCCCCAAGGCCATGGTATGCTTAGGTTATAACCCAATAACGACTATTCCGATCCAACGGAGTACTTCTGGAGGCCCCTTTTCTGCATGCGGTCGGACTTAAGCTCCCTGACATTGGATCTAAGTCAAGTTAAGGTTTCGGTCCGATCGGATTTACAGATCGACCGTGGCAGACGAGTTTCAGTTCAACGGTCACCAGTGCTCGATTAGGGCCACAAGTGCACTGACATGTGTGGGAGATTTCTCCTGATCCGAGGGTATATTTGGGTCAGATTCTGACGGTCTAAATCCTTATATTTGGCCCGCAGGTGACACGACTCAGTTTATTTAAGTTTGGATTTTATTTCTAAAGATATTCACGTTTCTCACACACTATGTTCCAGGCTTAAGTTGTGCATTTCTGGACATAGTCAGGACTTGATTTTCGAGATGGTTGTCAAGTTAGTAAGGTGGTTATAACAGTATGGTTTCGCAGTAATCGGACTTTCGACGCGCGGTCCAGGTCCAATACGGAGTTTCGGTGAGCTCCCGAGAGCACTGGGTTTAAAGATTGATCCTAGATTTCAGGGTAACGTAGCGTTAATGATTTTACAAGTTTTGGGTCATGCAGTTAGTATTTAAAGTGGTATAAGCTAATTTCACAGATAATCTAGTTTAGCACTTGTTAATTTCGTCTAATTTCTAATGGATTTTATCCTGAGTGATTTCTGTCTGAGGTGGTACTCGGGTCTCAGTACGGATCTTTCCGGGACGTTACATAGTGCATGATTAGAGGCCCATTCCAATTGGATTCTTTTTGGGCTAGTCTTCTAGTTAATTAATGGGCCTTATAGCCTTAGTTGGGCTGAAATTTTTGATAGGCCCGTTGGACCCTTGGGTCCTATATTTACCATGCAATTGTGACGGGTCTTATGGGCCAAATACTTAAGTAGTTGGGTCCTTGCTTGCCCACTATAATAAATCCATACTTGAGCCGAGATGTGAGACCCAACTTACTTGTATTAAATACAAGGATTTCCCATATGTTGGGATAATGGGCTACCCATTAGGCCCACCACAATGAGTGAACCTATGACCCTTATGGTTGGGCCCTAACCTTGTTTAAGGGCCTATCAGGTTGCCTATGTATTGGGCTTAGTGTATGGCCCACTAGGCCATGGATTGATTGGGCCTTGGGCTTTTCCTTACATACATAGCAAGCTACCCTTTTAGGACCCAGTTGAAGTTGGATGTCCTCCTGGGTGATCCTAAGGTAGGCCCATGGGTTTCTCTATGGATGGTTAAAGGCCCACCATAGACCCTAGGCCATTTGTTTAAGGCTCAATGTGTATATATGTGGAACCTACCTTAACGCATGTTTGGTCCAGGCCATCCATGCCTTGGATAGCCCGATTGTGGATGCACTCTCTACCTTGGGTTGCTGCTGGACTCACAATCCAGTAGTAGGCCCACTTGATCTTTTCATGATATTTACACACTCTACATCTGGTGGGTTCCTCCAGTGAGTATAGTTAGCCTTCATGAGATTATTTCCACATAATTAACTAATTTTTGGACCTTAGCAGGTCCAGGAAGTCAAACGGGCCAAAAGTTTATCAAAGGACCTTAAATGAACAATTTTATGGTTAAAACTTTTTTTACTATGGGACCCACCATATTGAGAACTTGTGTACGTGTTGCATGCTTGTGTTTTCTTATAATCTTTGGGCTTAATCAGTACATTCTTTTGGGTCACCTTTAGTGATTACATGAGGATCCCATCTTAGATCAGATTTTTGGGGCATCCCATGGGCCTAGAGTGGGTTGGGACGTCCCAGCTTGGCCCAGTCGTATATTCGGCTGACTTCCACCATTTTGATGGACTTGTGGGCTGAGATAAAGATAATATTGGGTCCTTGGTTGCCCACTTAAATTGCTAGTTATTGGGCTGATGTAGTGGGGCCCATTTCATCCAAACTTAAACTTATTTTTTGGGCCATATATTGTGTACGCTGGCTGCCCCCTAAGTCCAACTTAATGCATGGATTCTATGGCCATTGGGAATTGAGCCTTGGGCCTTAATTCCCCTCTTGGAGTCCATATTGTTAAAAGTGGTATTATATCTTTTTATGACTTATTATGAGGAATATATGTATGTGGTTACCTTTATTTTTATCTTGAATGTAGGCCTTGGGCCTTCTATCCATATAGTTCATGGTTGATATCCCTTTTTGGGGAATGATGGTTAAATGTCCCCATTATGGACCCCTCTAGGCCCGGTTGTATTTAAGAGTGATTGGATACTCATCTTAGACTCTTGCTAGGCTCATTTCTATATTACTTAGACCTGTAGCTTGTATACTTAGTCTCGTGGGTTACCCAAGGTAAATAGGCCCCCACTAGAAGTTGGATTTCCTTAAGGATATTGTCTAAGTACCTAGTCTTGGTTCCTTCTTAGATAGGAGGATTGTAATATACATTGTATATCGCCATATAGTGTGATTAAATTCATCCTCATGACGCAGGTACATCATTGTATGCTTGGTTGACACTGTGTGTATGGTCATATTGTGCCATTGGGCATTGCATATTACATTCTTTGAGGGATATAGTATTCCCTGTTGAGCATCGTGCATAGCATATGGCATCTGGCATTGCTTAGCATATGGACAATTATTGCCCTTGCTTCATCAGGGCTATAACCTCCACAGTTACATCGTGAATGGCTAGGATTGGACACCTAAAATGTTACTTGAGCATATTGGGTTCATAGGATGTCCATGAGTGAAATTCTCAAAACTTCCATGGTACCAAGGATCTACTCCAACGCCGTAACCGAGTGAAAACTACAAACGCACAAGGGCCTTACACCGTTAGGCCGCGACTCCCACTGTCGCTTAGTTGGTTAGATAGGGGTGTGGCCTTACTTGCTTGATGTAAGGAGGCATTGCTAGGCTGAGTCTGACCAACTCGTGAATGGGTCCGCTACCTTCAGGCCTTGCTGGTGATTGGTTGTCCGCGGGCAGGGTAGTGAGGTCTCTTACGCTCGTTTAACTGTGCGGGGTCTGTAGAGCGGTAGTCATCTATCACTGTAATGGACCCCGGTGATTTTCTTATGATGGAAATGTACTTGATATATGGATTGGATATGAGCATTGACATTACTTCGCATTGCATTTGTATCGGCTGTGTAAGCCTCATATTGCATCGCCTTGGCATAACGCCTAGTACTTATTGCATTATATAGCCGTGGTATGGTTTCTTGCATTATTGTACTACCTTGGTATAGCTTCTTGCGTTCATGATAGCCCTGGTAAGGCTGGTGGTGTTGGCTTTGATCATGTTTCCTCCATGTATCTCCTATTATTCTTTATGTACTATTATCACACACCTTCACTACCCTCTAAGCTTCTATAAGCTTATGCACGATTGATGCGTGCAGGAGATCCTAGGCAGGCGTCGTAGTGGCAGAGTTTGGGCTAGAGCTGAGCTTGAGGACCCAGTGTTGCAGACTTCCTTTCTTTCTTCTATTATCTTATGTATGTCCTTTTGGACCTTATGTAAGCTTATAAAGTTCAAATTCTTAGTGAATTTTGTGATGTGTGCCTTGTTATTTTTAGATATACTTGTTGTGATCTTGGGAATGCTCATGTTGGAAATGATTATATTGTTATGAAAATCCTCCTTGTAGGATGCCAGGATCGGAACCTGCCTCAGGAGCCGAGAATGGGGTACTACGGAGGTTGTTGCGGCCAGAACCGGCGGTCGGGTTCCTTGTGAGTCCGATTACCGAGTCTGGGGCGTGACACTAAGTGACCAAATTTTCACTAACAAAAGTACAATCTCTTGAAGTAAATCGCCTATCCATTATAGAACCTACTCAATTAGCATCATCAAACACCTCTACCTAAAGATGCCCGTTAGCCTGATATAAGATCCCATAGCTAAATGCTTTTTTCAAATATCGAAGAATCTTGAGAACTGCATCCCAATGTAGAACTCTTAGTTGGTGCATGTATCTACTCACAATGGTGACAACAAATGCAATATATGGTTGAGTAACAGTAAGGCATATAAACTTTTCTAGCATTCTTCTATATCTACCTAATTTATTAAACAATTCTCATTGGTCATCCAATAGTTTTTTACTAATCTTCATAGGCGTATCAACTAGTCTACACCCAAGCATGCCAGTCTCTTTCAACAAATTAAAACCATACTTTCTTTGGAAAATATTAATCCTCAACTTTGTTATAACGACTTTAATACCCAAGAAATAGCAAAGTAGCCCTAAATTCTTGGTCTGAAAATGCTTTTGGATATATTTCTTGAGTTCTAAGATGTCGGATGTGCCACTCCCTGTAATGATGATATCATCGACATATACAACTAATGCGATATACCCTTATCATTGTGCTTCATGAAGACTGAGTGATGAACCTTACTCCAATAAAAGTCATATGTCAGCAATACCTTATTGAACTTGTCAAACCATGCTATCGGAGACCGTTTAAAGTCGTAAATCGCTTTTCAAAGTCTACATACTCTTATAATTTTTTCATAAAATAAAACCAAGTGATTGCTCCATGTAAACTTCCTCAGCCAAGTTACTATGAAGGTGCTGAGGCATAAAAATAAAGGACCAAGAATGAATCAAAGAAGGGAAATTATGAAAATAGAGAGAAAAGAATGAAGAAAGTAAAGAAGAAAAGGTGTAGACTTATGTTGTTGTGCAGACCCGCACAAAGAACATTGTTTGCGCGGGTCGACGCAAATCCCCATTTTGGTTGTGCGCTTCTACACAGAAGGCTGAGTGATTGAGCTTGTTGTAGCCTTAGTGACGGACCGCGCAACAGTAGAGTGTTGGGCGGACCCACGTAAGTGGTATGAGGTGTTGCGCGGACATGCTCAAATGATGATCTGGGCATGCTGACGTGGATGGCTGAGATTCGATGAAAGGTGGGCCCACGACACAGATTTCAAGGGTTCGCAAGTGTGAAGGCCTATAAATACCTCACTCCCCCTCTCATTTGCACACTTTGAAGATTTTGAAGAAGATCAGAGCTCCAGAGAAGAAGAGAAAACCGAATGTATCATAGGAAAGAAGGAAGAGGGGAGGGCTTTGTGCCAGGCCGCACGAAAGCACACTGTTGCGCGATCATCAATATTTGAAAGTCGAAATGCTGCTGAAATTCCCGTTGATTTGATCTCTGAAGTCTTCACAGTCTTTGATTTTCCTTTTACACAAGGACATGAGTTCAAGAAGGAGAGATCAGATGATCAAATCCGCACAACATTCCTCTTGATGAGATGATCAAATCGCAAGCCGAAATGCTGTCGGATTTGATATCCAGATTCGATATTCGAACTCTTCGCTTTCTGTACTTTAAATAATCTATCTTAGAATCAAGGGAAATCAAAGGATGTAAATGAACTCAGTATGAATAAATATGATTATTGTTTCTCATACACTCTCTCTGTTATGATTGAATAAGATAGTATCCCAAATCAAATGCATTTGTTTCTTGTCGAAATAGAAGCAACGTAGTCTTAATATCTAACTAATAAAGTGGTCAGTTCTTGATAGTCGTAATAGAAGCCAATACTCGAACAGAGTTAAGTTTCACCATAGGAGAAAATGTCTATTAAAAATCAAGTCCTTGGGTCTACTTGTATCCATTAGCTATCAAATGGGCTTTCAACTGCTCAACAGATCCTTATGGGCCATACTTGATGGTGTAAACCCATCAACACCTTACAACCCTTTTCCCAGAAGGAAAATCGACCAACTCCCATGTATAGGTCTAATACATAGAAACCATCTCATATTCTATAGCCTTATGCTAACCACATGTACCAGGGCATCATGATAATTTGAGGGCACAAATACATGTGATAAAGACAAAGTAGAGGCGTAAAGAAAAAACTTAAACAATGATAAGAAATGAAGTGAGAGATAAAATTGTGGGTTTGGTTCCATCGAAGGAATGTTCAGTGTGACCTAAGGGAGACAGAGACTTCAGAGGAAATATGAGAAAATTCAGCTACAACTGATAAACTAATTTGGTGTGATTGAAGGCTACAATCGGTGCAACCGAAGCATAACAAAATTATAAAAATTGAAGTTGGTTTCAAGCCAATGCAAATTTTTTCTATTTAAATGAGTGTTCTAAGCCTTCCTACATATGAATTAAGGTGGAGGAGAGGGGCCTATGAGTTGTGGAGCTTCTTCAGAGTCATCCTTTATTCTCAATCCTTCAGTTCTAATTTATTTTTCTATTTTAAATATATATATATATATATATATTGTTTAAGATGTTAGTCATGCTTGGTTACACTCTTAGCTAAGGCTAAGGGATGAACCTTTTAATGGATATTTGATGTTTAATTTATTTCTTCAATGAAACTTATTGTTTTTATATTGAATTTTGATTGGATATGATTGAATTCTTAGATGGGGTAAGAAATCAATCTGTAAAGTTGGTTTGATCTATTGTTGCCTCCGGATACATTAAATGCTTTCAATTCCCTGCGATGTGATTATCTAGATCTTCATGAGAGATCAAGTCTATCATGATTCTAATTTATGTTGGATGTTTTTATCGATATTAGTATATTATCTTTCGATTAAAATGGATTGAAATCCAGTTTCAGTTGAGTTATCAACTCAAGAAGATGAATTGAATTCAAAGTCTACTGATTGGGGATTCTTAGATTTTTAGACATTTTTATAATTGTTTTTACAACTCTTCTATTCTGTTAGATTAGAAACCCAAACTGATAATTTTTCTTAGATTAAATTCTTTGTATATTCTCATCAAATTCCTTATAGATCAACCTCATTCTTACCGAGTTATTACTACATTGCAACCCTATACTTGGAGTTTTCAACCTTTAGGTTCAATCAACTCCCCACAGAAAGCCTTCAGATGTGCCGTGGGCAGCCGCTGCCATCTTATATCTTGAATTTGGGTACCTCAAAGTTCTGAGATATCCAAGCATCTAGAAAGGGACACAGGTCCTTGAACTTTGTTGATGGGAGGTCAATCCGTTGATGTCGTTGAAGTTGACTCTGCATGACTTAAAGATGCTCCCACAACTCCTTTATTTCTACTCGGCTCGTTTGAGAGACCGACGTCTCTCACTACAAGGCTCATTCTACTTCTTCGGTATAGTGGTCTATTTCTTTGACCTATGGCTCCAATTAAGGGGAGCTTACTGAAAAGTAATTGCGTTCCTTGCTGCAAAAAATTGCTGGAATTGAAAAGTACTCTCGGTCGGGGGAGGCTAAGATGTTGGGAAGTGATCCCCTTGTTGGGTATTCGCCACTGTCTGCTGGTTAATCTAGGCTTAACACTAACCCCCAAGGGGGGCATCCGCTAGTACTGTCTTTGGGCTTCCAGTCAGGGAAGCTGTTGCTATAAAATGATTTGAAATCTTTATTATGGTATGTGCTGGAAATTGATGTGAAATGCCTGTTGTGGGATGTTTTGAAAATTGACTAAAAACCTTAGTTACGAGGTTGGCTAAAAATTAACTAAAAAACCCTATTGTGGGAACGTTCTGTGATTAGCTCCCTATGCGGGAGGGTATTGAAAAGAGTGTCATGCGAGCAAGGGTTGTATTGGGCAGTTTTGCATAGATTCTGATGGTTGTGCTTGATTGGAACTGGAGGATGGGAAGAGCCTGAAAGCTAGTGGTTGTTGTTAAACTGGGCCAGCTTGGTTATTGGCTGCAGTGGCTTGTGCTTGCATAAATTGAAGAGACATTTCTTCCATTACCTTCACTCCTTGTGCCAATTCTTAATGTAGTGGATTGTCATGCATTCTGTCTATTGTGGATGCACAACCTGAGCTTCTATTAGACCGAAAGCGGAGAAGAGATGGTCGTCTTCCTGGAGATTCGCCATGGTGATCTAAGATCTGGTGCGGATTATACTACGGTAGGAGAGGTTTTTTTGACGACGCCTGGCTCATAAGGGTACCAAGGTGTGAAAATATATTTGGAATTTAAAAAAAAAAAAAAAAAAAGATAAATGTTGATGCAAATGGAAGTGTGCGAGAACCATTAACCTTAGGAATTCGGAGATCTTGTTTTTCAAGTTGGGTCGTGACTAGTGTGAATAGAGAGTTTTCAACGGAGTCGCTATTCAATGGACAACTGGATCCTGAACGGAATTGCCTCGTAGCTTCCGCAGGTTGCCACTTGCTAGGGCTTTTTGTTCTTGTACATTAAAAATGGTGTTATATTTGACCAGAGTCGCCACTAACCAATTACTTCATCTCTACAGTTGGTTAGACCCCATAAAAATGCTAAGAAAGAGGATCTGAAAATACTCAACCCTTAGGATGACTTCTTGATCTGTGGTCAAAGATTCGAGGTAAAAGACCACAGTTATAAAGAGGGAAGGTCTTAGGCACCCAGTCTACCCATACAAATGTACAGTCTCCACTTCACAAGATATGACTTACTTTTGAAAGTTAGATTTAGTTCTCGCACACTATTAATGTAATGATGTGTGTATAATATTGTGTTAAATGCAACACTATCGAAATGCTAGAGTTTTGGATGGATAAACCCGCATCGACTATTCACTTGTCATACGTGAAGACAATTAGTCCAAAATTTTGATGGGTAGGATTCGATTATGTCGGCAAGTTGTAGAGCATACGTTTGGATTGACTAGGTGCTTAATGCTATGTAACACAATGCTAATGAATGAGATGATAAGGTAGGATTAAGGAGGGAGTATATGTTGTGCAATACTAAGATGTGACTTGATGAAGCTGGTTCAGAAATTGTATGGCTGGGAGGACGAAAATGTCGCAAGGATTGGATTGAGTAACTTGGATCAGGACCTAAATTACTCAAGAGGCTAGGGATATGACTAAGGCTAGACTAGGGATAAGCTTTCTATCATATGGTTCTTTCTTCTCCTAAGTGGAGGGATGAGATGGCTAAGCTAAGAAGCTTAAGGGATTTCTTTAACTATTCTCTATGGTTAGTTGATGTTGAAATGAGAAGGGTATGGGCTATCCATAGCCTCCAAACTTGGTTTTCTTGTAATTTTAACAAGGTCCAAGGTTGCAAAGGGGTTGGATGGCTTGGATTTGAGATTGCTATATGGCAACATCTCATGGGTTGGTTAAGTTGGTAAAGTGGTAAATATGGATAAAGGGAAATGGCATCGGAGTTGGTCCTCAGGACTACACAAACGGAGATGGAAAAGGGGAGTATATCACACATATAGGGGGTTCCTACCACATGGTAGGCGCCAATCCATAGTTGGATGTCCTACTTTAGTAGGTGGGATCCTCCACACATGTGTGGACCTTGCTCAAAAAAGGTTGCACCGTTGTCTGCATTTCTTTCCCCAATTGGGCTTTAGGCTTTGGGCTTGGGCTTAGGCTTGGCTCAAGCCCGGTTCAGGGCTTAGATATATGAGCTAACTGGGTATATGGACTGGGTAGGTTGACCGGGTGAGTCGACCCAATGAGTTGACTCACTAGGTTAACTCGATGAGTTAACTGGTTTGACTGGGTTTTTCCTAGGGCTAGGCTTTAGGGTTTAAGGTTTAGGTTAGGTCTAAGGTTTAAGGTTTAGGCTAGGGTTTGGATTAGGGTTTTGGTTAATATTAGGTATGGGATTTAGGGTTAAGGTTTAGGTAAGGGTTGGGATTAGGCTAGGGTTTTGGATTAGGGTTTAAACCATCCATATAGACCGTTCAACGTTTGGATAAGCTTGTTGACCTGGGTAGGTTAGATCAATAGATTTAAGGATAGTTTGGTATATATATAATTAGTCTAGTGAATGGTTACATATACCTATAAATGAGAAGGTTAATGAATGAACGATCAAGGATTAGTGATGAAATTTGAAGAATTTGTACACGTTGGTTAAGGATATGAATTGAGGGATTAGTTTACCATCACAGTTGGATTGTTTTGAATAGTTTATGTATGTTATCACATGTTTCAAAGGACTGATTTAAGTCATAGGTTTAATGGTGATTAAAGATGTAAGTTTACAGTGAAGTTCATGGGTCAATCGAAGGCAGATTGATCTCAAACTTTATGGGTTTGTTATAAGTCAGTGTAGCTCAAGATTATTGATCTTAATAGGGTAGATTTTTAGTGTGATTACAAGGTCCTAATTGAGTGGTTTCGATACAAGGGTCGTGAGTCATGTTGGATAGGTTTTGTTTATGTTCAACAGTTAGATCTAGGTTAATTTATAGATGAACAGACAATTTTGTGAGTGTTAATATTGAGAGTGCAATTGTCCATGTATAAATATATGTACATATAAACATAAAATTATATAATTGATAATTACATAAGTCAATGATTCACATTAAATAAATCCATCACACATATTAATGGTCACATTTTACATAGATTGATGGATGAATGTATGGATGGATGCATAAATGAATGAATGGATCTATGCATGTATACTTGGATGAATGTAAGTGAACAATACATGTGTACTCATGTACACTAAAACCTAATAGTGCACCTTCTTTGTCAATCACATGAGTCATTGTGTTAGAAAGTCAGTTGATCCCTTAGAAGCTGAAGATCAAAGACACAAGTGGAGATGGAGCATCAAGGAGTAAAGAACATATATATAAGGTGTCTTAGTGATCCTAACCCTTGACCCAAAATAACCTGAACCTCTAAATGATCTTAACCTTAACAGGTAAACCCTTTATTGATCATCTATTAGTCTTCGTATCCTTAATTAGCATACTTAAATTGATTTTAAAAGTCCCATGTTGTTGGAAAAATTGCACCATTTCAGCGATATTACGTCCCACCGAACCAACATTTAGTCCCATCGAAATCGACTAAAACATGTCAGCGTGCTTAAATAAAAATAAGGTAATTATGCTGCAAACGAATGCCATATTCGATCTGACCAAAGACCATGTTCGGTCCGATCGAAGACCACATTTGGTGTGATTAAATGTGCTAAAATCTATCCAGTTACTTTCCTGTCTAATTCGGTGCAACCAAAGCTCCATTCGGTCAGACTGAAAAGTAGTTGTTTTTGCCCATTTTATAAATGTTGGAACTCGATTCATTTATATAGATCATCTGGTCTTTGGGCATTTTGATGAAATTTTGACATAATAGAAGTTTAGGTGAATCCTCACTCATATCCCACACATCAAGCCTTTAATCCCATGAGATTTGATTCATCTTTTTGAGCTTTACCATTCTAATGAGGATTCTGACCTCAATGTTGAAGATAAACTCAATCTCCACCACTTTCTAGAAATTAGACCCAACTTTATTGGTATACCCTTTGTCTAAATCCTCTATAACACTCATTTGGTTAATCCACTAGGATTACAACTTTTCATTAGTTGTAAGAGATTCACTCAACATCTCATCACCTTGGTTACCATAAAGGAGCATTGTATGCAATGTGTTTGATCTGAGAGCTGAAGCATTGGCAACGCATCAGCATCACGATCAGGGGAGTAAAATGGGAGCTGATTGAAGCGTGAGAGAGCGTCGATCAAGCAACCCAATAATGCACATCAAAGGGGCTTAATTCGACAAGTAAGTGTCATGTATGAGTTTATACTCTCTTTGCTTGTGTAGGATTGATGATAAGATTTTGTGACCTACACTCGATATGTTCTTTTGTAGGACTTAGGCTCTTATGTACGTGTTAATATCTATGGGAGCCTCTAGTGGGAGTGAATATAAGCCCTTGGACTAGGACCGAGGTTCGTGACTAGTTTATAGAAAACCACATAAGTCTTCGAGGAGTCAATCCTCGTGTAGTATTATAAAAGTTAGAGGTCGACTTAATTTAAAACCTTCAATAGTGAAATCCGGTACACTCATGGATTAAGTGTGTCCGCCGGTAATGAAGTAGAAAAACCGAACCACTATACATGCTTGTACTTGGAATTTTCTTTGAACACTTGTTTAATTATGCTTATGTGATTGATTGATAAATTTTATGAATGCATGATTAGATGAATATTAGAAGTTAATAGTTAACACATCTCTTACACATATATACACTATCATATAGAGAGTAGTTACTTCATTAGAATATGATTTGTAGTCTTTGTGATTTGATATGTTATTGGCTTGGAAGCCTTAGAGTTAATTTCTTTAGTTTAATTGATATATTAGTTAAAGTAGGCAATTGTGTGTTTAATTAGCTAAAATTTTATTTGATTATAATCACCCCCTCCCCCCTTTATGACATATCCATTATTCTATGGCTCCGTCAAGCTTTCACGCATAGCCCATAGGCCCACCATGTGCAATTTTAAAACTTGAGTCATTACATTCTACTTCCCTTACAAGAATTTCATCTTCAAAATTCAATCGCAACCACTATTAGAATGAGTGAAGATATTCCTTTATAGTCGACAATACATCTAAGTGTCTGTTTTATTCCACATGTCGTAAGTTTGTGTGCGAACAAGTATGTGTAATCGCCTATACAAATTCGAATCATTATAGTTTGACCATACAATGTTATAAGTTGTAAAACCCCATCACATCCTCAAGTAAAACCACATCACTCTTTTTTTAAACTGCATCACATCTTAAAGAGTAATCCCATTACACAGTCCATCAACCCTATGACATCCTAAAGTGTAATCCATCATACTATCTTAAAACACCATCATGTCCTCAAGTTTAATGCTATCACTTTGTCCCACAACGTTATTTCATCTTCTAGTGTAACTTAATCACACTATACAACAACACCACAAACTTAGGGCCTATGTGGTGCACCATATTAGATGGTATTAGATGGAATTGAATTGGGAAAATCAAAATTTCAAATCTAGCTACTATTTGGTTATTACCTTTGTTGGTTTGTTGGTGTTGGTTTAAGGGTTTGAAAACCACATGGGATAAAAAATTTAAATTTAGGGGATTCTCCCAATCCCACTTGATTTAATACTACTGGAGCGAATCCCTCGAGGGATTTGAGAGAAAAAATCGAAAGCTATTGTGTGGTAGTATATGGACGTCACCAAGTCTCGTGGGCCCCACCATAATATGCGTATTATATCCATACTGTCTTTTCATTTTTCAAGATCATATTAGGTCATGATCCCAAAAATGAGATAGATCTAAAGTTCAAGTGAACCACACCACAGAAAGCAGTGAGGACAATGATTCCCACCATTGAAACCCTCCTAGGGCCCATCATGATGTTTATTTGTCATCTAAGTTGTTCATGAGGTCACACAAACTTGGATGAAGGAAAAAAAAATATTAGATTGATCCAAAACATCTATGGCCCCTAAAAAGTTTTTAATGGTAAACGTTAAATCCTCATTGCTTTATGTGGTGTGGTCCACTTGAGTTTATATATATATATATATATATATATATATATATATATATATATATATATACATACCACCGCATTTTTGGGTCCATGCCCTAAAATGATCTCGTAATATTGATAGACAGAGTGGATATAATACATACATCATAGTGGGGTCCACAGAATGTGGTGAAGTAAACACATATGGAGTTTGTGCATTTTCATTACAATTGACTTAATCTCCTCCATGCCTCCACCAAAATTGGTGGATTTTTACTCTTGTTAGCCAAACATGGTATCTCATTCATTTGTCATATACATAGGAGATTTCTCACATTCCAACTATGGAATGAGATGTGATGAAAATTTTGAATTCCACAGCATTCTCTGATTGCCTATAATGATTACTTTCAAACATTCTCATCCCACTTAATCTCACCTAATCTCATGCGCCAAACAGACCCTTAAGCTTCACCTCCCGTTACACTTTTTTATGGCTTTCTTTACACCTGAGATGATGTGATACCCATGTTACCCCAATATATCATATGATGAAACCCCAACATAATTTCAAACAGCCCATTCATTCTCTTTACCAACCTCATCACGATTTTTTGTGTAACCACATCACATTGCCTTACAATCCCATCACGTCACTAGTGCAATCATAACACACCATCTCACACCCTCATTACACTTTCAAGTGCAACTTCATCATAGTACCTCACAACCCCATCGTATCTTCAAGTGCAACCCCATCATATTGCCCCACATCCTCAAATGTAACCCCAACATGGTCCACAAAAGCTAACGTAATTAACTAATATAACCCTAACACACTGGACACCAACTACATCACATCCTATAATCTAACATTGTCTCATTGTCCATAAACCTATCACATCCTCTCATAAATCCCATCAATTTATCCACCAATCAATCATATTTTTTAATAGGGTTAGATTAGAGGATGTGATAGAGTCAATGGACTATGATGGAGTTAGATTAGAGGATGTGATAAGGTTGGTGAGGAGTATGATGGGGTTTTACATTAGGGAATGTGATTTTGTTCATGGCCAGTGTGATGGAGTTACATTAGGGAAATATGATTTAATTAGTTGACTGTGTGATGGGTTTACATGAGAGAATGCAATGTGGTTCAGGACAATGTGATGGGTTTATATTAGGGAATGTGGTGGGGTTGGTGGACTATTTGATGGGGTTATGCATTAACGAATGTGATAGAGTTGGTGGAGTATGTGATGAGGTTTCAAGAGATAATGTGATGTGGTTATATAGGAGAATGTGATGGGGTGATGGGGTTGGTGGACTGTGTGATGGGATTACATTAAAGAATATGATGGGGTTGGTTGAGAGTGTAATAGGATAACATGAAGGAATGTAATTTGTATTTTGAATAATGTGATGGGTTTACAAAAGGAATGTGATGGGCATTTTGGACAGTGTGATGGGTTTGATAGGTTGGTGGGTAGGGTGATTGAGTTATATATGGGAATAGGATGGGATTAGTGGAATGTGTAATGGGGTGGGTGGCCCGCATAATGGGGTTATATGAGAAAGTGTAATGGGGTTCGTAAATTGTGTGATGGGGTTATATTATGGAATATGAATTAATTTCAACACTGAAGTGCTAAAGATGATATCTCATGCAAAGAAGAGGACAAGCAAAGGAATAATAGGCTCACAAGAGAAAAGAGGTTTAGGGAGAGAAAAAGAGGGAACACAGATGATTTTGGATTTTCTTTTTCTTTTTCGTTTTTTTTCTTTTATAAAGATATGCAGTCTTTCTTCTTCTTTTTTTTTTTTTTTTTTTTTTTTTTTTTTTTTTTTTTTTTTTTCTGTTATTTGATTTGGACATTGACATAACAAGTAGCTAAAAGTCCAATCAGAAATTATGACATGGGAATTTTCTGCGTCTAGAAAAAGCCGATTTGAAATCAGACAAAAATATCTAATTTCATTGAGAGGTTTTTGAAAGGAAGAAAGGTGTCGAAGATCAAGTACATTATCTTAACAGCATTAGGAATGTCTTCCCAACTAAGTATGTTTTTAAATTTTGGTTAAGTAGTCAAGTATGCTTTTAAAATTAAATTTAAGTGATCTTTATTATTCATGCATAGTTTATTTCATTTCCATGATAAAGTCTCACACACGATCCAACCACCGTTGATATTCTGGGGCCTTTTTGCATGGTGGAATCCAAACCTTCCAACAGGTCTTGCACAAATAAAACGTTACAGCAATTGTTGACATTGAACCAGGAAAATAGCCAGATAACCTAAAGACCGGGAAGACTTTTAGTGCATGCACCATACCATATCAACGGTCTGAGGCATGGGGCCCACTTCTACAAACTGATTAGACAGAGAATTAAGTTGAGTTTGGACTAAGTATATTGTTCTAATAATTCCACAGGGTCCATTCACAAGCAATCACACGTGTCAATATGGAACATGTGTGCGACATGGAATATTTATTCTTGTTAGAAACGATACTTAGATCTTCTGCCCCAAAAATCAAGTGGGCCAGGTAAAACATTTTTTCTTCTTCTTGTCCATTTGCATTGTTTGCTGTGGCCTGCTTGAGGTTTGAAAGGGCATGATTTTCGAGAGGAAGAACCAAACAATTAAAGCCACCAGATGGAACGCTCAGATGCTACACACAAGTTCGACATTGGTACGTGTGGCTGCCTGATGTGCCCAAAAGCGTGCGGAATGAGCAAACTTCGGCATTCTATAATACCCTCTTTTATGTGGGGACCTACAAAATCATCATTTGGTCTTTGCTGATAAGAAACAGCTTTCATTTCTCCAAGCAAAACTGCACACCGTGGCCCAACTTCTCGGGATCGAAGCCACTCATAGATGGACCGATCGATCGTGCCCCACAAACCTCCCCCGTCAGATGAACGTACATCCCTGACTGTGGGACCCACCGTGATGTATGTGCCTTACACCCACACCGTCCATCTGTTTTGATGGCTCATTTTAGGGCATGACCCCAAAATGAAGTAGATCCAAATCTCAGGTGGACCACAACACAAATAATGGTGATTAAATACCTATCATTAAAAACTTCTTGGGGGCCACCAGAATGTTTATTTGCCATCCAAACTTTTGATAAGGTCACAAAGACCTGGATGAAGAGACCACACAGATATAACCTTGATCCAAAACTGTTGTGGCCCACAAGTTTTTAGTGGTCAATCATCACTGTTTCCTTGTAGTATGGTCCCCCTGAGATTTGGGTCTGCTTCATTTTTTCAGATCATGCCCAAAAATGAGCTGTCAAAAATGGATGGACCGCATTGATATAACGCACATACATCACGGTGGGCCCCACAGTCAGGGATCCACTGACGCCATATCCAATCAATTTGTCCCACGGTCAGTGTGGGCGGGCCATTAATCTGACGGATGAGCAAGGTCATGATCGGAAAGGCATTAGGACAAGCCTTGAGATTGGATCTGCTTCATTTTATTTATTTTTGGATCATGCCCCAAAATGAGCTGTCAAAATGGATGGACCTTATACATAACGGTGGACCCCATCCAATCGATTTGTTCTGCATCAGTGTGGGCCATTGATCTAACGGATGAGCAAGGTCATCAGGCAACCCCCATATGTGGTGGGGCTAACCAGATGGATGGTCCAGATCAACATACCTTAGTCACACGTGCCATGGAGAGGGTAAGATATCCTTCGAGGAATGAATAGTGGATGGTATGCTATGGTATATGAAAAACGTGATGATACGGTGGAGCAGATTGGACACAGGTCCAACATGATGTATGTGTTATATCCACTCCGTCCATCCTTTTGCCACATCATTTTAGGGCATCAACATAAACATGAGGCAGATCCAAAGATCCAATAGACCACACCACAGGACGCCCACCATGATGTTTATATACCATCCAACCCATTCATAAGGTAACTCTTGAGTTGGATTAAGGAGAAACACAAAATATCAGCTTCATCCAAAATTTCTGCAGCAACCATGAAGTTTTTAATGGTAAACTTCCAATCTCGACTGTTTCCTGTTGTGTGGTCCCCTTCGCATCCGCCTTATATCCAGGCTCAAGCTCTATCTAAAATGATATGGAGAAATAGATCGACAAGTGGATATGACACATACATCACAGTGGGCCTCACTGCTTAAGGCCGCGTCCGGCAGGAATGAACCCTAATATGGTAAAGCAATGGCTGGGTGATGTTTGATGGTTTGTCTCAAAAAAAAAAAAAAAACACTCATATTAGACAATCCTATCCATCTGATCTGTATCCATTTAAAGTGACGGTGGAAAACAAAAACATTTAATGGTCAAATATGAAGTGTGATAAACTTCACAAAATTAGAGAAATCAGCATAATCTATCCTCTCACACATCCCCGCCCTTCAATTTTTTTTTTCCCTAAATGGTGGAGTTGAGCATTGTGAGGCCCGCATGATGTGTGTATGACATCCAACACCCCACTTTTGATAATTAGAAAATTATAACAAGATCATCAGATAGGCTTATGACACTGTAATTATTTACAATCAAGCTTCTTTTTTCTTCTTTTTTTTCCCCAAGTTTTCTGCATGTCTTTGAGTAATGAACCTGTTACAGTAAGCTTAAGGAACCAGCAGGAGTACTTGGTTACTTCTCATACATATAAAATAAAAGAGACCCAAGACAGAATTTCAAGCACATACATATGTAAGTTTCATTGTAAACATTTCTCAAAAATACAAGTACAAAAGGTTTCCTCTAGAGCAGTTCTGAATGAAAATCATCCACAACCAGTTGCATTCAGGGCCCACTGTTGTGTGTTCATGGGCATCCAACCTGGTCCAGAAGGACTGTCCCACCATGAAATTGGGAGGCACCAATAATCAGGCTGATCCAATTGGAGGGCTTTGGGTGGCTGTCCATTGTTTTTCTATGACGTGGTCCACCTGATGATTGGGTCAGCCTGACTTTTTATGCACCCCACTTTCATGGTGGGCTGTCCCTGCTAGACAGGTTGGATGCCATACACAACATGGTGGAGCCACACACACAAGACAAGCTCTAGATGATTCTCATATACAAAAGAAGCATTGGAACTGGGGATAAAAAGACAAACTGATAAACACCAATATATATAAATATATATATATATAGCATAGATTTTCAAAAGGGATAGAAAAGAATCAAAACTGGGCAATGGATTTCCACCATGTCAAATTTCTAAAGAACAGAGGAATGCTTCTTTGGGACTATTAGCAAAAAAGAGAAAAGGATGTGTGCTTTCAAGCATATAATCAAAACTAGAGTAGAGATCCAAACTGCCGAAAAGAAGAAAAGATGAGAAGAATTTCCATTACTGGGATGCAGAAGCAGCTTCTTTTAAACAGGACCTCATGATCTTCCCGAGCTTCGAGCAAGCATCTAGGCAAAGCTCCATTGCCTGCTCATGGAACAGATGCATATATCAGTAACAAACCATTTATCTATACTACCTATAAAAAGGGGAGTTTCCAGGCATTTTGGATTCCCTTTTACCCCTATCTCTATAATATGCATATACCACTATTTAAAGGTATTTGAGTAAATTCCTAAATTCCTACAGATTATACCACTGAATTCCCTTATGTGGATTTACAGAGGTTTGGTGGGCCAAAACCTCCCCACATGCGACTCTATATGGAGCCACAGGTCCGAACTTTGGCCAATGTGTAGGAAATCTGCAGGGAGTAACAGGTCAGATTCATCACAAATTCACAATACTATATATAAAAATAAACTAAGGTTGTTGAGCTATCACAGCCACACGTATCAAAGCGACTGATAGCCTAGAAAAATTGCAAGTTTTTTATACCATCCACGTTTGCCCTACCTTATAGTTAAACAGCCTCAGTTTGGCCAAATAATCTTAACATGGTGTGGATTATGCAAATGAGACTCAAAAGATCAATTGTCTAGACTACAGAACTATAGGATCCGAACGTCACAATTGATGACTGTGTAATGGTCATAACTGTATAATGGCCAGTGGTCTGGATACAGGACTATAGCCATTGGGGTCTGTGGTCATGTTTGGTGATCCAAATCATTTATACGATGGGCCACGTGGCTGATGTTGGCTGCCTCAAAAATCTTAAAGATTAGAAGATCATCAATGGTCTAAACAACAGTCCACATTCAAAGGATGAGAGATTCATCAACTATGGGCTTAAATATTCCACCGTGAGAGTTCTTCTGGCATACCCAATCTAGGATGAGGTCCGATGATCCAATCTGGTAACTAGTGTGCATGTTTTAGCACGCATGTACTGTAATGGGTGTATGTGTATGGAATTTGGTATATGTGCAAATATATAGGATTGTAATTCAAAGCCTACTAATATGGAAGGAGGATTGCTTTTACCACCTCTTGGCAATAGGGAGTAGAGACTGCAGAGTGATGATACATTGCCTGAAGAGGAATCTCAGAGATGATGATACATTGCCTGAAGAACCATGACAAGTAGAGCTCTCTCTTCACAGGACATGTGGCAGAGTGATATGTTGATCAGTTCCACCATCATATACTGGCACCAGAACAGAGCTTATGTTTTAGACTTTTCCATTTTGATCCTTAACTACTTTTGGCTTCCACCATCAATTTAATGGCCACAGCTCATATGGAAAGGTTAGTCTAAAAGGTGTGATTTTTGAGAAATAAATCATCCATGCGAGGGCCCTACATATGGGTGGACCCAATTCTAACATCACCCTGCCACGTGTGGTGTAGATAGATGGCTCTACCATATTCCGGTTCTTCAGGCAACACCATATCATATCATGTATATTATGGTTTCAATGTACCTATTGTTACATGACACGTTGTGTCTATAGCTGTTGAAACTATGGTCATATTCAGCAATCCACACCGTTTATATAATGAGCCACATGGGAAATGTTGATGTGGTTATCATCGTGGATGGAGCCATGATGAAAAAAATGATGACTATCAGGCAGTTCAAACCAACTGATCAATAGCATGAAGAATGATCATCAATATATCTATAGAAATTTCATCTTTGATGACGTGGACTATTCACATGGAGGGCATAGAGGTAAAGCTTAAATCAAACTCATCCAGTGTATACTACACTTCCAATCACGTGCAAGTATACTTGCATGAGGTGAATAAATATAGCAATACTAATTAGAGAAGGAATTCTTCTACAATTGGTACATGGAAAAGGGTTAACAGATGACACAATCATTCATATACATAATCTATATGTTGACCGAACAAAAACAGCAAGTGTCATTGGTTTCCATATTTGAAGTTTGCATCTCCATTCAACAGAGGGTCTGCCTTGCGCCAAGCCAAACGTTCAGAGGAGGTATGCACAATTCAAGGACCCGTTTGGATGCATTTCCTCAAAGGGGGGTTTCTAGAAAAAGGAGATCTCAAGCGGTCAAGCCTGGCTTTTTTTAGGTTGATTCGACAAAAATCGGGTCGGCATTTTAGCGCCTATTTTATCCAGCAGGAGATGAGATGGGGGTTTGCAAAAGTACATCCAAACACACTACAAGAACTGCCATTTGGACCAAGACGACGTTTAGGCTTCAAACGACCTTTCAGGTGGTGTGTTCAAACAGGCTTCCAAGTCTCTTCAATTTTTCTATACTCAGTTTTTTAGTTCTGACAAGTGAAGTTCATGGTCCTAATCCTAAACCATCAGGCTTGGATGGGCTACAACCGACAAATATCCTCATCCGGGTAGTTGTGGCATATAACAGTTCACATTCAACTAAAAGCAGTCCCACTAGTAACTTGGAAGTGTTGAAATTCACTCAACGTCTAACTATCCCGCACTAGTAACTTCCTCTTCTTCGTGTTTCCTTTTTCTTCTTAGGGCCTGTTTAGATTCATGGAAAGCACAAGAAAGGAAATAGTGCTTCTTGGGAAACCTTATTTCCAGGGAATTGTGGGGAAGGAAACATTGTTTTCCTTGTTTGTTTTCAACAAGATTTTCCTAAAAATGTAGGATCTATTTTCAAATTTGTTGTTTGGAAAAATGAAAAGTTTTGGGGAAAAAAAAAAAAAAAAATCTAGATAGTCACTAGAATGTGCAAGGTTAGCACAGGTGGATGTGGGATGCCTGATGTTGAATTGTGTGCACTTGAAGTTGAATTGTGGCACACATGGTACATGTGAGGTGCTTGAAGCCATATGGTGGCAGATGTAGCACAAGACACACGTGGGCAGATTTGACACATGGACGCTTTAAGCTAGATGGCAGCACTTGTGCACATTAGCATCATTGGCACATGTAGTATATTTGGAGAGATTGAAGATAGACGATGGCACATTGGTGCATGCAGAGTGCTTTGCACGTGGGGCGCAAGAGAAGATGAATGGTGGTACGTGTGGCACAGTAGCAAATGTGAGTGCAAGAGAAGATGAATGGTGTCACATGTGGCACATTAGCACATGAGGGACACTTGACACGTGTGGGGACGAGATGAATGGTGTCACATGTGGCACATTAGCACATGAGGGGCACTTGACATGTGTGGGGACGAGGTGGATGGTGACACATGTGGCATTGTGCGTGTGTCAGACATAACTGGAGATTGACAATGGCTCATTTGGCACATTGGCACATGTGAGGGATGGAAGATGGATGGTGGCACGTTTGGGCTTAAACCTTGAGAAACCCATCTTCCTTCCTACGTGGGAAAATGTCTTTCTTAGGGGTGGAGGTGGGAAAAAAAATTTGTTCATTTTCCAACAATTATAGAAAGTGGGAAATGGTGTTTCCCACAAATTCCCACAAAGAAAAGCTTGACAAACAACAGAAAGTGAGTTTCATGGGAAACAATGTTTCCTTTCTTTTCCATGAATCCAAACAGGCCTTGTAGAAGTCTCTTCTTCCTTCTTATGTTGCTTCTTATAGAAACATATTGCAAAACATACATTCCGTGTTTTTAAGTGAAAATATCATATTGCCACTTGCATAAAATAACATCTTTTGAAATTGTGCAAGCATTTGCACTTACATTGGAATTGAAAATAAGAGGAGAAGCGTATACTATTTTGAATTCTTACAATAATTTCTAATGCTTGATTATAGTTTTAAAGTTTTTAGTATTTCACATAGTAAATAATATCATTATGCTTTACCACATTTTTACTTTTAAGTCATGATAATAATTTAATATTTTAAGATTATACTTATTTTGTAATTAAAATTTAAAAGTGTTCCATGTGCATTTGTGCATGTACAGCTGACTAGTGTTAACATATGCAAAAGAAATAGCAAAATTTCCCAAGTTTCTCTTAAGGGAGCAGATTACCTGCCTCTAGAGGCACGACATTTTTGTGCATCTACATTGTGTACTGCACACGTGACAGATGAGTATAATGATCCAGACCGGTCATCTCGCAGGATCAGCCATCCATTGACCCTTAACTAAAATTTTCTTTGTTTAAGCTATTCTAGCCGTCAAATAAACAGCCCTTTCCTCAATTGATGGGAGTCGTTGTTGGTTTTGTCTGATAATTTGTGTGCCACCAAGAAAGGGGCTAAAATTATCCAAACATTGTGATTTTTGGACCATGGACCATTTTCGATTAGAAGCACAAAATGGATGGTTTTAATCTCATCCATGTGTGCCACGTGTTCAGAATGACATTGAGGCATGGAATTTGCTCCCATCTTTGAATCTCTCTTTTCGAATTAAGAGGTCAGGTTTAATCCTATAATGGAAAATATCAAAGAAAAGTGAGGTTTTTCATCGATTCACTAAAAGTTCCTAATCTCTAAATGCAAAGGAAGTCCTCAAATGCATCTCCAACGATCATAGTGAAATTGATGAGGACATCACATTACGCACACCTTTACGCATGTATCAAAGGAGGAGGTGGGCCTCAGTCTCTCTCTGGCTAGGAGAGTATCCGTGCTAAAGACCCCATATTGCATGTATGAGCACCTGGAAGACCCTATACTGGGAAGATGCAAATGGGTTGCTTGAGGGAGTGATTTGGATAGTCAAATTGGATGGACGCGACGATCGGACCGTCGGATCGCATAGAGTACATGATCGGGCCGTTGATCGTGGGTCATCTTTCATTAGAGGATGTCATATATATTTAGAATTGTTTTAGGAGTTATTTTCAGCTTGAGTTGTGTTTTTTTGGAGTATTTATGAGGGATTTTATATGTTTTTCTTAAAGTGGGGTTATTATGGTCAAAATACATGAAACGAGGACCATATTGTACTTTTGAAAAGTTTTTGAGACTTTATAAGGGGGGAAGCATGTGACCTCTCTCTAATGGTGGAATTTCCAAAAAACAACATACTCTTTGTTTCTTCTTCACGTGATGTGAATACTTGTTCCATGTGATTTAAAATGAAGATCGATGTGATGCCCTTCTTCAACCACGGGAGTGCGAGACTTCCAACTATCAACCATTAATTTTTCCTTCTCCATTCGAGAGATTTCATCTTCTTCTTGTTCCAAACCTCCAATAGCCTTCCAAAACCCCTTCTTTGCTTTCTCTTTGACCTTCCCCATCAACCCCTTCCACTACAGACCAAACTCTAGCCGCCCAAGGCTCACACGTATGACCGTACGGCCACACATGCGGTCCCCGTGGGCTGGTCCGTAAGGCCACCCTCTTTCTTTTTTATTTTCCTTTTGATTCCCCATCAAAACCCTCTTAATCCTAGACCTAAACCCTAACCCTAATTCCCTTAATTCACATGAATTCCCAAACACCCAATCATCCAAACCCTAACTCTTTTAATTACAACCTAAATCCCCAAAATTTTCTCATCCAATTGGAACAATTAAGCCCTAATTTCATTCTTCCCTAAAATTTCCCAACCCTAGACTTACCATTATCTTGATTTAGCAAACCCTAGGTAGTAGGTTTTCCTCTTTGAATTAGACCAAACCCTATGCTATTTGGATCTCCCTACATCCATTAGATCCTAGTTTTCTGTATTTAATGATCATGTAGGATGATGTTTGACAACTTAGCCTTGACTATGCATAAATTCTTCTTAGAATCTTGAGATTTGTAGTTTTTATTAATTAATTTAATTTTGCTGATTGATCTCATTCATTATTTGGCTCCATAAATTGGTCGTAGATTAGGAATTATCTCAACTAAGGGGTAAGGCACCTGCAATGCGGGGATAGAGAGAGAAGCGAGACCAAAATCCTATACAACACCTGTTTGACACAGTGCTAAAAACCCAAACTTGTGGGGCCCACCATTCTGTATATGTAGAACTATTCTGTCCATCAGGTTCTATCCTCAATTCCAGGAATTAGGGAAAAAATCAGTGAGATCCACAACTTAGGTGGGCGGCATCACGGGGAACAAAGGGTTGGGAAGCCAACCATAGGTTTGTGTGTGGGGCTTGGACCACCATGATGTGTAACTTTCATCAAACCGTTAATCATATGTAACTCATCATGATACGTGAAAATATAAAAATTAGCCTGGTACAAATATCAGACAGGCCACTCCGTGTGAACTTAAGAGGTCTTAGGAGGAGTTTTATAACGTTCCCACTGTGTGGCCCATTAGAGTCTTCATTGGGCTAGCCTTTTGTGTGTACGGTTCAAATGATGACTCGGACCTGATGGACAGAGTGGATTTACATATAAAACATGGTGGCCTCACAGAGCTTGGTTGTTTTATGCACCTGTGTAAAACAAGTGTTATGGACGATTTTGGTATGAGAAAAGAGAGGAGGAAGGAAAGGTGAGGACTATACGCAAGTGCATGAGAGAAAGAGAGAAGGGAACGGTAGGCAATCCATCTCACTATTTCTCTTGTTGTGGCCCACTCAAGTTCCTAATCCACTTAGTTTTTGAGCTAATGTCCTAAGATGAGCTTACTTAACAGAGGTATGGAATGGATGGCACATAGTTATTAGGATGGGCCCCATGGAGCCTTTGACACAGTCTCTTTTTTTTTTTTTTTTTACACACACACACACACCCCACACACTCACGCTAGTGGAGTTTCACCACCTATGGGTACTCGAACCCTTGACCAGGAGTTGAAACTCCTGAGAGTCTACCACCCGAGCAAAAGTAAGGACCCAATTTGACATGGTCTCTTAATTAGACGCTTCGTGCAGGTGTTGTAGAGAGGTTGGTGCAAGCCCTACATTAAAAGAAGTGAAAGGAAGCGGGTGCAATCCATGATGTCCCTTGTGCGGTAAAATATAAACCATTCCTTGCCAAACAGCTACATTTTTATGACAAATTTTCCCTCCCATAACCAATTCTGTGAAGACTAATCGTGAGGAAAATGTCCAAAAAACTATTTGTGTTACATAGAGTAGAGATGAGCACTGGAGTAGGTTTTGTGGTTCACACCAATTCAATCAAGATACTCTTTTAATTAAAAGTGCAGCTTGGTTATCTTAAACCCCAAAAATGCCAACTAAGTGCTCAAAATATCAGCCTACAGAATAGGGTTTTTAAACCTCGAAGGGGATCAGTTTGGATTGTCCGTAGAATACATGTGTCCAACCCCCTTGCATGAGATAATATGGGATACTAACGGGTCCAACCCATTATCAACCCATCTCATTTTGGGGCACACTTTGAGAACGGGAGTGTTTAGCGCCTCCTGCAATTGAAATTTTTGCGGGATTGCGCCAAATGGTTCCACTTTGGCAAAATGCACATGGCCAGATGAGCATTCAATTCCATTCTCATTCTCGGTTACACCCAAACAGACAGTAAACTTTAGAATTCAAGAAACACAATTGCATAGTTGACTCGGGACCAAGTTTCAAAACTTGACCTCAGAGAAAATAGAAACAGCAGATTAAAATTTATAACACTGAAACTTTCATACCTCATGAATCTTTGGAGTCGACCATTCTCCAGTAAGGGTTAACTGGGTGACCTCATTCCGAGAAGGCATGCAGGTGATCATAAGACTCCCATCTTGGTAGCTTTCCTCTTCTAATGTAGGATCAATGACGAGGTTCTCTCCAAGACAAGACTAAGATTTAAAAAAGAAAAGAAAAAAATCAAACAAAGAATCAGAGAGAGCTCTATTGCTCAAGAACACGAATCACTCTTTCTCATGGGCCCATGCATATGAAACTGGGGAAAATTTAATGACATGCATCACCCATATATGCAACAGATCCTAAAACTAAACAGCCCTTCCATTTTATAATTGGGAAAATGGTAAAACATGGGGAAGAAGCGTTTTAAAGAGCAGATAAAATACATGTAATTCAGTTTCATTAACAATATCATTCCCAGACCAACCTAAAAACAAGTGTTAAGAACGCGGGCCCCACTACACATGATTACATGCTAAAGAAACTAGAAAACATCGACAGGTGACATACAATATGCTATCCAAAACTCCTACCAATTGAAAAAACTGAGGAAACATTGGGTTCTCATGATTCAAAAACCCTGGATAAAGCACACCACACACACTATACTGTCTCTACCAGCTCAACTAACAAGGAAAATTTCAGGGTTCAAAGTATTTACGGGGAAGAAAGTGTTCAAGAGCCCAGCTAAAATACATGGATTAGTAAAAACCAAGTACAGGCAAGGTATTCCGTAACGGTAACGGTGGCCGTAACGGCCACTATTGTTACCTTTACGATACGGGTTGTAACGGCCGTTACGGCCCCCGTAACGGCTGTTACGGTCTCTCTCTTTTTTCCTATTGAAAAAAAAAACCAGAAAAACATGTATCGACCCCGTAACAGGCCATTACGGGTCCATTATAGCCTATACGGGGGATGTAACGGGCCGTTACGGGGGTTGTAACAGCCTTTATGGGTCATTTTATCCGTAACAGCCTTTATGACCTTTACGACCCCATAACGTGTAACGGTTGCCACCGTTACCTTTACGAAATGGCCTTTACAGCCCCGTAACGTCCTTTATGGCACACCATGAGTACAGCTAGTTTCCTTTGTCCATTCGCACAAATCCAAATAAAGAATCAATAGGAAGTGAAAAAGGAACAGCGAAAATATGCCAGTATCCGAATGCATCTACACTCAAGAAATTGGGAAATTAATAGAATACATGACCTACAGAAGCCTTACGTCCAAGGAATTCAATAATGGTAATGGTGGCCGAGACGGCCATCCTTATGGCCATTACAGCGCTATAACCGTTGATTTTTTTTTTTTTAAAGGAAAAAATGTATTTGCCTTGTATCAGCCCGTTACAGGCCTGTATTATGGCACTGCATCAACCCGTTATTGGCTTTTCTTTTTCTTTTTCTGTTTTTCAAATCAAGCATTACAGCCCTGTATTGCGTAACGGGCACCACCATTTCTGTTATTACATAACAGCCATAATGTAACTGTTTTTTAACCATGCTTATGTCAGCCAATGGCAGGATAATGCATCCCTTTGGATTTCAAGATTGAAAAGGCATGCAATCATTGGGAAGCTGCAACCATACTTAATTTGAAAACTCAAGCAATCACAAAATAAATTCACTCCCTAAATGCAAAGAAAGAATCAAATAAAGGTGAAAATGAATGAGAACAGATATCAATCTCTTCACAAGTCTATTTTCAAGCAACGATTAAAAAATGGCAGAATACATAGATACTATAACCATCATGACAAAAATATTCAGTTTATATTTTTTCTAAAATTTAGTAATCTATAATACATATTTTTAAATATTTTATTTTCAGTGAGATTTTCCTGAAAATATCCGAGAAAAAAGTCAAAATCTGAAAATCTCCCGAGATATTCCCGGCCCCAGAAATTCCCGTGAATGAGATTTGTCACACTGACTCCAACTAAGTGCTTGACTGCTTGAAGACATTTAATGGCTGATATGCAAAAATGTAAGGATAAAAGGTCATTGCATTCTTCCAAAGCCTAGTAAGAAAGCAATTTCCAAGTTTAGGCATTCAATGGATGATTGAAGTATCTCAACTATAATCACTTCTAACTTCAAATGAAAACCAGTGGGTCCTGGACATGATCTGGGAACCAGTCTTGTTTTCGAATTTAACTTAGCTGATTCAATAAATGGCTCTCCAATTTCATAAAATATCAGCTGCATGTGTGCATGCAACGGAATGTGGAGTCAGTACTTGGAGCCTGGACAAGACAAGATGAGTAAAGACAATATTCATGTTGATCAATAATCAGCAAACTTATGAACATGAGTCAGTACTTGGAGCCTGGACAAGCCAAGATGAGTAAAGACAATATTCATGTTGATCAATAATCAGCGAACTTATGAACATGTAAAGTTTTCAGTAGTTAGCCTGCAGTTGGATGCACTATCGAGTTGAGTGTATCTAAACATTGCAACTCAACTCCGCAGTGTAGCTTAACAGTCTTCTTGAGCTAAGTACACTATCAAAAGTGCAAGAATTTTCTGACAATTTGAAACAACCAAACATGAACAACACCATGCACGCAGGCAATAACTGAAAAGTGTCAAATGATTGAAGTATACTTGGAAACTGCCAATTGGAAACAACATTTAAGTCATCCACTGTAAAAAAGAAAAATCACTGACAAAGATCAACTGTATGTGCATACCACGGAAACTGAAGAAACTAAGTCAAACAGCATAATCCCTGCATCCGCCAATGCAAGACTCGCACATGATATGATGACTGGAAGATCACCTACAGTTACACATCCAGGACTCGATGTTAAGAATAGAAATTTTGACATGGAAAAGGAATAATAAAGGAGAAAAAGAAAATCCTTGCAAAAATACATGCCTCCAGAGCTAAATTAAAATTTTAAGACATGAAAATCAATCATACCAACGAAGCACAACAACCAATATCTCAATAATGCAGATACCATAATGTCAGCTCATGGTAAGACACTTATAACAGTGTATCTCTTAAAAGGTCACATAATAAGATCGGAAAATCAGACATTCCTGTGAATGATTGACCATTACTACACCGGCCTGCTATCATTGAGGAAGTGGTAATTTATGCACGAACTGTTTAATTAGGTAAATGGTGGTGTTAGATGGATTAGGAATCCTTCCCTCATTATGGAGGTTCTCGTTGTCAAGGATGGTTTGGATGCAAACAGGTCGGTTGTGCTAGCTGCCTCTAGGCTAAAGGTTCCCCATTTTGGCATGTGGTGATGTGGCACGATTCTTTTGTGAAAGCTTTGCAAGATTTAGAGGAGCAGGGCTCCAGAGTTCACTTCTGGGAAAACTGATAGTGTAGCAAGACTCCATTCAGGGGGGAATATGAGTACCTGTTTGCAGTGGCTCCTGTCAAATGCACTACTGTGACGCAGTGCCTCCAATGTGTTGGTGGGAGGTTAGTGTGGGACATCAGATTCCGTCGTGATTTTAATGACTCTGAGATGGCGTTTTGTGCCTTTTTTGCATCCTGAAATCAGTATTCATCCATGGGCAAGGTTTCAACAGACAGATCTGGCAATTGGAATCTGATGGTAAGTTCTCTGTCCAATATTTAGCTACTGCTTTGTCTGGGTTGGGCAGCTTTTGTCATTTCCATCCTCTCATGGACAGCATGTCTAGAGAAAATCCTCACTGTACATAATCTGAAGAGTCGAGGTTTGCAGATCCCAACCAGGTGCAATATGTGTTGAGGGTGCATTTGGTACACTGAATAAAAAACAAAAAGTCTGAAATTAATTTAAGTACTGGATCCATTGTGTACTGATTTTTATGTACTGATAGTGTTGGAATGCATGTTTGGTAAACTGTTTCTGAACACTGAAATTTAGTACTGAATCCAAAAAGTTCTGTTTGGTAAAAATGTCTGAAATTTGATAAATTTACCAAATTACCCATGTCCTAACATGATCCAAAAAAACAGATGGAACGGGTGGATTTCTCACAAACATCATAGTGGCCCCACCTAACTTCTTGTGGTAGAAAGTTCCTGCTAAAGGCTTTCGCTAGCAATCTACGTCAGATTAGGGGTTATTGGTAACAAGTTAGTGGGTGTTGCCCTGACTGTAGGGCCCACCTTGATGTATGTGTTGTACATCCACGCCATCCATCAGTTTTTACAGTTCATTTTATGCCATGGTCCCGAAAATGAAGCAGATCAAAATATCTAGTGGACTAAACAGCAAGGATAGAATACCCGCGATCCCGGTCTATGTGACCTTATCAAAAATCGGATGTTAAATAAACATTAAGTGGTGTGCCCCACACCACCGACCTCGGTGGTGTGTTGACGTCCCCCGATGTATGTGTTATATCCACACTGTTTATCCATTTGGCGAGATCCTTTTAGGTCATGAGCCCACAAGTGAGGCAGATCTAAACCTCAAGTGGACCACACCACAAAAAGCAGTGGAGATAATGATTCCTACCATTGAAACCTTCCTAGAGCCCATCATGATGTTTATTTGTCATCCAACCTGTTCAAGAGGTTATACAGACCTAGATGAATGGAAAAAACAAATATCAGATTGATCCAAAACTTCTACTGCCTCCAAGAAGTTTTCAATGGTTGACTTTCAATCCTCACTGCTTTTTGTGGTCCAATTGAGCTTTGTATCTGCCTCATTTTTGGGCCCATGCCATAAAATGGTCTCGTAAAATGGATGGACAAGGTAGATAAGATGCATATATTATGGCGAGGCCCACAAAACTCGGTGACGTCAACACAGTGACGTGTGGCACACTACGCAATCCATTTCCGTAATAGATTGCCTAGTACAGAACACAACACTGGAGGCCAGTACGGTATTGACGTGGCAAAGTTTTGTACGCCCCACTATGATGTATGTGTTAGATCCGCACCGTCCATCCTTTTTTTTTTTTTCCAAATTATATTAGGTCCAGTGTTTAAAATATCAGTATCGCGTTACATATCGCATTCTTGTGATACGGATACGTATCGGTTATTACATAGGATATATCAGTTGTATTGTGCAATGTATTGCTGTTGTTGGAAACCTGGGGAAACATTTGGAAATTGGTTGAATTTTTCAATGAAACTGTGATTGTTAAAAAAGACATCAATACACACTTATAAATCAAAACATTAAAAAATAATAATAATAACAAGTACACATAATAGGTTTTCTTTGTAAGGGATCCTAATCTATGCGTTGTCTAACTGAATTGATGCAAGTATATTCAATGTCTATTCATATAATTTATAAATGTAAAAAGACGTGTAGAAACACGAGATATATATTCAAAAGTAAAAGAAAAATTACTAGATTAGGTTACACATATGTTTGATTTGATGTTTGGACACAAAGATTGCAAACGATTTGCGAGAAATTGAAATTTTTTTATTTTTTCAATTTTCAGCAACTTGGCCCATCTCCTCCAAACCTTGAAATCGAAGCTCCCAATCCATGATTTTTCATGCAAAACATGGATTTGTAACAATTTGACACTAATTTAGCATGATTTACAAAAAATAAAATGATCGAAATTCAAAAATGCTCACTAGATCGAACATGTGGGATATACCGCACTACTTGTGCGTTTCGTATCACACTGGTGGGATACAAGATATACTGTGGGATATATCGGCAGATATCGTCAATATTTAAAACACTAATTAGGTCATGATCCAAAAAATGAGGCAGATCCAACGCTCAAGTGGACCACACCACAAAAAAAAAAGGTGGGGATTGAATGTCTATAATTGAAAACTTCTTGGGGCCACAAAAGCTTTGGATCAAGCTGATATTTGTTTTTTCCCTTCATCCAAATCTATGTGACCTTATGAATAGATTGGATAGCAAATAAACATCATGGTGAGCCCTAGGAAGGTTTCAACAGTGGGTGTCATTGCCCCCACAACTTTAGGTGTGTCGTCCGCTTGAGTTTTGGATCTACCTCATTATTTGTATCATGTCTTTCAATGATCTGGAAACGGTGTGGATATAACAAATACATCACAGTGGAGCCCACAGGACTTTGCCATGTCAAAATGGAGTCCGTACGGAAGGGGCAAAGTTGTCATTTAAAAAAAAAAAAAAAAACGCAAATCCACTTTCCACGTTCCAGACACATCACTTGCCGCTTTCGGCACATGGACCACCCCGGAATTAATTCCGTGATTAATTTCCATTAAGGACTTGTTTTAAGTGTGTTAAACAAACACCCAAAATACCATATTAAGTTGCTGAAATCTGATTTTCAGATTTCAGGGGCATATTAAGTGGTAAACAAACAGCCCCTGAGTTAGCAAAGAATCAGTGAATCATATCTTGTTACACTATTCGGTGGCTTCCAAGGTTTGGTCTGCGGTGCTAGCCAAGTTTCAGGTGGTTTGGGTGTTTCCTAGATCAGTGGTGGAGGTTATTAGCAGCTGGGCTGAGGCAGGTTGGGGATCAATTGGGAGGCTGTTGTGGGATCAAGCAATTTCAGCAGTTATTTGGACATTGTGGTTTGAAAAGAAAAGGAGAATTTTTTATGGTAAGTGCAAGCCAGCATCTTGGTTGATCTTTTAAAGTATTCTGGCTCATTTTAGAGTGGGCTGCTACATACTCCAAATTTTTATCGGTTTGCTTAGAGTCAATTGGGATGTAGTTCTTCTCATAACTGGAATCGTCCATAGCCTTCTATGTGGCAGACAGCCACCTCTCCTCACTGTTTCAAAATGAACTTTGATGGGTGTTTGTTTGGAAACATGGGCTAGCAGGTATCAGTGAGTTATGTCACAACAGTCGTGGGGAAAGACTGCTGGAATTATCTCACCAATTGGGTGGCGGGCCGTTGAGGGTCAAATATTGCATATTATCCCTCATTTATATCTTGGTTTTATGAACATGATAATGCTTAATGTTCTATTTTACTCATGTTTGTGTTACAAGGTGAATTTAAGAGCTTGGATTGAAAAGGGTGCTAAAAGCATGGATTTGATAATCAAGAATCACTAAGGCAAGGGATGGATCTTAGGAGACCAAGATTGAAGAATTCACATGCCAAAGATCTACGAAAACCAAGTGAGGAATGAAGAGAATCAAAGATTTGAAATGAATAAAAGGAATCTTGAAATCGTCCTGAAAAAGCATATTCTGAAACTCTAGGTCATTTTGTGAAATTGCGCAGAGTGAAGTTTATTTTAGCAAACTGCGTGAATTTGAGGCGGTTTCTAGAGTTTTCCAACTAGGTGTGAAAGTTGGAGTTCCACAACTATAAATAGGACTCCCTAGGATGTTTCTAGGCATCTTCTAGGGTTTAAGGAGTGGAGCAAAAGGGTGGAGAAGCCGTCGCCAAGAGTTTTTCTTCTTCTTCCTTAGTTGTTTTCATATTTTTCTTAAGAAACCTTGGTCCAATCATGTCTATAGTTGGCTAAACCTCTTAGCTAGGGCTAAGAGGTGAAGCTTGTAGCATGATGGGATGTTTCTATTGCTTTGATTAATGTTTATGTTGAACTCCATGGATTCTAATTTGATATTTAAGGAATACTTTCAGGTTTTAATGGTTTATTGTGACTCAAATTACAGTAGATCTGCAATAGCTTTGAGTACCTTCTTTTCCTGATTTGAGATTGTGAAATTACTAGTAAGTCCTGTTGTTCACCATCGTCTCTTGGGCATGGTAGGGTGATGGAATCCTTCCTAATCTTCACAATTCTCCTGCTTTGAGATTATGGGATTGGTAAATCCTGTTGTTCGTCATTGTCTCCTGGGCATGGTTTGGTGATGGAATCCTTGCCAATTATCATAGTTCTCCTTCATTGAAAATTAGGTCAATGGAAGTTCAGATTTGGTTTTATTAATATATTTTCCAATTGGATAGGATAGGACTCCAATTCTAATTGTGTTATTTGAATCAAGCAAGAGGGCTCCCTGATCACTACAAGTGGATCCTTGGCACCCTAGTTCCCACCTTTAAATTCTTAGTTTTAATTACTCTATTCACAATTACTCTCTCAAATACTTCAGAATTAGTTTCACATCTTCTTCTAGTTCTACTTCTAGTTAATTTTAGAAACATACAAGTTTCAGTCCCTGTGGATTCGACCTCGGTCTTACCGAGATTATTACTATATCGCGACCCTACACTTGGGGTTGTGAACAAGTTTTCGATGCCGTTGCTGGGGATTGACGGTTGCATTTTCTGGATTTGATTAGTTTTGGAATTAGGTTAAATTAGGATTTTTCTACTTTCTATTTTTAGGTTAGGATTTTTTTAGAATTATTTTAGAAACTAACTTAGCTTTCTATTTATAGGTTTAGAAACTTTCCTTTTTTGTTTTTAGAAACTAATTTACTTTCTAATTCTAGGATAGAAACTTTCCTAATTTGTTTTTAGAAACTATTTTTTTTTTTTTTTTTTTTAGAAACTTTCCTAATCCATTTTTAGAAACTAATTTCCTTTCCTTTGTCTGTTTTTAGAAACTAACTTACTTTCTATTTTTAGAAACTTTCCTTTTTTTTTTGAAACTAGGTTGCTTTCTTAGTTCTTTTTTAGAAACTAATTCACTTTTCTTTTTCTTCTGCAGGATCCCAAAATAGAAACTTCTAATTTGGTAACTTCTTTCTAATTCTCTTTCCTTCTATTTCCATATTTAGAAACTTTCCTAATTTGTTTTTAGAAACTAACTTTTCTTTCTATTTCCATATTTAGAAACTTTCTTAATTTTTTTAGAAACTAACTTTTCTTTTTATTTCTAGATTTAGAAACTTTCCTAATTTGTTTTTAGAAACTAACTTTTCTTTCTATTTCTAGATTTAGAAACTTTCTTAAATTTTTTTTAGAAACTAATTTTTCTTTTCTATTTCTAGATTTAGAAACTAACTTTTCTTTCTATTTCTAGATTTAGAAACTTTCTTAATTTATTTTAGAAACTAACTTCCCATTTCTAGATTGAGAAACTTTCTTAATTTGTTTTTAGAAACTAATTTATTTTTAGGACTAATTTTTTGTTTTGTTTTTAGGTTTGGATTTTTCTGGATTTTTTTGAGGGACTAACATTGTTTTCTGTTTTGTAGGATCCTAACATAGAACTCTGCAAACCGGTAAACTCTTTCTAACTTCTCCTCTACTTACTTTCCATATTGCTGTAGGATTTTTTTTTTTCTATTCTTTTATTTTATGTTAGGATTAAGTTCAGGATTAGGGTTTCACCATGTATATGCAAGAGTGGGAACGTCAATATGTTGAGCTAGTTTTAGAGAATGCGAGAAATTGTGAAGAGCTGTCAGATGATTATGTTAGAAAACAACCTACGTCTCAAAAAAATTTGGAAACATCATCGGGAACCAAACGGAATACAATGCTCCACCGGTTAAGAAATCCTTACACGATCATATGCAGGAGAATATTTACACCCCACGGATTAAGAAGGGTTATCATAACTATGGGAGTGAGAATTATTATCACCCATCAGACAAGAAGAAAACAATGAGAGATTATATTATGGGTGATAATATGTATCAACGACCATCAGATTCTCCCACCTATGACCCGTATAACTATAATCAGTGGAAACATCAATATTGGAAAGATGAACCAGCAATACATGATAGTGACAATTCTCTTGGGTCTTCTACCTTCAAAATCCAACCAAAAACGATCTAAGAGGATTCACTTCAGGGTTACACAGACGATTTTGCTGGCATTAGAAAAACAATAGAAGCACTTGCATCGCTCCTCGATAAGCTAATGGAGGCTAGTTCACCCCAGCCTCAACCCGATCTAATTCTTCATTTTCAACTCCCTACTTATGATTAGTGGAAACATCAAAATTAGGAAGTTGAATCAACAATGCATCATAGTGGCAATTCTCTTGGGTCCTATACCTCTGAAATCCAACAAGAAACGATCCAAGAGAATTCACTTCAGAATTCCACACAAACTCTAGAGCTCATCCAGCAAAATACACTCCAAAGATTACAAGAACTTATAAAAGATATACAACAGTTAGGTTCACGTGATGCGATTATGGAGAATACTGAAATTGAGAATGATGAGTTGGATTCTGTTAATGATCATATGGTTCAATTTCCCGTAGAGTCGATCTCAATGATTGTCCAAAGTAAAGATCGAGAGACATGGGTATCTTTCAAATATAATGATACTGACACACTTCACTAACATGATACACTTGGCTTCAATGAGGAGGAAGAGGCTAGTTTATTTGAGCCTCAACCCAACCTCCAAACAGAATGTGAGGAAAGCGATCCCATCCCACTTGTGAACTACACTAAATTAGAAGATGGTGAGTATTGGGATGACAGTCATGAGTTTACAACCCAAATTCCACTGAAATCAATCTCAAGTATGGTTCAGGAAAGTGATCACAAGGTACAGGAAGTTGTCAACCATAATGATCTACTCCACCCATCTGACACACCTGATTTAAATGTGGAGGATGAGCCTCTTTCAATCGACCCTTCCAGCTCTTTTAAAGCGTGTGTAGACCAATCCCCTGATTTAGATTATAATATGATTAAGGAGATGGATAAGTCGCTCGATATGACTCTGGAATTTGAAACCACCCAGTTAAGGCCATCATCTGAGCTGTCAACCCTTGACGATATAGTGCCTCTACTGAATAGTAGCAATGAACAGAATCTTTACATCAATGCGCCTACTGATCCACAATCTGTCTATGCAGGGCAGGGCGAGATGTATCCGGTGACAATTGACTCTCACCAAGGTGAAGAGCAAGAGATCATGTTTCCTTCTATTCTAAGAGAAGACGAATGAATTATTGGGCATATCATCACAGACCTCAATATGGAAAATGAGCCTCTCTCAACTGACTATCTCAACTCTCTAAAAGATTGCTTGACATATTTTACAGATTCAAATGATCCCATGATAAAAGAAATAATGGATGCCTTGCAAAACAATACCTCGGTAGTTGTTACTGACCGAGAGAACCGTTATTCTGAAGCCCCTCCTTCTACAGATCTTGAATGTTTACCATTAAGGGAGGAGGAGCTGAAAGTTGAACCGAAGTCTGAAACTTCGGAATATGTTAAGACTACATCACCTATTGAGAATTTCTCTGAATTTTATCTACTTGTAGTCTCTGATTCACCATGTTGCACTAACTCTAAAACTTTCTCAATCTCAGGTGAATCATATGTACTTTGGACACCTCAGGAGATTAAAAGAAAACTTTATGCTGAGGTCCACAAATTTCTTTGGAAAACTATACTCGAGGGCATCCAAGTCTATTGCAAAAAAGGCTTTTGGAAGATCTTGTTACGAAACCTACTGAGAAATTTATCAAGATATTGGCCGGAGGAGGAACCTTGCGGCATGACTAAGTAGCTTTCCCCTGTTTTCCTAGTTAGGTTTATTGCTTTCAAAAAATTTAGGATTAGGATAGTTTACTTTTCGTCATTTAGGATAGTTTGCTTTTCGCCATTTATGATAGTTTGCTTTTCGCCGTTTAGGATAGTTTGCTTTTTGCTATTTAGGAAAGTTTGCTTTCTGATGGTTTAATTCTTGTGCTAACCCATCTTCACATTAAGATATTTTGGAAAAAAAAAAAACCTCAGAATTCCTTCTTCAGGTACTACCTTTCTACCACTTCCCTTTTCTTTTGGTTGCCTCATTTGCATTAAATGCTTATCTCTTTTACATTGAGGACAATGTAGATTTTAAGTTAGGGGGTGTGGATTAGGCAGGCTAATCAGTTGTTTTCTTAGTATTTGGGCGAAGTTGTGAAAATTTGAGAAATTTTTTTGAAATTTCTGCAAATTTAAGTGATCTGGAAGTTAATCCATGAATTAGAATTACAAGATACTTAATGTTGGTGCCTTATGTCTCTTGGATTTTAGTCACTTAGGAGATCTCAAAATTAAGTTAAGTCATTGATCCTCGATTAGAAGTTTTAAACATTGATTGAGTCATGATTTCACATGCCACATCCAGCTTACACATTAAAGTGTCAGTTTGATATTGAATTGTTATCTTGATGATTATTAAGCATAGAAGGAACCAACCTGGGGAATTTGTCCATCATGTTCAATAGGAAGAATTGAAAAGAAAGAAAAAGAAAATACCTAGCTAAAAAACAGTTGTCGTCGAAAAGGGTTACCTATTAAAGATCTTTAAAAAAGTTGACATAGCGTGAAAGCCATCGATGGAAAAAATCAAAAGCTGGAGGAATAAAAGAAGGAACTAAAAGATGAACTGGGGGCATCTACTCTAACTCCTTTGAGAAGTTGCGCATCAGGGTCATAGTAGTCTTGATGTACCTCACAGGGTGGGTGCACGGGTGCGCGCCTATAACCGATTCCTTGGCCACCTCCATTCCTTGGTCTATTCTCCTGACCACCTGCCTGAGATTGGGCATCTTCCCCAATGGTGGGGTTTGCCCTGGCGGAGGTCTCTAGTTTGGGTAATGTGCACATCAAGTTGTTCAAAACGTTGGTCCATAAGTTGTTCCAAGCGACTACCCAAAGACTTAAATTGTTGGGTCAGCTTGTTTATTGACTCTTGCAATTGCTCTATGTTTAGTGTAGGGTGCAAGCCAAAACCACGACTCGAACGTGTGGGCATACAACTACTAACTCAATCTAAGGACCTTCTACTATGACTATATGCACCTAAATATGACTAAATGCTCCTATAAGACTCTATATGGAGAAAACGACACAATACTACTCAATTTCCAGCAACCTATCTGTCTAAAAAATCTGTCAACAAAAAATCCAGCAAAGAGATATGCGGATTTTCTGATAGCAGAAAATTCAGCAGCCTATATCAAAAATTATGGACCTCAAAACAACTCTATATAATGTTACTTAATGCATAATGGACACAAATAAATTAAACCCTAAACATGCAATGCATTCCCCTACAAGAACCCTAAGCACTGATACCAAATTTGATGCAGGACATGAAAATTAACTATGATATGCAAGATCTCAGGCTTTAGATCAAACTAATTCAAAAACATTCACATAAAATTTCCACATCCCACACAAAAGTTCAAACATTCAAGCAAGGGGAATCTGTGCGGGTCTAGGCCTACACATGTTAGGGTTGGATCAATAAAAATTATGAGCCAAACGATACTCAAAGGGAAGTAAAACTCATCCACACATGCAGAGCAATCTGTCCCTAATCTAAGGGATTCACCAGTTTCAGTTCAGAGAACCCTAGGGTAAGAAAAGGGACAAACAAAGTGAAAATAATGCAATCTAGGGTTATGGAAAACAAGTATGAGAGGCATGAAATAAGTAGGAACTCTGAACCTAGGGACAGTCCACGCGTGTGGACAGCGAGCCAGGCCTGACGCACGTGCGTAGGGGCCTGGTCGCACGTGCGAGCGAGCCCCAATTCCGAGAACCGACTTCTAGGATCTGGTCGGCCAGGGGAAGACTCCAAAACCCCCGATTTTTGGGCCGATCCAACGTGCGGTCTGTGCATGGTACTCCACCGAAGTTTCAGCCCTCCTACAGGGCCAGATTCTGAAATTCTGCTATAAGGAGAAGAATTGTTGCAATAGAGAACAGATTCGAAATGTAGATGATTGTAAGAGATGAGAAGTAGGGATGGTAGAGGATAGGGGCGAATCGGGATAGATGTGGCTTCGCACCATGGTAGTCAGCCCTTCAATGAAGGGAGGGCTTCGCACCCAATTGGATTTCCACAACTCAATAGCTCAAAGGAGTAGAAAAACGCAGGAATTTTTATTAATCTTCAATGAGGAAAAAAAAAAACCTACAAGGGGTGCCTATTTATAAGAAAGCCCTATACCCCAAAACTCACACCATGTGCGCAACCTATTACTTGGCGACGAAGTAATAAAAAATAACAACTAATCAAAGCAATCTAAACCGTTCATGATATTCCTAATAACAATGATAAGCAAAACCCAAAGTACTAGATTAATTAGAATAGTGTGCCACGATCATGAGAACCTATGGTAGGATTCACATGACTATCGGGTCCACTCCAACGAACCAAAACGAAGCCCTCTAAATAGGAGGCCCTCCCTGGACGTTGTCATCGATCCAGATCGATGGTGGGGCCCTCCTTAAGTACGTGCGTAGGGGGGGCGTGCATGTGCACGAAATATCCTCATCAATTGATTAATTTCATTGCATCATTCTAGGTTAGACTATCTGTTCTGCATCAAATTTTTTGCATCATATCCTAGGGTTTAGTGTGGTCCTAAAATTAGCGGACTCTCATGTGGCATTTAGAGTAGGTTTTTCATATTATCGTGTCTAGGATTAGCAATCTTCCCATTCTCAGCACATTGCATATAAAGTCTTTAGTTCTTAAGTTTCCCATTAGATCCCCAGTTTATACGCACTCGTACTGGACGTAGTTTTGGTCTACATCCCACAATGAGTTTTGAACAACTTATTGAGACTATCAATGCCATGAGCAACCGTCTTGCGGCTCTTGAAGCCCAAAGTAGAGCCACCAACAACCAACTGGCGGCGACTAACACTTGCATAACCCAATTGGAAACGTTCCTCCAGGCAAACCCCGACGATGGGTAAGATATCCAATCTCAAGTGGGAGATTAAGTTAGAGGACATGAAAGAGGTTGTGGCCGAGGCGTTGGCAATGGTGGGGTGCGTACCCAACCACCCCTTGGAGAGTATCAAGACCACCATGATCCTGATGAGCGAGTGATGAAAAGTGTGAAAGTTGAGGCACCGAGTTATGATTGTCACTTAGACCCCGAGGCTTCCTCAATTGGCTTGCGGACATAGATCATTATTTTGAGTGCCACGATATGTCTGATCGTCATCGGGTGAGGTTCGCCGAGATGGAGTTGGTGGGGGCCGAGCCAAGTTGTTTTGGACGAATGTCGAGTGGAACATGGAGAGGTCTGAAGATGACCCGATCTCACTGTGGGCCGAGATGAAAGAGATCTTAAAGGAAAAGTATTTTCCTCTCTTACCACTGAAGCTTTTGGATCAGTGGCAATCCCTTAGGGATCAATGCTCATGGCTGATTACATCGCCAAGTTTGATGAATATATGATGTGATGTAATGTTCAAGACAACCCATTAGTGACCCTATCACATTTTAGGATGGGCCTCTGACCCGAGATTCAACGCGAGCTTATTTCTTACGACATCAGCACCCTAGAGCATGCCTATCAAGTGGTGCAAGAGCTAGAACAGTATCTGAAACCACAATTTATAAGGCGATTCAACTCTCAGGAATCCAATGTCAAGGCCACTCCCAAAGGAGTTAAGTCTAATTTTGGGGGACAATCCAAAGCCCCCACTGGTACTCAACCCACTAATAGGGATGTTAACCGCAAATGTCTAGTTAGTACCAACTTGAGGGTAGGTGAGCAAGCGCGGTATTACAAATGCCAAGGATACAGCCATTTCACATATCAGTGTCCTACGAAAGAGTGAAATAAGGCCATCGTGATTGACGAGTTTGATGAGGATATAGATGATCAAGGCAATTGCGAAGAAGAAGAATATCAGCAGCTCGAAATTGGTGCTAGTGATGAAGAAGATGGAGTTGAGATCGTGCCACTCGCATTTGTCAGATGCGCATTAGCCCAAGCCAAAGAGTGATGATTGGCGCGTGAATTCAATTTTCCACACTTACGTCAAGTGTAGTGACAAAAACTGCAAGGTGATAATTGATAGTGTTAGTTGCACCAATGTGGTCTCCGCTAGCAATATATCTCGTTTGGGTTTGAAACCCGCTCCTCACCCTCAGCCTTCTCGAGTTTCATGGGTTGATGCATCCTCGATATTGGTTTCTCCGCGGTGTCTTATTCCCATTCAGTTTGTTGCCTACAAAGACACTTGTGTTGTGATGTTTTGCCTATGGATGTAGGCCACATTATCTTGGGCAGGCCTTGGTTGTATGACCCAATGTTTTAAATATCCTTATCGCATAATGTATCACACCCTTGGGATACGGATACATATCGATTATCGCATGGGATATATCAGTTGTATTGCGTAATGTATCATTGTTGTTGAGAAACATGGGAACAATGAGAAATTGGTCGAATTTTTCATGGAAACTTAAAGGATTGTTGAAAAAGACATCAATACATACTTAGAAATCAAAACATTACAAAAAAAAAAAGTGCACATAATAGAGATTTCCTTTGTATGGGGTCCTAATACATGCACTGTCCAACTGAACTGATGCAAGTATATTTAAAATCTATTCATATAATTTATAAATATATGAAGACATGTATGGAAACACAAGCAATACATTCAAAAGCAAAAGAAGAATTACTAGATCAGGTTATATACATGTTTGATTTTGTGTTTGAATACAAGGATTTGCAACTGATTTGCGAGAAATTGAGAAATTTCAATTTTTCCCAATTTTCCGCAACTTACCCCATCTCCCCCAAATCTCAAAATCGAAACTCCAAATCCATGATTTTTCATTGAAAACATTAAGAATCATAGATTTGTAACCATTTGACACTAATTTAACGTGATTTATAGCAAAAAAGTGGAGCGAAAATCGAAAATGCTCACTGGATAAAATAAGTGGGATATATCGGCACTACCTATGCATTTCATATCGCACAGGTAGGATACAAGATGTATCATGGGATACATCGGCCGATATCATCGATATTTAAAACATTGTTATGACCGTCATGTGACACTATTCGGCCGTTCGAATACATGGTCATTTATTCATGAAAGTAAGAGGATAAAGCTAAATCCTCATACACTTGAAAGCACCCCGAAGGAGGACGTCAAGAAGGGTGACCCAAAAAATGTGAGAAAGTTTCAACCTAAGTCGCTCCACATAATCAACACCAAAGAGTTTGAAAGGGAGGCTAAATCCAATTTGATGGTGTATGCCCTCGTAGTAAGAGAGGTTACACCCGAGGTTAGTGTAGAGTTGCCACCTGAAGTGATTTCGGTGTTGGAGTTTAGTGATGTTTTCCCAAAGGACCTACCGGAGGAGCTTCCACCCATGCCGAACATTCAGCATGCTATCGATCTTGTCCCCGGGTCGACTCTACCAAAACTTCCTCACTACCAAATGAATCCCGTGGAGCATGCGGAATTAAAGAAACAAGTGAATGAGCTTCTTAGAAATGGTTCATTTATGAGAGTTTAAGTCCATGTGTCGTGCCAACCCTCTTCACACCTAAGAAAGATGGGCAGTCGGGCCATCAACAAGATCACAGTTAAGTATCGATTTCCTAAGAAAGATGGCAATTGACGACATGTTGGATATAATGGTTGGTGCTATGATCTTTTCCAAGATTGACCTTAAAAGCAGGTATCATCAGATACATATTCATCCAAGAGATGAATGAAAGACAGCCTTCAAGACGAAGAACAAGCTATACGAGTGGTTAGTTGTGCCTTTTGGCTTGACCAACGCTCCAAGTATGTTCATGAGAGTGATGACCCAAGTGTTGAGGCCCTTCATGGGTAAGTTCTTGGTGGTATATTTTGACGACATCCCCATTTAAAGTGCATCAAAGGAACAACACCTCCACCATTTGAGGCAAGTTTGCGAGGTCCTTAGGACAGAGAAGTTACATGCCAACCTGAAGAAGTGTTCTTTCCTGTCTGACAAAATTATCGTCTTAGGGTTCATTATTTCACATGAGGGCATGTCTGCAGATCCCGACAAAGGCAATGCATAGTATATTGGCCCAAACAGTTGAATTCAGGAAGTGTGTAGCGTCCATGGGTTAGCTACTTTCTATTGGCGATTCATTCGAGGCTTTAGTTCCATTATGGCTCCTATCACAGACTGCATTTAAAAGGGGGAGTTCAAATGGACTAATGTTGCCTCCAAGGCGTTCAAGGAGATTAAGGTCAAAAGGATTGAGACTCCTATCATGCGTCTTCCTAACTTTTCTAAAGTCTTTAAGGTTGTGTGTGACATGTCTGGTGTAGATATAATTTGAGTACTTAGCCAGGAAAGGCACCCTATACCTATTTTAGTGAAAAGTTGAATGAAGCAAAGCAACGATATTCTACCTATGACAAGGAATTCTACGCAACAGTCCAATCTTTGCGCCATTTGCGACATAATCTACCACCGCAAGAGTTCATCTTGTTTTCTGACCACAAGGCCTTGCAATACCTTAACTCCCAAAAGAAATTAAACCCAATGCATGCCAAGTGGGTTAAGTTTCTTTAGGAGTATACCTTTGTTTTGAAACATAAGGACGGGGTCGAGAATAAACATGTCGATGCCTTCAGTCGTAGAATGGCATTACTCCAATCCATGAGTGTGGAAGTCACTGGGTTCGAACAATTGAAATGAGAGTATTCTGTGTGCCCAGATTTTGGAAAAGTGTACAAGTCACTTTTGAATGACGAATCAAGGAGTGATAGTGGTTGTCTTGACTGGTGAGTTTTTACTTAAAGGCGACAGACTTTGCGTTCCCCACACTTCCCTTCAGGAATTTCTAGTTTGGGAGTTTCATGCTGGAGTAGGCAATCATTTCAGTAGAGACAAGATTATTGTCCTTGTCGATGATAGGTTTTATTGGTCCAGCCTTAAGCGAGACGTGGCCAAAATCATTGGGCAATGTAGGACTTGTCAACTGGCAAAGCAGAAAAGGCAAAACATTGGATTATATACACCCTTGCCACTGCCACACGCTCCGTGGCAAGATATTAGTATGGATTTCGTGCTTGAGATACCCAAGACGATCTGAAAGCATGATTCCATCTATGTAGTGGTGGACTGTTTCTCGAAAATGGCCAATTTTCTCCCATGTTCCATAACGTCTAACACCACCAACATTGCCAAGCTTTTCTTTGGAGAGGTGGTTCACTTGCATGGTTTGCCAAAAACCATTGTGTCTGATTAGATATGTGAGATTCATGAGTTATTTTTTAAAGACGCTTAAGCACGTGATGGGTACGAGACTTCAGTTCTTGTCGGCATACCACCCTCAAACTAACAGTCAAACGAAAGTGGTCAATTGAACCTTAGGTAACATGTTACAATGTCTTGTGGGTGACTATATTAGGACTTGGGATTCAGTTTTACCAGTCGCAAAATTTGCATATAATAGTTCAATCAATAGGTTGATAGCAGGAGTGCTTTTGATGTAGCACATGGTTACAAGCCTACGAAGCCTACAGATCTCATTCCCATGTTGGTCTCCCATAGACCTTCAGAGTCTACGGATGCATTTGCACGACATATTCATGACTTGCATGCTAAAATTAGCAAACAGATTAATGTGAGCAATGAAAAGTACAAATTATTTGCTGACTCTCATCGCAGGTTTAAAGAATTTCAAGTAGGAGATTATGTGATGGTTCGAACAAGACCAGAACGGTGTCCGCAAGGGCCGTGAAGAAATTACAAGCCCGTAATGTAGGAGCTTATAAAAGATTGAAATGATTAGGTTCCAATGCATATGTTGTGGATCTTCCATCTAACATGTGAATTAGTTCCACATTCAATGTGAAAGAGCTTGTGTCTTTTAAGGATCTAGCAACTCCACCCACTAACCTTTCTCCCGACCCTCACAATGGCCCAGCTGGTGGTGCTTCTGACCTGCCCCATGACCCGTGGCTCTTGCCAGACCAGCCTTCCTATCCTTTACCTCATTTATTATCCATACCTACCAAAAGAGAAAAGATAGAAAGTATTTTGGATGAATAAGTGGTTTTACCAGATACGGAGGTTTCTAGAAATATCTCGTCAAGGGGAAGAACATGCCGGAGTCAGACAGTACATAGATTACAAAGACCGAGCTTTAGAGACTAGACCCGAATTCCCTAGAGAGTTATCACAGTTTTATTTCACCAGAGGCGAACTCTTCCCAACCAAGAGAGTTGATAAGGACATCCGAGCACCTTTTAGAGTTTATCATAGGAGGAGAGCTACCCCAATTTTTTTATGGCTAGGCGATCATTACATGGAGCCCAGTGGGCCCAATTCGAGTTCCTAGGCATGTTGAAGACTCCACAAGCATGATCGTGCATCTTTGAAGACTCCACACTAGAAAGGTGCATGTGAGTTGCTTAGTTGAGGGTATTTGACTGTTGGATCAATTGCATACATCTATCAGACAACTGGATTTTGCACGATGGGTCATCTTGACCGTTGGACCATTTTGATCATTGGCTTGTCTTAATCATGGACTCATATTGGACACTACTTTTAATTATTTTGTTTAGTTAGTTTGATTGTTTTGGTTTATTTTATGATTTACTTGATATTATGGGTGTTTTGGACATTTTATAGTATTAAGGGTGTTTTTGTCAAAAACAGCCCAAATAGAGTATATAAGGCTTGGACGTGTGAAACCTAGGGCATTATTGGCTATTGAATGAAATTTTCTTCTTGCTTTGTTTTGGAGCAAAATTCCTCCTGTGATTGGAGTTTGGTGTGAAGTCATGGAGTGATTCCAATTATCTTCTTTCTTTTATTCTCTTTCCAAGTAATCTTATTTTTGTTTTCTTCTCTTCTCATGTTTCTTTTTTTCCACATTTTCTTTTGTTTTCAACCAAAGACCACCACCATAGCCATTTGGACCACTCTCTAGTAGTGTTTTAAATAGCGGTAGCGTGATGCGTAGTGCTCAGCCCTCTATAGCGTGTAGCGTAAATACGTAGCATGTAACGTAAGCTACACAATACTTCTATTTTTGAATTTAAAAATAGGACAAATATAATAAATAGTGAAAAAATATATATATAAATGCCTAAAAGATGATTCATTTTATCAATTATAAGCATGTTCAAAAAAGCTATTAGTAATCATTTATCAAAAGTCAATCCACATATATAAGCCAAATCAAATAATTATCACATCAACAACTTTCTAAGCAAACCACTTTAATTAATAATGTCTAATTAAAACCACAAGTCACAATTATGAAAAGAAATAAAAATCTCATAGGTTAAAAAGTATCAAGTACAATACAAGTGTCACATTCCTCAACATTAGAAACAAAGAAAACGTGAAAAAAATAATAAAAAAATAAAATAGTAAAAACATACATTGTAGCTTACGTTACGGACACTACGTAGCTGTAGTGTACGCTACGACCCCTGTAGCGTACGCTACAGGGATTTACGCTATTTGGGACACTACGTAGCACTACGGCCACGCTACGGGCGCTAGTTGAAACACTGCTCCCAAGCTATCACCCCACCCAACCATACGCATAGCCCGATCCGTACGACCGTACGGACACATCGTGGTGGCTAGCTGACTTTGTTGACGAAGTTAGGGCCACATGTGAATCAATGCACATTTCCTTCTCCTTTGTCCCTAGGGACGCAAACAAGGTGGATGAGTTGGCAAAAAGCGGGGTGTTTGAGTCAAGTTTATCTATCTCCGCCATGAGTAATCGGAGGTCCTGTAAGGTCATGGGCCTGGGGTGTAGGGCAAAGGTCCCAATGTATCTTGTATCTTGGCATGGGGTATGCGTTGTTGTTGTCTGTTTTATTTTTCCTTTTTTTCTTTTAATAAAAATGTTATTCCTCAAATACACACACACGTCCACAACTTAGATGACACCCGAAAACCTGAATACCTGATAGCCTGACACATCCATATAGTTATATAATAATATATATATATATATGATAAACAGTTGCATTAGAATATCTGGACAGTCCAACCAGCTTGTCTAGACCATCCATTGGGTCCAGCCAACACTTCATTGGCCACCATGCAAAACTCACACCAACCTGATCAACCTAATCATTAGGTTAGTGGCCAATAATATAGAAAGTCAAGATATTTTTATGGAAACATAAGTCCACGGCTCCACGCAACAATTTCAGCCATCCATTTGGTGGGGCCCATCCTGGATTTATACTTCTAAAGGATCTCCACATGGTTTTTATTGGCTTTAGAGAAAACATATAATAGAGTCCCTAGAGAGTTAATCTAGTGGGTGTTGGGAAAGAAATGAGTTTTAAGAGGATATATTGACTCATTAAGGATGTGTATGAGGGAGAAGGAACAAATGTGAGAACCACTAGAATTCCTAATTACTCTATGCTTGCACCAAGGGTCAACATTGAGCTCGTACCTTTTCACATTAGTTATAGACAAGTTAACGAGACATTTGCAGGAAGAGATCCCATGGTGTATGTTGTTTGTAGACGACATAATTTTGATTGACAAGAGGGTGGGTGTAAGCCCGAAGCTAGATTTATGGAGGGGTGCCTAAGAATCTAAAGGATTTAAAGTTAGTCGGACTAAAACAGAGTATATGAAGTGCAATTTTAGTAACATAGGAGTGAAAATGAAGAACTAGTTCTTACCCAGAAGTTTCTCAAAATGACAACTTATGATTACCTTGGGTCAATAGTTCATGAAAGTGGGGAGATAGAGAAGAATGTTGCCCATAGAATTCAAGTTGGGTGTAAGAAATGGAGATATGCCTCTAAAGTTTTATGTGATAGTCGTCTACCACTCAAACTGAATGGAAAATTTATAGGATATAAAACCAGCCATGCTTTATGAGACAGAATGTTGGGCAGTTATGGGGCAACATGTTCATAGGATGAGTGTAGCTGAAATGAGGACATTGAGATGGATAAGTGGCAAGATGAAGAATGATAGAATTAGAAATTGAGGAAATTTAAGAGTAGCACCGACAGGTAATAAGATGAGGGGACGGTTAAGAGTGAGTTGGTACAAGTTGAAGGCTCTAAAAAGGCAAGGGAGAGTCCCAAAAGGAAGTGGATGGAGGTAGTAAGAAAAGACTCGATGACCTATGGTTAACCGGAAATATGGTCCTTGATAGAGTGGAATGGGGGAACAAGATTCACGTAGCCGACCGCAATTAATTGGGGTAAGATTTAGGTGGTGGCGATGATGATGATGATGATGATGATGGGAAGTCCAGATTGATTGATCGGAGAAAGTGTCTTAAACAAGTGGGAACAAGATAAGTTATGGTTGTTGGTTGCCCGCTCTTGCATGGTTGCCATCAAGGTGTGCCGTATCGGTATCGGTTGGCGTAACGGTGACCTCCAAAACCGATACGGATATGGGGGCGTAACGGCGATACGGGGGCGTAACGGCGATACGGGGGGTAACAGCCTATAACAGCGCAAAAAAAAAAAAAAAAAAAAAAAAAAAAAAAAAAAAAAAAAAAAATAAGCCCAAAAAATATGAAAAAATATAGATTAAATCCGGAATATTCTAAGCATTCCAAATATGCATTCATTTATAAATTGGAACATGTTTATGGTGGTGTAACAGTCCACTCTTTGGTGAGAAGTTGTATCGGACTGTCTGATGAATTTATGAACCAGATTAACCTGAATTTGACTACAAAATTCATATATTTAATTATTTTTTTTAAAAAAGATCAAAATTCATGCGTAAATAGAAAAAAATATTAAAAAAATATTAAATGGCACCCCAAATCTGTAAAATGCACATTAATATGTTCTACTATGATTAACACATCAAATGGCATGATTAAAACAGCAAAACAACCATTAAAAATTGATTTTTCGAATTTTAAAAAAAAAAAAAGTCAAAATTCATGCGTAAATAGAAAAAAATATATATAAAAAAATATAAAATGGCACCCCAAATCTGTAAAATGCACATTAATATGTTCTACTATGATTAACACATCATATGGCATGATTAAAACAGCAAAACAACCATTAAAAATTGATTTTTCGAATTTTGAAAAAAAATGGTCAAAATTCATGCGTAAATAGAAAAAAATATTTAAAAAATATTAAATGGCACCCCAAATCTGTAAAATGCACATTAATATGTTCTACTATGATTAACACATCAAATGGCATGATTAAAACAGCAAAACAACCATTAAAAATTGATTTTTCGAATTTTAAAAAAAAAAAAGTCAAAATTCATGCGTAAATAGAAAAAAATATATATATAAAAAAATATAAAATGGCACCCCAAATCTATAAAATGCACATTAATATATTCTACTATGATTAACACATCATATGGCATGATTAAAACAGCAAAACAACCATTAAAAATTGATTTTTCGAATTTTGAAAAAAGGAGTCAAAATTCATGCGTAAATAGAAAAAAATATTAAATGGCATCCCAAATTTGTAAAATGCACATTAATATGTTCTACTATGATTAACACATCATATGGCATGATTAAAACAGCAAAACAACCATTAAAAATTGATTTTTCGAATTTTGAAAAAAAATGGTCAAAATTCATGCGTAAATAGGAAAAAATATTTAAAAAATATTAAAGGGCACCCCAAATCTGTAAAATGCACATTAATATGTTCTACTATGATTAACACATCATATGGCATGATTAAAACAGTAAAACAACCATTAAAAATTGATTTTTCGAATTTTAAAAAAAAAAAGGGTCAAAATACATGCGTAAATATAAAAAAAATATTAAATGGCACCCCAAATCTGAAAAATGCACATTAACATGTTCTACTATTATTAACACATCATATGGCATGATTAAAACAGCAAAACATATTAAAAAAATATAAATACCTATTTTTGACGAATTCGGAATTTCTGAAAAATGGCCCACCGAGCTTCGATTCAACAAAATCCGTAATATAATATGTTTTTATCTCAAATACCCAGCCAAGGTTGGTCGAAATTGGTAGTAAGAGTGAGAAACAGTTTGGAAGCAAGAAATTTGAAAAAAAAAATAGCAAAAAACGAGCTTAAAATGAAAAAAAAAAAAAAAAAATGTTACCGTTTTTCGACCGTTTACGGGCGGGCCGTTACGCCCGTAATGGACGTTACGCCTGTAACGGCCCGATACAGGCACAAAAAATCGTAACGGCCGATACGACCCCGAAACGCGTATCGGCCCAAACCGTTACCGTTACGTATCGGCCGATACAGCCGATACGTAACCGTTTTGGCACACCTTGTTGCCCATGGAGCATGTGTTGTTAGTATTAATGGGAAAGAGCATTAGGTAGTCATATTATTATAAAACCATATAAAAATGTGAGGATTGGAACTAATGGGAGTATCAAATCATCAAACATGATTCTTCAAACTATATAGCTTGGATGCAGACAACACCAAGAAACAATAAAAAAGATAAACTCGGCTTTAATCCAAATAGACATATAAACTTATATCACACATATGAATAAAAGAAGAAAGAAAGAAAGAAAGAAAGAAAATGGATAAAAACATAAACTTATGCCACACTTGTCATTTGTGAATACTGCTACTACTTAGAGCTTTCCAAGAAATCAAATAGAATATGGCTTCCATGGGAGTTTCCCACGACAGTACAGCATATTACTTTCTTAGAAGTTAGTGTTGCACCAAGCTCGGGATCTCCAAGCTGCACCAAGACCTATTCCTCCATCCTTCGTCAATATGCATTTCTTATTAGAAACAAGACGGATGTAAGACATGATTAATGCATTTGATTTTACCACATCATGCCATTCTAACAAAGATGGGCACAAGGCCCACTTAATTCCCCTAAGAAATGTTAAAGAGAGACAAAGAAACATAGAAACTTCATGCAAAATATTCGGCAGCTAAGCTTTGTTGAAATCCATGAATAATAACACCACGAGACAAAATTTAAAAAAAAAAAAAAAAAGCTAATTCAAAACTTTAGGTGCTGTTTGGTTGCAACTTAAAAATAGTTCATCTCATTTAGTTAATAGTAATTATGTATTAGAAATTTTGGTAAGGATTAGAAATAATCTATGACCTTTAATGTCTATAAACTGTTATCTCTAATACATAATACTGTTAATTAAAATGAGATGAATTCATTTTTACGTGTCTACAAAACAGGGCCTTAGGATTTGTTTGTATTCAAGATGAACAAAGGTGGGAACGGGGCCATTGAGCAGCAATGAAAAAATAGCCATTAAAGGTACAAAAGACCTAGAAATCATAATAGTATGGGGTAAGAGCACCACACTAGGTAGAACATTTCATTCGCAAGTAGGAATCTACTTGCCGGAAGTACACCTAAAAATCTTATTACATTGATTTTCAACACAAACACTACACCTCCCATTAGGGGATCTTCAAGATCCATCCATGCTTTGGATACCACTTTGCCTTATCGGCAGTAAATATACATCAACTTGGGCCCAATGCAATTGTCGAAACTGATCTAATATTTTAGGTAGCATTAGGAAGTACCAACAAATCGACATTTGATTGAATCTGTGGTGTTTGAACTGATTCAGCATTTGGGGCAGTGCAAAAATCAGAACCTAAATGAGCAGGTTAAACTTTCCTGCTTTTCTGCCACCAAAATGATATCCCGTGAGTTTCAAATACTGAACTACTATTTTGGCAAAAAATAGCATTCTGCCGACCGCTGTTCCGGAGATACTACTAACCGCAATCAATGGCTTGCAAGAGGTGGTATGTTAACCAAATTTCTCTAAACATAGAAGATCAATGCTAATAACAAATCATAGGTTTGAACCAATATTATTACAAAGAGTGGATTGGAAAACATACTGCCACCAGATTCCAACACCAAAGCAAAAACATCTACAGTTGTCTTGGGGAAAGACTCCAGTATGATAGCACCCTCCAAAGCTTTATGAAGAATTGATGAAAACTCTTTGTGGTCAGACCCCTGAAAATATTAGAGAAGCTTGCATCAGATCAATAAAGAAATTATCCATGAAAAGATTATTAGGAGAAAAAAAAATGTCTTCACATAGCAAGGATGGAAATCCCATGTACCTGGCTGCGAGCTGGAGTGGCGAAAGTTGTGAAGCTCACATTACAATTCAACCGACCTACATCACTGTACAGCATTGCTTTCTTACTTTCTCTAGGACCAAATCTGAACAAGGGAAAACAAAAGAAACATTATTTTCATAGAATGACAGAAAAGTAAAAGAACTAAGAATTTTAATTGATAAGGATTAAGGCTTGCATCAATTAAAACGGCTGGCTTCAAAAACAATTTACATCTGAAATAGGGTTAGGTCTTAAAAATCCCTCAGTTGGGTCTTTGAATGGCAATAAAGGCAGAGAACACAATCCCTATTGAGGAATTATACTGTATAAGCTGAATCAAACATAAAATTTGCTATTATCCCAGTTCCATAAATTTAGGGCCTATGGTTCGTTGATCCAGACATTGATCTGATTGGGCCCCAATGCAGATGGGGGCACCCCAAAAACTCCCACATTGGAAGATCCTAAACCTTCAATTGGTGGCCTGCAAAACGAAGGTTAAGAAAATTACATCAACAATCCACATTCAATATTTCAATGGAAAAGGGAGCAAGTGATCAAAGGGTTAGAATCTTTCAATCTGATAGATTTCAGAGGTATCCGCCATCCAAGGAGGGGCCCATTGGATCAACGGTCCCCCCATGTACGAAAATGGGAAGATCATTTATAATGCTGAAACTCAAGACCTTATAATTCCTCATCTTGATTCAAGCATCTCGTTAGGATTTTTATTTTTTTTTGGAAAGATATCTCATTAGGATTCTTTTTATTTGTTTCAGGTGATGATGAGATATCCCAATCTCTTAGAATCTCAGAAACTATTCAGAATACAGCTTCATTCCCAAAAGATTACATCTTTGAGATAGGTTGTCAATGAGCTAATAATAAAGCCCCAGGCCAGTTCTCTTAAAGACCCACAACTTATACCTTACATCTTTTTTACAAACGAGAACAAGAAGAAGAAAAGCCATGCTTGGCCCTCAAGCTAATGTTTATGCAATAGAATCATGATGTGACATGCTTGGCCCTCAAGCTAATGCTTATGCAATAGAATCATGGTGTGCCATAAAGGCCATTACACGTTACGGAAAAAAATGACCCTTAACGGCTGTTACAAACCCTGTAATGGCCCGTAACACCCCACATAAAGGCGGTAACGGTCCATTACAGGGCCAATATAGGTTTCTCGGTTTTTTTTTTTTTCAAAAAAAAAAAAAAAAAAAAAAAAAAAAGACCGTAACAGCCGCTACAACCCGTACAGTAAAAGTAACGTGATGATTGTTATAGGCATTGTTATTGTTGTGGAATACCTTGAACAGAATCCAATTGAACTTGGAATCAATTACCTAAAAACTCATGATTTTTGGAAATGAAGTGGCAGTCAGTATCATAGTAGCCAATGTCTACTTGGTAAGACTATGAAATTGTCAAATCACCACTTGCTCTAAAAGCTCGAGCCGTTAGAGGATGGTGTATCAATGTATATAAAGGGACTTTAACACTCCCCCACACGTGCAGGGTGAAACTCCGCACAGGAACATACTGACAAGGGTGGGGGACACTCACACCATAAACAGGCTAGGCTTGATTTCCCGGTCCCTAGGCCAGACTTGATTTTCCTGGCCCCCCGTGGGAGAATATATTAACGAGGCATATTTTGCTGCTCCCAGGATTCTAACACTTGACCTTCCTCTCTGATACCATGTCAAATCGCCACTTGCTCTAAAAGCTCAAGCCATTAGAGGATGGTGTATCAATGTATATCGAGGTACTTTAACAGAAATATTAATCACCATTTTCATATATGGTGAGGGAAAAAAAAAAAAAAAAAAAAACTCCACCTACTAACAAAATGCTAGCTGGTCCCAGGCTCCCAACCTAGGTGACTAAAAGCTAATGTCAGGTAGGCAGCTGGTCATTAAACCTTTGCCCATCATTATCCGAAAAAGAAGTTGACCCCAAAAAACAAGGAAAAGGCGATAATGATGCAACGATGATGATATGTAGTGAGAAGCCAAAACAATGTGCTAAAGGCTGTCCAAACAGTGTTGAATCACCAATCTTTGCAAAGTGGTGATTGTTATCCCCCGATGCATTGCAAGATAAGCTCTTAATGACCATTGACAATTTCAAGCTTAAAAAGTTTTAAAAAGGAGAGTATCCGGGAAACTCGCGTAGTGGATCTGTCTGTCCATCAATTACAATAACAGAGAAGGATCAGTGAGTAACAAACTGCTAGCCAGATTTAGAAAACTTGGTCCTAGATTTGATCGCTTTCCCATTCTTCCTTCGCTAGAAGTAGGTGCTAGACTGCTTCAGCGGAAAAGCAGGTGACTCAACATTCATCTTCTGGGATGCTAAACTGACCATAGTTTGTTTCAATTAACTGTATTTCCCAGTAAGCAGTTAACATTCTCCATTGCAACGGTTTGAGGGCATTGTTCTGATGGGGACATCACGTGCACACGCACGCCCCCCTACGCACGTACGTAAGGAGGAGGGCCCCGCCATCGATTTGGATCGATGACGACGTCCAAGGGGGACCCCATAGCTAGGGGACTGTGTTTTGGTTCCTTGGAGTGGATCCGATCGTCATGTGAATCCCATCATGAGATCTCATGATCGTGGCCCACTATTCGAGATGATCTAGTACTTTGGGTTTTGCTTATTAATGTTATTAGGAATATCATGCACGGTTTAGATTGCTTTGATTAGTTGTTTTTTTTATAGCTTCGTCTCCCAGTAATAGGGTGCACACATAGCGCGAGTTTTGGAGTATAAGATTTTATTATAAATAGACACCCCTTGTAGTCTTTTTTCTCATTGATTATTGAATAAAATTTCTACGTTTTCCTGCTCCTCTCCGAGTTGTGAAAATCCAATTGGGTGCGAAACCCTCCCCTCTTCGAAGGGCTAACTACCATGGTGCGAAGCCACACCCATCCCGATTCGCCCCCACCTTCTACCATCTATATTCATCTTCTCCTACAGTCATTCCACCTGTAAATCCATCGTTATTTTGCAATCGTTCCTTCTCTACAGCAGATTTCTGGAATCTAGCCTTACAGGAGGGTTGAAATTTCGGCGAAGCACCATGCACGGACCGTACGTCAGATCGGACCAAAACTTGGGGAGTTTGTAGTCCAACCCTAGCCGACCAGCCCCAAGGAGGGGGTTTTTGGGTTCATGGGCCCCACGCACGTGCAGACTGTCCTCAGCACACGTGCGTCAGGCGTGGCCTGCTATCCACACGCGTGAGCGGTCTTCAGGTTCACTCTCTCCCTCTCTTTCACTCCTCTCTTACCTAATTTCCCTAACCCTAACCCTAGATTGTCTTAAACTCCCAATTTCTTTGCCCTTTTTCCAACCATAGGGATTCCCGAATTGAAACTTGTGAATCCCTTGGATTGGGGAAATTATTCTTGTGCATGTGTGGCTGAATCTACTCTCCTTTGAGTATTGTTTGGTCTGTAATTTTAATTGATTCAGCCCTAGCATGTGTAGGCCTAGACCCGCATAGATTCCCCTTGATTGAGTGCTTGACTTTATGTGGGATGTGGAATTTTGTGTGATTGTTTTGAACTAGTATGATCTAAAGCCTGGAATCTCGCATATCATGTTTAAAATTTCATGTCCTGCATCAAATTTGGTATCAGAGCTTAGGGAATGCATTGCATATTTAGGGTTTGGTCTATTCACGTTTAGTTTGCATTAACTCTCATCATAGCGTCTTGTAGGATCATTTAGTCTCATTTAGACGCATATAGTTGTGTTAGAGGGTCTTTGAGTTGAAGAGTAGTTATATGCCCACACGTACTGGTCGCGGCTTTGGTTTGCACCAATGTTATCAAATGCGATCGCATATGCGCATACTATTGATCAAATCGCATATGCCATGATGGCATATGTGATCCTGACAAGTATGTCATGGCATACTTTTATATGAGATAAATATGCAATCGCATATTTCCCAATAGCCAAGAGCGGAAGATTTTTATTTTCATTTTTTATTTTTTCAAATTGGAGAACTTTTGCCTATAATTAGGCACTCATATCCACTCCATTTTCACTATTCTTTACTCCAAAGCTCTAAATCTCTTACTCTTTCTCTCTTACACCTCTTTCTTTCTTATTCTAATGTCTCTACAATTATTTCAATTATGTTTATTTTTTGTATTTTATAAGTTGTGCTTACTTTTTGTAAATTAAGTTGTAAGTTATAACTTGTAAGTTGTTTCAAGTTATCCATTTATCATTAAAATTTCTTTGTTCGAAGTTTATAATAATTAGTTATTTTTTAATGTAGCTTGTTGATTGTTTTGTTAAAATTTATATAATATAATATAAGTAATTAAATATATCACTTAATGAAACACTCAAACTATAATGAAATAAGTAAAATAACCCAATCCAATCATGTGTACTAATTAGATGAGTTTTTCCCTCTCTCTTTTTTTTAGAATTTTTAGATTTTTTAGATTTTTTTTTTTTTTTTTTTTTAAATATGTCATAGCATATGCGATTGTGCGATCGCATATGCGAACAGCATATGCTGATCGCATGCAATCGCATAAGCAATTTGACAACATTGGTTTGCACCCTACGATAAACATGGAGCAATTGCAAGAATCAATGGACAACCTAACCCAGCAGTTTGAGTCTTTGGGTAAGCGCTTAGAACAACGTATTGACCATCGCCTTGAACAAATTAATGTGCGCGTTACCCAATCAAAGACCGCCCGGGCAAACCCCACCATTGGGGAAGATGCCCAATCGCAAACAGGTGGTCAGGAGGATAGACCAAGGAATGGAGGTGGCCAAGGAATAGGTTATGGGCGCGCACCCATGCACCCACCCCGTGAGGGACGTTAAGACCACTATGACCCCGATGCGCAATTCCTCAAAGGAGTTAGAATAGATGCCCCCACATTTGATGGCCACTTGGACCCTAAAGCGTTTCTAGATTGGTTGGCGGATATAGACCACTATTTTGAGTGGTATGGCATGTCGGATGCTCGTCGAGTCCGATTTGCCAAGATGGAGCTTGTGGGCCAAGCAAAGAGGTTTTGGGCTACTATAAAGCGAAAGAAAGAAAGGGCGAGGGAGCTCCCAATAGTCCATTGGGAAGAAATGAAAGAAACTCTCAAGGAAAAATACCTCCCTTTTTCTTACCACTTAAGGTTAGTTGAAGAATGGCAGTCTCTTCAACAGAGTTCCATGAGTGTTATTGAATACATTGAGAAGTTCGAAGAGTACTTGACCCGTTGTGAAGTTGATGAGGACCCCATACTCACCCTTGCTCGATTTAAGACGGGCCTCCGTTCTGACATTAGGAGAGAATTGCTCGTCAAGGACATAGACACTCTTGAACAAATGTATCAAGTAGTGTTGGAGGTCGAGCAATATCTCAAAGCATCTGTGGGAAGGCGGTTTGAGTCTCGTGATTCTGGCGTTAAGGCCAACCCTTCTGGGGATAAACCTGGCACTGGATATCAGTATAAGTCTTCCAATAGCTCCCAGTCTAGGCCCAAGGATGATAAGGGTAAAGAAGTTGTCGGATCTGGCTCGCACAGAAGAGAGGCGACTAGGTGTTTTAGGTGTCAGGGGTTTGGTCATTTTGCCCACCAGTGTGGCACGAAAGAGGGCACCAAGGTGTTCCTCATTGATGGGCAAGTAGAAGTATTGCCCCCATAAAGTAATGGTAAGGAAGAAGAATATGAGCCAGCAGAAGCCCCTAATGATGAAGAGAGAGCGCAAGTGTCTGGGACCCTTGCAATTATGCGTTGCGCCTTTGTACAAGCAAAGAATACCAACAATTGACGCGCAACACAATCTCCAATACTAATATAAAATGTGGTGATAAGAGCTGCGAGATGATCGTAGATAGCGATAGTTATGCCAACGTGGCATCAACTGGCACTGTGAGTCGTTTGGGTTTGAAACTTGAAGCCCATCCTCAACCCTATAGAGTGTCTTGGGTTGATGAAACCTTCATTCCAGTCTCGCATCGTTGTCATGTTCCTATTCAGTTTGAATCATATAAAGACACGTTTTGGTGTGATGTTGTTCCTATTCAGTTTGGGACGTATAAACCTAGGAAGCCTATTGATCTTACCCCTATGTCAGTGTCCCATAGGCCATCAGAGTCTGCAGAGTCCTTTGCGCATCATATTCATTCATTGCATCAAGAAATCAGGCAAAAAATCACTACTAGTAATGAACATTACAAATTTTCTCCAAATCAGCATAAACGTTTCAAGGAATTCAATGTAGGGGACTCTGTGATGGTCCGCATCAGACCCGAGAGGTTCCCTCAGGGAGTCATTCGTAAGTTATACGTACGTAGCGCTGGACCATTTAAAATTATAAAACGAAACGGTCTCAATGCGTATGTGGTAGATATTCCACCTTCCACGGGAATTAGTTCCACATTCAATGTGGAGGATCTAGTTGCTTTTTAGAGGACCACTGATACATTGTCCGGCCTTTCGCCCAACCATCCTGATTCCCCAGACCTATTCCTTGATCCATGGCCTCTTCCCGACCCTTCTTCCCAACCTCTACCTCCCATACCTACCCTTCTCACACCCAGAGAGGAGATAGAGGATATTCTGGATCATCAGATAGTATCAACGTTGGACAGCAGGTTTCAGAAGTACCAAATTAAGTAGAAGTCACGCCCAGCTTCAGACAGTACTTAGCTCACTAAGGAGGAGCTTCAGAGACTTGATCCTGACATCTTGGAGAGATTCAGGAGTTTTGTTTCGCCAGTGGCGAAATCTTCGCAGCCAAGGAGAGTTAATGGGGACATCACGCGCACACGCACGCCCCCTTACGCACGTACACAAGGAGGGCCCCACCATCGATCTGGATCGATGACGACGTCCAAGGGGGACCCCATAGCTAGGGGACTGTGTTTTGGTTCCTTGGAGTGGATCCGATCGTCATGTGAATCCCATCATGAGATCTCATAATCGTGGCCCACTATTCGAGATGATATAGTACTTTAGGTTTTGCTTATTATTGTTATTAGGAATATCATGGACGGTTTAGATTGCTTTGATTAGTTGTTATTTTTATTACTTCGTATCCAAGTAATAGGGTGCGTACATGGCGCGAGTTTTGAAGTATAGGATTTTATTATAAATAGGCACACCTTGTAGTCTTTTTTCTCATTGATAATTGAATAAAATTTCTACGTTTTCCTGCTCCTCTGCGAGTTGTGAAAATCCAATTGGGTGCGAAACCCTCCCTTCTTCGAAGGACTAACTACCGTGATGCGAAGCCACACCCATCCCGATTCGCCCCCACCTTCTACCATCCATATTCCTCTTCTCCTACAGTCATTTCACATACAAATCCATCGTTATTTTGCAGTCGTTCCTTCTCTACAGCAAATTTCTGAAATCTGGCCCTGCAGGATGACTGAAACTTCGATGGAACACCACGTACGGATCGTAAGTCGGATCGGACCGAAACTTGGGGGGTTTGTAGTCCAACCCTAGCCGACCAGCCCCAAGGAGGGGGTTTTTAGGTTCGTGGGTCCCATGCACGTGCGGACTGCCCTCAGCGCACGTGCGCACTGCCCTCAGCGCACGTGCGTCAAGCGTGGCCTGCTATCCACACGCCCTGGCAGTCTTCAGGTTCACTCTCTCCTTCTCTACAACAGATTTCTGGAATTTGGCCCTGCAGGAGGGCTGAAACTTCAGCGGAGCACCACGCACGGACCGTACTTTAGATCGGACCGAAACTTGGTGGGTTTGTAGTCCAACCCTAGCCGACCAGCCCCAAGGAGGGAGGTTTTAGGTTCGTGGGCCCCACGCACATGCAGACTGCCCTCAGCGCACATGCGTCGCCTGCTATCCACACGCGCGGGCGGTCTTCAGGTTCACTCTCTCCTCTCTTTCACTCCTCTCTTACCTGATTTCCCTAACCCTAACCCTAGATTGTCTTAAACTCTCAATTTCTTTGCCCTTTTTCCAACCCTAGGGTTTCCCGAATTGAAACTTGTGAATCCCTTGGATTGGGGAAATTATTCTTGTGCATGTGTGGCTGAATCTACTCTGCTTTGAGTATTGTTTGGTCTATAATTTTAATTAATCCAGCCCTAGCATGTGTAGGCCTAGACCCGCATAGATTCCCCTTGATTGAGTGCTTGACTTTATGTGAGATGTGGAATTTTGTGTGATTGTTTTGAACTAGTATGATCTAAAGCCTGGAATCTCGCATATCATGTTTAAAATTTCATGTACTACATCATATTCCCCAGACTTCAAACAGTATTATTTTCCTTTTCTGGTATAATAGATGATTTGTATTTGATTAGATTGGAATTTGAAACTGTAACAGAATTCCCTATGGGTATTTGTTCTCTGACATTTAAAAGATGAAAAAAAAAAAAAAAAAAAGTTTCTAAATGAGGTAAAATAAGTACTCACACGGAGACAATAACCTTGGTATTTCCAAACTCGGCATAAGCGGATCCTGATGCAGCATTCACTGCTCCAGTCCTCAAAACTGCAAGTTACCAACATACTTCTTCTTGTAAGTAAAACTCTAGGTAACACAAAAACACCATTACGGCTCAACACAGCTGACAATGGCCAATATGTAACAGATTCATGAGCATCTGAAGTTATTAAAAAATAAAAAATTCTTCTTTAGAAGGCACTCCTTTCAGCACAGAAGAAATATTAGAACTTCAGCGCAACAAACAAAGACAGGCCACAAGCTAGCAAAATGTTTTTGGATAATCCACCTTCATTCAAAAATAGAAAGAAAACATCAAGAAAGCGAGAACGGTTTCCCAATACAAAGAAGCTCCTTTACCACACCCTCTTCAACTAAGGTGTTGGCAATATCATTCCCCTCTCTACAGCCATGGGTTAGTGAAATGTTTATCCTAGAAACTAAATCATCAAAACTCATTACAACCAACAAAATCCACAAAGCTCACTTACATCAACAGAATGGAAATAACTTCAGTCTTTTCACAGAAGGAAAAATTGAATAAACCATGCCAACTATCCAATTTCATTGACAGTGAAGAAATGGTTGAGCCCAGAAACGTCAAATTCCAATGGAAAACAATCTTCCGTTGTTTTGAGGAATGAAAAATTTAGCCAAAGTGATTAGCAGCTGAACAAAGCAAACCAAACCAGTGACATGCACTTGCATCTAATAAAATACTCAAAATAAAATAAACCCAAAGAAAAGAAAACGATATAAAATAAACAGAATTAACCATTGCTAACACAAGAAGCAGACAAAAATGAACCGATAGAGAAGCTACCTTGATCATATCAAAATATCAGAAGACTATTTGAATGAAAAGCCAAAACTTCAAGAACTAACCACGTGACAGTACAAAAGGTCAGGCTTTGATTCATCAAAAACAAAAAGCCAGGCTTTGGAAAGCAAAGAACAAATTAACCTAATGAAAGTTACAAACAAACCCTTTGTGTCATTTAATCTACATCAATACCAAACCGACAAAGGTCCTCAAGTCAAAAATGACCTTCATCCAATTAAAATACTTAAAAACCATAATAAATTCCAAACAGCATAGCTTTTAAGCAAAAGGAGTAAAAAATAATCAATTCTCAGAATTCTGATAAACATAAAATTCACATCAAAAGAAACAAAATGAGACAAAATCCATTACCAGGCATCAAGTAAGCAAAATACCCAAGCAACAAAACACTTCAACATTCAAATAAGAAAACACTAAATAAAATGACTTTCCAACCCATGGCTCAATGGTAGACAAAGTGTGTTTCAACATTGAGGTCATGGGTTCAAGTGCCCATGTGGTGCGTGTGAGAAAAAAAAAAATGACTTGATGACTTGAGTGAAATAACAAGCATAAATATTCACTTTACCCTTAAAAAAAAGCATAGATATTTGCTTGTGAACCCTTTTAATCTGCATGAACACAGATTGCAGCAAATGAAATGCCTCAAAACAACCATTTAGTACTAAAAAATAAAAAATAATAAAAAGGAAGTAATAACGAAAGAAGAGGAGGAGGAAAGAATCATAAATCCCCTCCAACCCCACCACCCACCCACGTACACAGCGCACCAAGAAAGTACCTTCTTTTAATAATTAACAGAAATTGTAGCCTAAGAACACAAGGAGAGTAAAAATACAGGAAGGGAGAGGCAATAAATCACAGATGCTCAGCAAAGATCTCAATGCACCAAAGCAAGAATGCCACTTATATGGTTGGCCTCTCTCAAGGTAGGGGAAAAAGATACATCCTTCATCCAAATAGTATCTCTTAAACAAAAGTGGAGAAGGGAGGGAAAAATAAAATAAAATCAACAACCCATGAATTGCTGAACAAACAACCAAAAAAAAAAAGGGTAGGAAAGAAAAAAAAAAAAAAACCAAAGAACCTCAAAACTCTCCTTCATCTAATCACCATGCCTACACACCCGAACATTGCTAAATAAAAATATATTAAGAGATAGGCCAATCATAAATTCATGAAACACAGACCCTTTGAACAGAATCAATTTAAAAACAACCAACAACAGTCAAAATCCAGATTTTTTTAAAAAAAAAAAAAAAAAGCAACACGATCCACTTCTATCTAATCAAAATTCAAAGGATATATATATATATATATATATATAACAAAAAACAATTTAAATAAAAGTGGAATTAACAGAAACCATTGTAAGCATCAATTTAAAATAGCATCTTTATAAACAATAGGAGAAGACCAAAATCAACCCAAAATGTGAGAAATGCAGATAAGCACACATGCAAAAGCAAAAGAAAAGGTGCCACAAAACCTAAATCCATCTTTAAAAAATAGGGTTTTTTTCTTTCTTTCTTTTTGCCTATGTCACGAATCAGGATCACCAGGCTGTGCCGCCCATAGGGCCCAAATGTAGAATGGCCCGATGATTCAAACTGTTATTTTGTCAATGCTACCATAAATAAGCTATGGTCCAGTAATCAAGCTTAAAGGATGATCCTGACCTTCAATTTTTGGAGTTGAACCAATTGAATTTTCTTTTCAATGTTCTACATTCATCTACAAATAGTCATGTTCAAAACCATCCTTTCAGGGTAGCTTTCTTATAACGAAGCATCCAGAAGACGGACAGTTCCAATCACCAGACCCTCTCGGCCTGTGGTACCCAAGATCAACACATGCTGGCGATCTTGGGCTGCAACATGGGCAAAATGGATTTTAATCAAAATCCTCAGAAAAATAAAATGATGAACACAAATCGAATTGAAAGCCATCATAGGGAGAAAAAAAAAAAGGCACCTTCATGACCAAAAGAGAAGCGGAAAAAACATGAAATTATACCAATTCAAACAACATGCTGTGGAAAAAATAATAATCAAAGGCTTCAAACTGACTACGAAAAACAGAATCCCAGTGAAATCAATAACAAGAAGACATGACATTCATCCACCACCAAAGAAATACTAATGAACAGAGAAAAAAAATACAAACAAAGAAATGCAACAAAACCAACTTTCATCTAATGGAAATACTCAAACAATCAAAACCCAAATGCGAAAAGTCAAATATGGGTGTTAAGAAAAACACGATATTGTTTCTTCTTATCTACACGCATGAATATATAGTTTCTTTTCCCTTGTTTTCTGAAAGCAGAGAATCAAATGAAGATAAATAGATATAGAGAGAGAAAGAGAGAGTACAGACATGCAGGCCGGCACTGATGAAATCCTCGTCCATCGCAACGAACCCAATCAACTTCTTTGAAGATGGATTGCTGCTGCTGCTGCTGCTTCTTTAGCGTGGGAGGAGATGGCGCATAGGTCGTTGGGGCTGTTCCACCCTTCCCTCCCATCTCTCTCTCTCTCTCTCTCTCTCTCTCTCTCTCTCTCTCTTGCTGCTCAGGCCCCTCAAAAAATCAATTCCTCCTGCTGCTGTGGGTGCCCTCTTCGTCTTTGCTTTCCAATAACTTCAAAATATAAAGGGAATTTTACATAAAACTACTTAATTAATATGAAATTTATATTCTGATATGGAATTTACATTTGATACCTTTTTCAAAAAGATCTTCCAAAGCTACTTCATTAATCCATTAATCCATGTAATTATTATTTTACTACCTTCCATCATGAAAAATGGGTCAGTGGTTTGGGTGGGCCCCATAATAATTTTTATATAAAATCCATCATGAGCATCAGGTGTGTCGCCACATGTCAGGCCAAAGGCCCAAATCTCAACTCCATTTGTGATCAAGGTGGTCCACATGAATAGAAATGTATAGGGTAATATTAGTGTGGTCACATAAATCACCACAGTGAGAATGAGTTTTGGGATCCAAATGTAAATGTTTGTATATAATCTAATAGTTGGAGTAGATTTTATATAATCATCATAATAGGCCCTCTAAAAATTAGGGTAGACATCTCTCCCAACTTTTTTCTTTGGTTGACCTATGGTTCACATGGGACTAAATATATTATTTTAGAGTATTTCTTACATCAACATCATGGTGGGCTCCATCAAAATCAAGAGCAAGTCCCATGTGGTTCCTTTTATATATATATATATATATATATATTATATATATATATATATATATATATATATATATATATATATATATATATTCTATCATATAATTGGAGATGGAGTGAAAAGATTTTTGGCAAGGCCCACCATGATGTGTATACCAAATCTACATTACATGCGTAATCACAATCCAAACTCATAGCCAAAAGATAGGCTGACTTGTAATCAAGTTGGTCGCATTAGTTAGGAGAGAGGCATCCACCATTGATTTATATAGGGCCCATCATGATGATTATATAAAATTTACTCTAACCATAAAAGTGTCACACAAAAATTTAGGTATAAGGATTGAAAACTAGGTCAATCTGTGATTCAAAGTGGACCATACAACGGGAACAATTTGGAGGGCAATCGTTGCCCTGTACATTGTTTCCCATCATATGATCTACCAAGTTATGGAAGGGATGAGTTTCAAGCCCTTGACAAAACATAAGGTGATGCATAGGGGTGTACATGAGTCAAACCGAGTCGAGCTTGGCACAGTTCGACTCGGCTTGGCCACTAGCTGACCCAGCTCGAATTCCGCTCGCCTCGGTTTGGTCAACATCTCAGGCCAGTTTGAGCCAAGTTCGAGCCAAGAATGAGGCTCTGTGGCATTTTCCCAAACACATGAAGTGCACCTTCAATTTTTCATAGAATGTAAAGTAGCAGGATCTATTTACAGGTATTTCACTCAGTAGGAAACATAAAAAATCAAGATACAAGGGTATTTGTTTCATATTCATACATTCCTCGCCTTTGTTGAGTCATTTCATCAAACACTTGCTGAGCAACATCAATATCAAGATAACTGAGTCACCGAACTGGTTTGATCCGAGTTCGATTTGAGTTGGGGTTTGATCCGAGTCGAGTCGATCTTGGGCGAGCTCGAACTCGGCTCGAAATTTTTTTTGAGCTCAAAAAATCAGCTCGACTTGGCTCAAACTTAGTTTTGAGCCAAGTCGAATCGAACTTTTTCGAGTCTAGTCGAACGAGCTAACCGAGCTAACTTGGTTCGTGTACACCCCTAATGCTGCACAAGGTGGAGGGATGTAGATGTTACATAAAAATGATGGTTGGGCCCAACCCAAGCATCAGACACATTGCTTGCTGCCAACCCAAGTGTTAAATGTAACGGGGTGGAAGGTAATGAAATGATAATTAAGTAGCTTTTTGAAAACTTTTTTGAGGAAGGTACTGGAATGTAAATTTTTGTAAAATTTCTAAAAGGAGAAAAGACAGGCCGGCCTCCACTAACTTGCGCGAGGGTGTCTGTTGGCTAAAGGATGCCACGAAACCAGGGAATCGGGTAGCAATCATGAGTTGTTCAAAGCTCCGTCAGCCCGAGTTTTAAAATGTTGTTAGATTTCATCTAATAATAGGTCCAACTTCTTACATGAGCTACTCACTCTTAGTACATTTTATACGTATGAAATATGCTTATCATGCGTATAATAGGTGTAATCTCCATTTTCCTAAAAACATTTCAAACGGCCCATATCTTGAATATACAAGGCACTAAAATCTTGTACATATGGCACATATTAACTAGGTCTGACTGACTAATAGGTAACCCACTGGTCTAAGCCATATACTCAAATTGGGACACAGATTTCCTGCAACGCTCTTGCAGGACGTTCCTAAGTTGGGATGTTAGGTGGAGACATCATGATGTTTATGAGAAATTCACTATGTTTATATGTTTTACAAGCTCATTTCAGTACACAATTTTTTTTTTTTTAAATGAGGCTGATCCAAAACTCAAGTGGGCCACATGAGAGGGAAAATTGGGAAAAGAAATGACTACAGTTGAAGCCTTCCTAGGCTCCACCTTGATGTTTATATGCCATCCAAACCGTTTATAAGGTCATTCCCACTGGGATGAACTGAAAACATAAAAAACTTAGCTTGATACAAAACTTTTGTGGCCATGTGAATGTTTCAACAGAATCCCCATTGTTTCCTCTCGTGTGGCCCACTTGAGTATTTGATATACCTCATGTTTGGCTGACATGGTAGATTTCTCATAAACATCTCGGTGGACCCACCTAGCATCTCAATGCAGGAACTTCCTAGGAAAGCCTTTGGCGGGAAATCTGCATCCCTCAAAATCGGACTGGTTGAACAACTCTCACAGCTGAGCTATGGACACTCGTTTGTTGGAACAGCATTATTGGTTTTTTTTTTTTTCATATTTAACTGTCCAATAAATGTAAACCAAGGTTAGATGATTTTTGGGGCAGCGTAAGCTTAAATTATCATCACTTTGGAGGGTTTAATTTGAATTATTTGTATGCTCATTATATAGTTTCTATGTGCCTGTGTAGCACTGATAACACTGTCAAAGGTTTTCTCAAAACCAAAAGGCTATGTTTCATCCTCTGACAGAGTATAATGCCTGATGAGGCATTAAAATAATATGTACACAACATTTATTAGATCATAATTAACTGATTAAATTGTGAGGTCCACTGTCTCTGACTCGAAGTCCTAAAATCAAATCTGTTTACCAATCCTAGCTACTAATCCATCACTTGTTTTTGCTTGTAGCAATGGGAATATTGAAAATTTTCATTTAATGTCCTCCAATCAATAGATATATGACACATCTAAAATGGTACCAACAACTTGGTTGGTTTAATTTATATGACACATTATTGAGCCTGTGGGTTTTTAGTCTGTGTAGATATTTGGGCTAGGTTTGGACGTGGCTTTTAAGCCCATGGGACAGGTTTGGAGTCGGATATTTGAACCATGATTAGGCTGCCTCAACCCCACTTAATTTAACCCGTGCTCCCTATCTCTGTATATACTATATATATATATATATATATATTATATATATATCTGTGTGCGCATGCGCATTTGGTAGGTCCCTTTAGGTTATGGGATGTGCCAAAAATCATTCTATTCAGAGCTTATGTGGTCCACATCATCTGAAAGCATGGGAAATTATGCCTAAAATATTTAAAAGCACTTACTGGGGCCCACCTGAATTTTGGAACAACCTGAAATTTGGCGTGACCCCTCATCCAAGCAGGACATACACAATTGATGGGCTTATGTCTAAACCACATCTCACTAGGCCCTATATACAATCACGGAAGGTTTTTATGGGTGTGCAGTCACTCTCAACAATTGTCTATGGTGTGGCCCCACATAAGTCATGGATTGGCCTGATTTTTAGGCCCATGGCTCACCATGGAAGGATGCATCTGATAAATGAGATGGATGTTTGTCATACATTATGGAGGGGCCCACAAAACTCATACCTCATGGGAGGCATCTGGGTACAGCTGTACACTAGTTGAACCGAGTTGAGCTTGGCCCAGCTTGGCCAGCAGGCTACCCCAGTTCGAACTCGACTCGGCTTGGCTCAGTCTTCGAACCTGACTGACTAGCTCGGCTCAGCTAAATCAGCAACTCAAGCCAACTCGAGCCAAGCTTGAGCTCGATCATTCGAGTCGAGTTCGAATTCAAGCCTACAAGTTGAGTTCGAGTTTAGATTTTAAGGTTTTTAATATCTATAATTTATAATTTTTTTAAATATATAAATATTTACAAAATATTTATATTAAGTGAACCCGATCTGAGTCAAATCAATTCGAACTGAGTCAAGTTCGAGTTAAGTTACGAGCTGAGTCGAGTCGAGATTGATCTAGCTTGGACTCGGCTAGAAAATTTTTCAAGCTCAAAAAATTAGCTCAACTCAGCTCAAACCCAGTTTCGAGCTGAGTTGAGTTGAGCATTTTCAAGTCGAGTCAAGCGGGTTAACTGAGCTAACTCGGTTCATGTACAACTCTACTCATGGGAACTTCTCATGAGGTTGAGTTATGTGGGCCCTAATGTGATCTATGTTGGACATCCACTCCCTGCATTTGGTGGATCCCCTCTTTATTTGGGATATCCTAAAATTCACCTCTGTTTGGTACTCAAGTGGGCGTCCCATCTCAAACCATGTGAAATTGTGCCAAAAACTATTTTAGGGGGGCCTACCTAAGTTTTTGATATGCCTAAAACTTTGTACGACCCCTCATCCAAGTGGGAGATACATAATAGATGGTTGTATGTGTAAACAACATCTCAGTGGGCTTTTTAAGTGATCATGAAGGTTTCAATGGGTGGTTATCTACTCTCACCTATTGTCTATGGTGTGACCCACCTAAGTCATTGATTGGCCTAATTTTTAAGCCCATGGCCCACCATGGAAGGGTGCATCCGATTGATGGTGTGGATGTCCATCATAAATCACGGTCAGGCCACACGGAGCTTAACCTCATGGGAAGCTTCCCATGAAGTCGACCTTATAACAACTTTATGTATGAGCTCTATTAATAGTTCAATTAAAATGAACATATGTTCACACCCCAAGTATAGGGTTGTGATGTAGGAATAATCTCGGTAAGACCGAGGTCGAATCTACAGGGACTGGACCTTGTACGTAATCTGAAAGTAACTTGAACTAGAACTAGGCGAAGATATAATCTAAATCAGAAAATTTTAAGCGAATAATGGTGAAATCTTAAACTAAAACTTGAAAATTCAAAGGTGGGAAACTAGGGTGCCAAGGATCCACTTGAGAGATCAGGGAGATCTATGCTTGATTCATTAACACAACTGGATTTAGAGTCTCATCATCATCCAGTTGGAGGATATGATCATAAAAATCAAATCTGAACTTCCTTTGATCCAGTTTTCAAGAGATAAGAGGTATGAGGATTAGACTTGATTCCATCACAAAACCATGCCTAGGAGACAAAGTAAACAATAGAATTTAACCAATCCACATCCAATCTGAGAGAGTTATGAACATAAGGGAGGATTCCATCATCCAACTATGCCCGTGAGACGATGGTGAACAACAGTGTCCCTACGACCATAACCTCCATACATGCATGGAAAATATCAGAAAATATCACAGATCCACAGTAATTCGAGTCACAACAAACCATTAAGAACTAAAGGCATTTCATATAATCAAACTAGAATCAAAATCAATTCAATTTAAACATGAATCAAAAGGCATAAAGAAAAATCTCTCATCTCACTACAAGCTTCACCTCTTAGCCCTAGCTAAGAGGTTTAGCTTGTCATAGACATGATCAGCTAAAAATCTCTGAAGGAAAGATATAAACAAAGAAGAAAAGGAAGGGAAGAAGGAACTCCTCCTAGTCGGCCACGATCTCGCCCTCTCTCTTGTGCTCCACCTCCCCAAAAGATGATTTTCTCTCTCTCTTCTCTTCTCCTTTTATAGGCAGTAAGGAGATCGGCTGGAGAGAAGTTGGTCGAGTGGAGTTTATGCACAAGGCAGTGGAGCTTACGTAAGCTTACACAGCAACTGATTTGGAAATCTCTTGCGCAACAAGAGAAAACCGCGCAACCGGTTTGCGCAGTGTATATCTTTGTGGATGCAGATACTGTGCGGCATCCGATCTACTCTCCTCTGATCCCTCCTGGTGGATCTGAGACGTTCACTGAGTGGAAGGGCCATCAGATGGATGACAGTGATTGTCCTTTGTTTGCAACGGTAGAGTTGGCGTCCAAAGACCAGAGTGCTCTGTTTTGATGGCCGATCCATCTCTTGATGTTCTTTGTTCGAACCACACCTCTCGGACGGCTTAAGGAGGATCGGAACTCCCTTGTTTATGCTTCGGATGATTCAAATCAGAGCTAGACTTCCAGGCTCTGTCGTGCTATGCATGGAGTTTTGAAACAGGTAGCCGGGTTTTCCGCTAGCATGGATTTTGAGGAAGTTGTTTGGTACATCTTACGCTACTGGAGTCGGTGGGGCCCACATAATCGTTTCGTTTGAGGAACTGCTCCTTCTATCCGACTTGTTATCGTAATTTAGGGCATAAGGTAAAAAATGGAATGATTCCAGTAATCAGGTGGGTCATATTACCCGATCAAGCACCGAAAACATTCACCATTGAAACTTCAATTGAAATGCACATGGTATTACTTATTTATGATTTTACCCTATATGTTGTCCAAACTTCCACCGTCTGTAACTTCTGACTGCACCGTGCATATGAGACGAAATTTCACCAGTACTTATTATTTTTCACGCTATTTCTAACGCATAAGTTTGAGCCTTGATTACTTATGGATTACCAAGATGCTTTTTAATGACTAACGCCCTCTGATTTCTCCGTTGGGCTACTTCCACAAGGATCTAATGCCTGAAATTCGACGTGTATGATTAATTTAGGGTCCTCAGGCCAGATATAAAGTTTCGAGTCAAACGAATGGCAAGAACCCTGTGATCTTCAATTCAGGATTACTTCCAGGCCTCTTGGACTTCAATTGCTTGATTTTCTCAGATCTTTGGCTTGTAATTTCTTCGATCTCGGTCCCCTGGGGTCCGTCCCTTGCCTTGGTAATTTCTAAGTATTAAATTCATGCTTTTAGTACCCTTTTTCAGTCCGGGCTCCTAAATTCACCTTGCAACACAAACACAATTAAAATATGGTATTAAACAGTATCATGTTCGTAAAATCAAGTATTAACTAGGGTCTAAGATGCAATATTTGACCCTCAACACAATCCCCAACCAGCATTTTACTAGTCCCGAGCAAAGTATGCAAAAATAATTTACGAATTACAGGACAATTCCTATAAAACCAAGTGATTTTTGAAAAACAATCCGGTCAATAGAATTCTTAAATTCATGAATGTTGGGCATTATTTTCTCCTGGACTCAAGCGCATGGTAAACTTCATAGTCAAGTTCAAAGTATTAATCCATCGATGAGAAAAATTCTAAACATTGAGTTTCATGGGTGTATAGTGAACCGAAACTTATCACAATCAAAAGCTCAATTCTTTATTTTCATGATAACATTGATAATCACAAGAGCATTCAGAATAACCATAACCTAAACCAAAACTTGCCTTACAGTTCAACTTTTCATTCTTCCAGCTTTTGATTTTTCCATCGATGGCTTTCACGCTATGTCAACCTTTTAAAGGTAAAGCCTAGGAGGGGAATCGAACCCTCACCTATAAGGAGCAAACCCATGGTGAAGACCATTCGCCCAACCCTTTCCGAAGACAACTGCTTTTTAGCTAGATATTATTTTTTTTTCTTTGAACATGATGGACAAATTCCCCAGGTTGGCTCCTTCATGTCTAGTGACTACCAGGTTAACAATTCAATATCAAACTGAAGCCTTAATGTATAAGCTAGGTGTGACATGTGGAATCATGACTCAATCAATGTTTAAAACTTCTAATCATGGATTAGCTATTTAACTTAACTGTGAAATTTAACAAATAACTGAATCCAAGAGTCATAAATTACCAACATTACGTATCTTATATGTCTAAATCAAAGATGACCATCAAAATCACTTCAACTTCACAAAAATTCCAAAAAAAATTTAAAAAATTTTCACAATTTTTGCTCAAGACTGAGAAAACACTGATTAGGTAACCTAATCTCCCATCCCCAACCTAAAATCTACATTGTCAGCAATGTAAAAGAGATAAGCATGCAATGTATATGAGACAACGAAAGTAAAGGAGAAGCGATGGAAAGATAGTACCTGATGACGGAGTTAAGCGGCTTTTTCTCAAAGAGATTTCAGCATGAAGGCGGCTCGGCACAAGATTTAATCCAACGAAAGTAAACTATCATAAAACACGGGAAAGCAAACTAACTTAACGGCATAAAGTCGACTAACTTAGAATGACAAAAAACAAACTACCCTAGTCCTCTGAAAGCAATAAACCTACCTATACCTCCATCAGACTAGGAGACCAATCCTGGTAAACGGGATCATTCAGAGGCATGGACATGTCCTCTGAATCGAATTTCTCAACTAATGGCTTTAATCGATGTCCATTTACTTTAAACTCCTTACCATTGTCTGGATTCCTAATCTCGACAGCTCCATGAGGATAAACAGTGATAACAGTAAAAGGGCCGGTCTAACGAGATCTGAGCTTACCCGGAAAGAGATGTAGCCGAGAATCATACAAAAGGACTTCCTGACCTGATGTGAATGATTTTCGATGAATATGTTGGTCATGAAACGCCTTCATCTTATCCTTGTAAATTCTTGAGTTCTCGTATGCATCGTTCCGGATTTCTTCAAGTTCATTTAACTGAAGTTTGCGTTGCTAGCCAGCGTTGTCCAGATTGAAATTCAGATTTTTGATCGCCTAGTAGGCTCTATGTTCCAACTTCACAGGCAAGTGGCAAGCTTTCCAATACACAAGTCTAAAGGGAGACATTCTAATAGGGGTCTTAAATGCAGTACGGTAAGCCAATAAGGCATCGGTCAATCGGATTGACCAATCCTTACGATCGGGGTTAACCATTTTCTCCAAAATGTGTTTGATCTCCCTATTGAAAATCTCAGCTTACCCACTTATCTGTGGGTGGTATGGGGTGCTCACCTTATGAGAGATACCATATTTATTCATTAAACTCTCAAATGGTCTATTACAAAAGTGTGAGCCCCCATAACTAATGATGACTCGAGGCGTTCTGAACCGAGAAAGGATGTTCTCTTTTAGAAATTTAATGACCGTGTGATGGTCATTTTTCCAGCATGAAATCGTTTAAACCCATTTAGTGACATAATCTACAATGAGAAAAATGTATAGATTTCAAAGGATTGGGGGAATGGTCCCATGAAATCAATGCCCCAACAATCAAATATCTTTATGATAAGAATAGGGTTCAAAGGCATCATATTTCGACGGGACGATGCTTCCAATTTTTGGCAATACTCACAAGCCTTACAAAACTCATGTGTGTCCTTGAACATAGTGGGCCTGTAAAAGCCACACTGCAGAATCTTGGTCGTGGTCTTTTTAGCAGAAAAGTGACAACTACAGGCCTGTGAGTGACAGAAGGAGATGACACTCTGATGCTCATCATCTGGCACACATCTCCTTAAGATTTGGTCTGGGTAATATTTAAACAAATATGGATCGTCCCAGAAGAAGTTGCGCACCTCAGTGAAAAATTTCTTCTTATCTTACGCAGTCCAATGTGTCGGTATGAAACCTGTGGCAAGATAATTAGCAATATTAGCGAACCAAGGTGAATGGGAGACTCTGAACAATTGTTCGTCAGGGAACATGTCATTGATATATGCTGTCTCAAGAGAATCAGAGGGATTAAGGTGGAAAAGATGGTCAGCCACTACGTTCTTTACTTCCTTTTTATCTTTAATTTCTAAATCAAATTCTTGGAGTAGAAGAATCCATCTTATCAGGCGGGGCTTAGCATCATTCTTAGTAAGAAGATACTTGAGCGCCGCATGATCTGTGTAAATGATGATCTTGGATCTGATCAAGTAGGACCTAAATTTGTCTAAAGCGAACATTACGGCTAAGAGTTCTTTTTCCGTAGTCGAGTAGTTCACTCGGGCAGGATTTAGAGTCTTCCTTGCATAATGAATAATGTAGGGTTTCTTTTCTTTTCTCTAGCCTAAAACCGGCCCAAGAGCATAATCCGACGCGTCGCACATAAGTTCAAAAGGAAGGCTCCAGTCGGGTGGCTGTATGATAGGTGCAGTGGTCAACATGCCCTTAAGCTTAGTAAAAGCTTCCTGGCATGACTCAGTTTACTTGTATGGTGCATCATTTTGAAGTAGATTACATAGAGGACGAGAGATGAGACTAAAGTCCTTTATGAATCGTCTGTAAAAATCGGCGTGTCCTAAAAAGGATCGCACGTCTTGTATGTTCTTGGGTAGAGGTAGGTTAGAGATGATATGTCCAAGGACAATTCCCTTACAAACCACGAAATGACACTTCTCCCAATTAAGTACCACGTTTTTTTCTTCACATCTTTTCAGCACACATTTAAGACTCTCTAAGCACTCGCTGAAAGATAGACCGAAGACAGAGAAATCGTCATGAAGACCTCTAGATATTGCCCCACCATGTCAGAAAAGATACTCATCATATATCATTGAAAGGTGGCAGGGGCATTACATAGTCTGAATGACATCCTTTGGTAAGTAAAGGTACCGTAGGGACATGTAAATGTAGTTTTTTCCTGATCTTCAGGGGCTATCTTTATCTGATTGTAGCCCGAATACCCGTCAAGGAAACAGTAATAGGAATGACCAGTTAACCTTTCCAAGATCGGATCAATGAAGGGCAAAGGAAAGTGGTCCTTCCTCGTAACGGTATTCAACTTCCTGTAGTCAATGCACATTCTCCAACCAGTAGTAACTCTAGTTGGACGAGTTCATTATTGGCATTGGCTACGATAGTGATTCCGGACTTCTTAGGGACCACCTGAGTTGGACTCACCCACTGACTCTCGAATATAGGGTATATGATACCCACATCCAATAGTTTAAGAACCTCAACCGTAACAACTTCTTTAATGTTTAGATTTAGTCTACATTGTGATTGCCGAGAGGTCTTCGCATTATCCTTGAGATAAATGCGGTGAGTACAAATCAAAGGGTCAATTCCCTTGAGGTCCGCAATCGTCCATCCAAGGGCTCCCTTATACTCAATGAGAGTAGATATGAGCATACTCTCTTGTTCTTTCTTCAGGTGGGCAGAGATCACCACCGAGTATGTCTCATCTTGACCTAAATAGATATATTTCAAATCAGAGGCCAAAGGTTTTAGGTCAAGCTTCGGTGCCTTGAGGTTAGACGGAAGAGGTACTTCTTCGATTTGGGGCAATTCTTCAAATTGTGGCCTCCACCAGTTAACTTCAAGTACCGGCGCAGTATCAAGCATGACAACCATCGCCCTAATCATGTCAACATCAAAATCATGGGAGTGGGTCAGGTCAGGCATGTCTCTAGAGGATCAGAGGATAGGTCAAAGATGTCCTATCTTCCACGAAAGAGTCAATCATGTTAATGTTATGAAAATCGTCATTATCCTCTAACCATCTGCCCGTGTTGAAAAAGATGTTTAACTCCAATTTCATATTACCGAAAGACATACTCATGACATCATTCCTGCAATTGATAATTGCGTTTCAAGTGGCAAGGAATAGGCGACCAAGAATGACGGGAATTTGAGTGCTCATGTTACTGATGGGTTCGGTATCCAGGATGATAAAATCTACAGGATAGTAGAATCTGTCAACCTGGACTAACACATCCTCAATTATCCTTCTTGGTACACGAACAGAGCGATTAACAAGTTGTAATGTGGTTAAGGTGGGTTTTAATTCACCCAATTCTAACTGCTTGTACACCGAGTAGGGAATCAAATTGACGATTGCTCCTAAGTCAAGAAGTGTATGCTCAATTCGATAATTCCCGATTACACATGATATGGTTGGGCTACCAGGATCTTTGAATTTCTGCGGCACATCTTGCTTTAGGATGACACTCACTTTCTCAGTCAAGAAGATTTTCTTTTGAATATTTTGCCGTCTTTTGGTCATGCACAAGTCTTTTAGGAAATTAGCACATGAAGGTATTTGTTTTACGACATCAAGTAGAGGAATATTGACTTTCACTTGTTTCAACACCTCTAGAATGTCCTGAGAGTTAGAGAAAGGTTTTGGTGCAATCAATTGTTGGGGAAATAGAGCAACCGACTTCCCTTGAGGTTCTGGTTCTAATTCTGGTGGAGCATGACTAGATCCATCATCTTTGTCCACTTCCGGGTACTTAGGCTTTTCAGCCCTAACCTGAATGGTTTTGTCAATGATTTTCCTACTCCTGAGAGTGGTGATGGATTTAGCTTGCTCCATCTGACATGAAGAGCTTGGGTCGCTAACTTCATATTGTGGTTTTGGATGGGGAAGAGGTTGAGCCGGGAGGTACCCCTTATTCCCAATCATATTTTTAGCCTTAAGTCCTTGTATCGCTTTTGTAAGGTCTTGAAAGGCTTATAGTATACCCTGATTGAAAAGCTTTTGCTTTTAAAAATATTTTAGAACCGAGTCCTCTTGAGGTTTATCTTATTGTGAAATTTGATTAAATAAACCTTGAGGGGTAGCAGTTTGTCCATTCATCCAACTGAAGTTTGGATGATTTCTCCAACTAGGATTGTATGTATTGGAGGTAAGTCCATTGAAAGGTCTTTGATAATTGTTTACGACATTGGATTCCTCATTCAGCAACCCTCGAAAAGCAGGTATTGTTGGACATTTTTCAGTTGCGTGAATGTTGCCATCACAAATACCGCAACCAGTTTCATTAACCTTATCCTTCTTTAATTCCATGGCCTCGAATTTCCTTATGAGATTAATCACTTTATAATTGATATCATCGTCCTCTTTCAATAAATATATTCCACTCCTCTCCTTAGATTGAGTCGGCCTAGACATGGTGCTTGATTTTGGGTATGTGTCCCATGATTGTGCATTTTCAGCAAGTCTATCTAGGTAGTCCCACACATCATCGACATTTTTATTTATGAATTCCCCATTGCACATCGTCTCAATCAATTGGCGCATGGAAGATGTCAGTCCATCGTAGAAAAAGTGTGTAATGCGCCACGTTTCAGAACCGTGTTGTGGACATGAACTGAAAAGATCCTTGAAACTTTTCCAACATTGGAAGAATGTTTCATCCTCCTTTTGGGCGAAGTTCATGATTGATTTTCTAAGGGTGTTCGTTTTATGATGTGAAAAAAATTTCTTTATGAACTCCCTTTACATATCATTCCATGTGCCAATAGATCTAGGACGTAGTGAATGCAACCACGTCTTAGCTTTCTCTTTTAAAGAAAAGGGAAAGATTTTCAGCCTGACTGTGTCCTTAGATACGTTTGGAAAATACAAAGTGGCTATGATCTCATCAAACTCTTTTAGGTGTAAATATGAATTTTTTAACTCAAGCCCATGAAATTTAGGAAGGAGTTGGATCACCCCTGGCTTGATATCCATGTGTCCCGTATTTTCAAGAAAAACCATGCATGAGGGCATACTCACCCCCGCCGGTTGTAAATAATCTCGTAAAGTACGAGGCGAGGGTGCTTGATGCACCTCATTCTCATCTTGGATGTCCTCCACCCAAGGTTGGGGTAGAAGAGATTAGTTTGTAGCCATCACTTCAATTAACTATGGGGATCTCGAGTGGTGTCTAGTCCTACGATGGATAGTCAACCCCTCAACCAATCCTCCTTCAGTCAAGAGATGTCGAGTGTTGTCACAAACCCACTTGGGCATGAAACACTCACAACCCTCAATTCATCAGATTCTAAACCTAACCTAAAAGAAAGAAAGGAAATAGAAATCTAGAAAGAAAGAAGAAAAGAGTTATAAAGAAGTTACCAAATTCGAAGTTCCTAAGTTAGATCTTGTAAAATAAAACAAACCAAGTTAGTTTCTAAAGATAGAAAGTCTAGAAATAGAAAGAGATCCTAAAATAGAAAGTAAACTAGTTTCTAAAAAGGAAAAAATTCCTAAAAGGAAATAGAAAATTTCTAAAACAAATTAGGAAAGTTCTAAACCTAAATTAGAAAATAAGAAAGTTTCTAAAAATAAAAGAAATCCTAGAATTAGAAAGTTTCTAAAAATAGAAAATAAAACCTAATCCTAAAAATAGAAAAATCAGAAAGAGATTACCCATTTAGAAGTTTCTATGTCGGGGTCCTACAAAACAGGAAAGTTAAGTTAGTTTCTAGAAGTCAAATAGAAAAACCTAAACCTAGAATTAAAAACTTGAAAAACACTAATCTTAATCTAATTCTAAAACTAGTTAATCTTAGAAAAGCGTAACCATCAATCCTCGGCAATGGTGCCAAAAATTTGTTCACACCCAAAGTATAGGGTTGTGATGTAGTAATAATCTCGGTAAGACCGAGGTCGAATCCACAGGGACTGAACCTTGTACGTAATCTAAAAGTAACTTGAACTTGAACTAGAACTAGGCAAAGATGTAATCTAAATCAGAAAATTTTAAGGGAATAATGGTGAAATCTTAAACTAAAACTTGTAAAATTCAAAGGTGGGAAACTAGGGTGCCAAGGATCCTCTTGTAGAGATCAGGGAGATCTATGCTTGATTCATGAACACAACTGAATTTAGAGTCCCATCATCATCCAGTTGGAGGATATAACCATAAAAATCAAATCTGAACTTCCTTTGATCCAGTTTTTAAGATATGAGAGGTATGAGGATTAAACTTGATTCCATCACAAAACCATGCCCAGGAGACAAAGTAAACAATAGAATTTAACCAATCCACATCCAATCTGAGAGAGTTATGAACACAAGGGAGGATTCCATCATCCAACCAGGCCCGTGAGACGATGGTGAACAAAAGTGTCCCTACAACCATAACCTCCATACATGCATGGAAAACACCAGAAGATATCGCAAATCCATTGTAATTTGAGTCACAATAAACCATTAAAAACTAAAGGCATTCCATATAATCAAACTAGAATCAAAATCAGTTCAGTTTAAACATGAATTAAAAGGCATAAAGAAAAATCTCTCATCTTAGTACAAGCTTCACCTCTTCGCCTTGGCTAAGAGGTTTAGCTCATCATAGACATGATCAAGCTAAAAATCGCTGAAGGAAAGATATAAACAAAGAAGAAAAGGAAGGGAAGAAGGAACTCCTCCCAGTCGACCACGATCTTGCCCTCTCTCTTGTGTTCCACGTCCCCAAAAGATGATTTTCTCTCTCTTCTCTTCTCTTCTCCTTTTACATGCAGTAAGAGAGATCAGCTGGAGAGAAGTCGGTCGAGTGGAGTTTACGCACAAGGTGGTGGAGCTTGCGTAAGCTTACGCAGCAACTGATTTGGAAATCTCTTGCGTAATAAAAGAAAACCGTGCAACCGGTTTGCGCAGTGTATAACTTTGTGGATGTAGACACTGTGCAGCGTCCGATCTACTCTCCTCTGATCCCTCCTGGTGGATCTGAGACGTTCACTGAGTGGAAGGGCCATCAAATGGATGATAGTGATTGTCCGTTGTTTGCAACGGTAGAGTTGGCGTCCAATGATCGGAGTGCTCTGTTTTGATGGCCGATCCGTCGCTTGATGTTCTTTGCTCGAACCACACCTCTTGGATGGCTTAAAGAGGATCGAAACTCCTCTTTCTATGCTTCAGATTGTTCAGATCAGAGTCAGACTTCCGGGCTCTGTTGTGCTATGCGTGGAGTTTTGAAATAGGTAGTCGGATTTTCCGCTGGTGTGGATTTTACGGAAGTTGTTTGGTACGTCTTACGCTGGTGGAATTGGTGGGGCCCACATAATCGTTTCCTTCGAGGATCTGCTCCGTCTATCCAACTTGTTATCGTAATTTAGGGCATGAGGTAAAAAATGAAATGATTCCAGTAATCAGGTAGGCCATACTACCCTATCAAGCACCGAGAACATTCACCGTTAAAACTTCACTTGAAATTCTCGTGCAACAGTGTCATGCACATGGTATTACTTATTTATGATTCTACCCTATATGTTGTCCAAACTTCCGCCGTCTGTAACTCCTGACTGCACCATGCAAATGAGACAAAATTTTACTAGTACTTACTATTTTTCACGCTCTTTCTAACGCCTAAGTTTGAGCCTTGATCACTTATGGATTACCAAGATGCTCTTTAATAGCTAACGCCCTCTGATCTCTCCGTTGGGCCACTTTGACAACGATCCAATGACTAAAATTCGATGTGTATGGTTAATTTAGGGTCCTCAGGCTAGATATAAAGTTTTGAGCCAAATGAATGGTGGGAACCCTGTGATCTTGCATTTAGGATGACTTTTAAGCCTTTTGGACTTCAATTGCTTGATTTTCTCGGATCTTTCGCGTGTAATTTTTTCGATCTCGGTCCCTTGGGGTCCGTCCCTTGCCTTGGTGATTTCTGAGCATTAAATCCATGTTTTTAGTACATTTTTTCAGTTCAGACTCCTAAATTCACCTTGCAACACAAACGCAATTAAAATAGGGCATTAAACAGTATCATGTTCGTAAAATCAAGTATTAATTGGGGTCTAAGATGTAATATTTGACCCTCAAGAACATACGAGATAGAAGTATAGTGCAAGGTAGAGGGGATCATCACCCATAAGAGTCATATTAAAAGGAGCAGTTAACTCATCAGCAGGAGGAGCAGGGACATAAATAGCCTCTTTCATTGAGAAAAGTGCCATAAATTGTTTTCTCTTTCATAATCGTCACCTTTGGTCATTTTGTCGAAGGTTCTCGCTTCTCATCCCACATACAGGGGTTCTTTTATTAAAGAAAGGTCAGTCTCCCCGTCTCTTCAGTAATAATTAATCCCCAATCTCTTTGCAACAACTCCTCTCACCTTTTTTGGAACAAAACTTCGATCTCATGGGCAGGTGGGATAGTGCTTAAACTCGGTAAACAGAGTCAACTGCTAGTACTAGCACCGGATCCGGTCGCTGATGGATTTACTATTGGCGGCACATGGTCCCTCAATATAGAACTTCTTAGGGAATAAATAGGAGTGAGATAGATAGGCTCCGCATATCCTAGAATGGATCTCTCTCTACTGGGACTTAAAAGGGCGAAGCAGGATATTTGTTGAATCTTTTGGGGGAGCTACCTCAATAAGAATGTGGTTGTCTAGGTCGTACTTGTGGAAATATTAGGTGGACCCCTAACATCAATTGGACCGAAAACTCATCGAAGCCATGCGATCAATCTAGCTACCCACATCCACTTTGACTCATATTAATTGGAACGTAGAAATTCCTACAATCCATGGGACTTTGGTTCGATTGGCTAGAAATTAGCCACTCTTTCTATCCTCTGGCTCCGACCATGATGTTTACATATCCCTGGGTCAACGTGGATTGGAACCATATGAAATATTAGATCAGGAAAAAGACCATACTAGTTCAAATAAGAGCTTTACACAAATGGGGCTAGTCTTGTAGTACTCGTGTCACGCCCTAAATTTCAAGGGTCGAGCACACACTCGATTCCTGATATTCTGGGTGTGAAATTTTTCTTTGCAGAGCATGATTACTCTGTAGGGTTATATTGGTATTCAAACAATCGTAAGAACTAAATAAAAAAATGTATAAAAGTCTAAAAACAAGTGTAGCCGAGATAATAATCCAAAATATACATACATTCATCCAATCAACGAAGTTCACCTAGCTAAAGACTCCAATATACAGATTAAAAAAAAAAGAATAAAGTATACAGTGTAAAGTCTTTGCCCAACACTCTAAAAAACAATATTCCAGCGACGAAACGTGCCGATCTATGCCCGACCATCTGAGACCTCGGTGATACCTGCATCAATAATATCGTCTGGTTGGTGTTTTAAAACACAGTCCTAGGTGGGAATGAGTGATCAACTCAGTGGTACCATTTTCCTAAGTTACACATGTTACCAATACAATCAAGTGCATGTAATGATAGCATAACAAAACAAACAGTTTCCTAATATGGTTATTAAGTGCATGTATGACATGATATGTGAATGTATGTCTCGTGAATAACAGCAATTGTAAAACCTCTCGTTAACTCCATCATCCCAAAATATGTATCATATTATAATGTGGCCCATGACCACCATTATCAACAGATGTCATGATATGCATGATTGGGCAATTCTTTATTAATCCAATTCAAACAATAAACTAGCGAAGTTTGAAATTGTGCCTGTGGCGTAATGGGGTTACCACGGCTGCGCTTGCAGAAGTTTGACGGAGCTAAGGAATGAAGGTTATGTCATAAAGGGGGTGATTGTGACCTATTTAAAAATTATGTCTATTTAAAATAATAATTACCTAACTTAAACTAATTAACAATTAAACTAAGTAAGAAAATATAACTCTAAGGCTTCCAAGCCAATAGAGGGTCCAATCACATAGACTACAAATGATTTGCAAGTAACCAACTAGTCTATATCAAGATAGTGTATATGTGTATATGGGATGTGTTAACTATCAATCACTAAATATTCATCTAATCATGCATGCATAATGTAAAACACTCATACTTATAAGCATAATTAAATAACAATCCCAAACACATTCATATATAGTGGTTCGGCTACTTATCTACTCCACTCCTGGCGAATGCACTCAACCCATGAGTGTATCAGATTCACTATCGGAGGTTTTAAATCAGATAGGTTCTACTCCCGAGTCAAGTTCCTACACAAGAACCTGAAAATGTAGGCTTTACTCCCGATCCAAGGTCCTACACAAGGTCCGACACAAGAGCCAAGGTGCTACACAAGAACCTTGAGATTTAGGCCCTACACAAGAGTTAAGGTCCTATACAAGAACTTAGTTCGAGTTTTGGATTACAAACTTTTAGCCTCAATCCTACATAAGGAAAGAACTAAACTTGGACTCTTACAATTGACAACTTACTTGTTGGATTGAGCCCATTTTGTAGCACCTTCTTGGGTTGCTTGATATCCGCTCTCCCGTGCTTCAATTAGCTCCCCGATGCTCCATCGATTATGATGTCGCTGCTTTACCAAGGCTTCAGCTCCAAGATCAATAACCTTACATGTGAAGCTCCTCCAAGGTGACCAAGGTGATGAGATGTTGGTTGAATCTCCTACAACTAGTGAGAAGTAGTTTTTCCTAAGGGATTCACCTAGATAGGTCTCCTAGACGATTTGGACAATGATTTGCGAAGATATCTTAAGTCCAATCCCTAGGAAATGGAAGATTTCAAGCACATCTCAATGTTGAGGTTGAAATCCTTATTAGAGTCGTAATCTCAAGGGAGATTGCTTAGAACTCAATGGAATAGAGGCTAGGGATGAGGGATATGGATATGGAATCACCCTACCTTTTGTTGCTCCAAAAGTCCATCAAAATGCCCAAGAATTAATTGCCATTTATAAAAAGTTCGAGCACCAACAGTAAAAAAATGGACAGAAAATGAATCTGTTGATGTCATCGAAGATACGTTCGATGTCGTTGAACAATCCAGACAATATATGGTGATTTCTAGCTGGACATATCTGGACTAGTTTCAATGTCATCGAACTATCCTTCGATGTCATAGACATTTAAGTTTCAATGTCATCGAAAGGTCTATGATGTCATTGACATTTAAGTTTCGATGTCATCGAAAGGTCTTTAATGCCATTGAGAAAGTTAGAAAAATCCAATTTCTTGTTGGACAATTATGACTCTCAATCGATGTCATCGAAACTTAAGTTTCGATGTCATCGAAGGGACCTCGATGCCATCGAGAAAATTAGAGAAAAAATCTAGTTGGTTGTTGGACATATCTAACTCTCGATCGATGTCATCGGGCAGGTTTTTGATGTAATCGAAGGTTGTTCGATGACAACTCGATGCCATCGAACATCAACCAAAATATGATATTTTGGGTTATCTTTTACACATCAGATTCGCACATCTTCTAGGCTTATTTATCATATTTTTCTGGGTCTTCTAAAGCTAAGGGATGATCAATTAGGTATTCTTATTAGGTCAAGATCATTTAGAGGTATATGGGTTGTTTTGGGTCAAGGGTTAGGGTCACCGAGGTACTTGTTTTACCCGTTCTTTGTCTCTTAATGCTCCATTTTCACTTGTGTCTTCGGTCTTTACTTTCCAAAGGATCAATCGACTACATGACACAATGACTCATTGATTGACAAATAGGGTGCAAAAATCAGTGCACTAACAATCTCTCACTTTGTCAATTATGTGACAAAAACCTAACTTAAGACCATGTCATGGTCCATACCAATGAAAAACTAAAACAACTCAAAATATTACATGTCAAATATAAATGATTTACAACTCGATACACTAAGACATGTAACACTAGCATTGCTCCCCCATAATTGCTTCCCGATCAAACCTGCAACAACAACAAACAAACCTTACACAAGAGAATGCATTGTTTTGATGGGAGTTAATCCTTTTTGTCAATATTTGACAAAGAGTTAGTTCCAATAGATATGCCAATAAAGATCATATATGAAACAACTCTATAAGTCATAGATATATCAATTAAAGAGCTTATACTAACATGGGTTAGGGATGCATATTATCATGAAAATCATGGAACATGCTTATTAAGGTCATTCAAATAGAATATTAATTAAAAGTTGGAATGACCAATGATAATCTAAGCTATAAACATGTGATATTTAGAATTTAACAACTTTAAATCTTAAATTACCAATACAAATGAGGCTAAATCCTCATATTTTACAATTAAGCACAATAAGAGGCTGAAATCCTCTTATTTAACTATATGCTCATACAAGAGGTTGAAATCCTCAAATTTTACAATATGCTCATATGTGAGGCTTGATCCTCAAATTCATCAATTGAGCTCATATAAGAGGCTTGATCCTTTAATTTACCATTTCAGCCCGAAGGGACCTTCTAAGGTCACCTTCTTGTGGAATTATAGTCTCCCAGATTTCTAGGGAGGGATATTGTGATATAAGCCAACAAAATATGCATGTGACTCAGGTCTTCCACACTAGAGGAGTCATCTGGAGTGGACTCGGACTCCTCCATATCATCTCATGTTGTTGCCATTGCTTTGCCTTTAAATTTTATTTTGCAAGGGAAATCTGAGGCAAAATATCCATAATTTCTACAGTTGTAACATTGGACTTGTTTAGATAGTTTGGTGGGTTTTCCTTTATTTTTGTCCACATTCTTGTCACAACTCTTCCCTCTCATAAATTTGAGGAATTTCTTAAATGTTTTAGCTAATTACTCTCCATCCTCATTATTACTATCACTTTTAAATTTAATTTCTTTATGTTTATGTAAATGCCTATATGATGTTTTGAGGATGTTCAGTTTCTTTCCTTTAAAGGGGGTCTTAAAGTGTAGTTCAAATATTTCTAGGGAACCTATAATTTCTTCTAATTTCATATCATCTATATTCCTACACTCTTCTATTGAGGTTATCTTGGAAGTGAACCTATTCAATAGGGATTTAAGTATTTTTCTACATATACGCCCTTCGAGAATCCTCTATCCTAGGTGTAGTCAACTGTTAGCATAATGAACTTGGTCTGACCCTTACCCATTGGTAGTGGTCCTATGATATCGATTCCCCATTGGGCGAATGGCCAAGGACCGGTCAAGGAGGTCAGTTGCTCGGATGGCTGTTGAGGTATCTCGGCGAATCGCTGGCATTAGTCGCACTTCCTTGTATACTGCTTGGCGTTCTCTTGGATGGTCGGCCAGAAATACCCCTGTTAAATTACTTTGTGGGCGAGTGCCCTTCCGCCTGAGTGATTACCGCAGATCCCTTCATGGATCTCCCTCAAAACATACTTAGCTTCATCTGGTCGGAGACACCTCAGGTACGGTAAGGAGAATCCTCTTTTATAGAGGATGTCCCCTACCATGGTGTACTGAGCTACTCTGCTCCGAATTCTCCATGCCTCGAGATTGTCGTCGGGTAACTTGTTCTCCCAAAGGTAGTTCATGATTGGGTCCATCCAGCTTGGAGTCGAGATGATGGGAAGCACTTTCTATGGTTAAGGTCAGTCGATGCTAGGCTCGGGCAAGAACTCAATCAAAATTGATTTGGCGATGTCATCGTCGGTCACAACTGCTAACTTTGCCAGAGTATCTCCTCAATAGTTTTCTGCTCGGGGAACCAGGGTGACTTCACATTTATTAAATTTGTTGATAAGGTTTCTTGCTTCCTGGAGGTAGGCAATCATATTCTCTCCCTTCGCCTGGTACTCATCAGCGATCTGGTTAACGATGAGTTGGAAGTCATTGTAAATCTTCAAAGTTTGGGCTCCCATAGCTTTCGCCATCCTGAGCTCGATGAGGAGTGCCTCGTATTCCGCCACGTTGTTGGGCATTGGGAATCTAAAACAACAATGAAGACCCTGACTACAACAGAGGACCCTCCAATGCCAAAGTCAGGGAAGGCAAACTGGGTCTAGTGGAACCTAGGGTTTTTGTGCATACCTGTTATCATAGATGGGGCTCATATTTATAGCCCTTTGGTGCTATCAGCGTATATGGCAATGACTCTGTCATTCAGTTGTGTATCGTAATGTCCTCGAAAATTAATGGCTTATCCTCGGCATGATTCTTGGCGTAGATCTCAGGGAGTTAATTCCTCCATGTTTAGGAAGGGATCCACTGGTGATCGGCTCCCGAGGAGACAATGGTAGATGATTGAGGCCGACCTCTAAGCCGTATTGATCGAGGTCCTGTAGACTGAGTTAAATGTTGATTGTGGTCGGGTCTTTCTTCGAGGTAGGTTGGGCCGATACTTACAGTCATTCGTTGGTCGCAATAGCAAGACGTCGAACAGGGTCAAACCCAGTCCCAGTGGTTGATGCTCGAGCTGATCGTGGAGGTCGTGCTCGGTTGTCGGGGTTGAGCTCTTATCCGACTTCATTTACTTGTGCTTTGTGTTCTCTCTCATTACGGTTGACTTAGTCAGTCCATTTTCACCCATAACAGCCACCATGATGTTTATTTGCCATCCAACCTATTCACGTGGTCACATAGACCAGGATGAAGGGAAAACAAAAATATCAGCTAGATCTAAAAATTTTACAGCCCCTAAGATGTTTTCAACCGTAGGAATTTGATCCCCACTTTTTCCTGTGGCGTGGTCCACTCGAGCCTTCGATTTTTTTAACACACACTCTTACCCTACACACACCACGCACTCACACCACAGTGTGATTTCACCACAATGGGTATTCAGACCCATGACCTCGCGATCTACCTCATTTTTGGATTCATCACCTAAAATAATTAGTCAAAAATGCTTTCAAGGTTAATAATCAAACAAGCATAATTTTTGGGGCTCGATAAATCTGAATTAGGATCCACAATTTGAAAATTTTAATTTGAATTAATTGTACATTAATTATATAGTTTCTATGTGCCTACGTACCACTCATAACATGACTCTGCCACCTCACAAACATTTTATAAAAATCAAAAGGCTCTATTTTATTCTTGGGTGATACTTAGGCATTCAAAAATTATGCATGTAGCATTTATAATTAACTGACTAAATTGTGGGGTCCATTGTTTCTAAATCGTAGAATAAAATTTGTTTACCAATCCTAACTATTAATCCATCACCATTTGTTTTTGCTTGTTAAAATGAGAACATTGAAAATTTTCTTTTCTGTGGTCCATAAATCTTCACCAATCAATAGTTACATGACACATCTAAAATGATACCAACAACTTAGATGATTTAATTTATATCACTTATATATCACATATGAAACTTTTAAATAATTTTTAAATGACTAGGCATCATTCATCGTGTATTGCCAAAGTATCGAAGCCAGTTACTTCACCGGTCATTGTGTAATAGGCTTACTAGGTTATTACCTGCATGTAAAAGTTGTTGCACTCATGTAACACCCTGAATTTCCAGGGTTAAGCAAGGCTCGATTCCAGAGATTTCGGGCATCACTTATGCTTTACGGAAGCCGGTTTCTCGATTGCTTCTACATTAGGCATGTAAGCATGCATAGAATTATACTAAACAGTGTAAAATACTCTAGATTAAATGTGATTAAAGAAGATAAGTAAATCAAAACATATATAATATAATCTTTCAGAGTATAGGTCCATAGCTGGGTTCAATATACAATTCCAAAAATGACAAAAAAAATATAGAAATGTGACGTCCAGGTAAGCTCGAGCGTCCAACACTCCCTGTCGAGAAGTGTGTGGCCTACATCGGTCCGTCCAAGAGCTGGAAGTAGGAGAACTCCTCCTCATCCATGCACGCCTGGTTCAATGCATCGGCCTTAGTGGTCCTTGCATCTATATCAGCGTCTAGTTGGTGTTTTAAAACACTGTCTCAGAGTGGGAGTGATCAACTCAGTGGTTCCATAAAGCATGAGTTACTTATATTACCAAGTTTAACAGTACGGGAATGATAAAGCAATGCAAACATTTACTTCCTAATTACTCTTATTAGGTGCATAATGGGGTTTATGAAATGATGCTTGCACTTACAATCCAACACTCCCTCAACACGCGACTCCGACCACCTAGTTCGCAAATGACAACACTCCCTCAACACGTGACTTCAACTCCTGATTCGTCGCATTCTATTCTAGTGCGATGCGGTGAATGGTTATGTTAGACGAGTGATTAATTAAACCTATTTATCCAAAATTTTGGGGAAGCTAGGGAACCTCCCTTTTGGTCATCGGTCTCAACTGAATCACTAGGCGCAGGATGGCCACAACGGTCCTACGCATGTATTCTTGATCTGCCTGGGTTCGTCATTCCCAGCTGGAACACATATGATGGGTAAGTTGTAAAGGTAATGCTCACGATCACTACGGGGAAGCTCATCACTTGAGCATAGGCTGACAGTACGGACACGGTGTCCTATACCACCATGCCTGGCTCACGAGTCTCGAGGATCGCGACTAGTAGTTAAAAGTAGACCTTCGCAAATGGTAAGTGGGTGTTCCAAATTCAAGCAGTTGTGATCATACATGGTGAACATATAAAAGGCTTGCCGGTTCTTTGGACAACTTTGGTTGATGTGGGCGAACACTGGTGTAACCGGCATGGAATGCGTAAGCACTCCGCGTGGCCCAGCCACTGTCGGTCTTCCGTGTTCAACCTGAATCAATCGAACTTGGCCGGGGTGGCCGGCCTAATTCAGTCAACCCATATCTGGGATTTTATCGGCTAACCAACTACTCTCCGGTAATCCTAATTCTTATTCAATTTAGCTCAACTAGCATTTAAAACAGAAGGATTCACATTCGATAATCAAGTTTAGTAATCTACTCATTTAGGCATTTCATCGAACACATAGGTAGAGCTGTACATAAGCAGCAAAAGCTCGGTAACTCACTCAACTCAGCTTGAAAAAGCTCAACTCGATTCGGCTCGAAACGCTGTTAGAACCGAGTCAAGCCATATTTTGGGCGCTTAGAACATTTTGAGTCGAGTCCTAGCTGGACGTAGATCGACTTTGCTCTACTCGGTTTCAAGCTCGACTTGACTCGGCTCAGCTCATCTCGACTCGACTCGATTTTAAGTTATATATAAAGGTTTTTAAAAAAACCCTACCCACCAGTCGCCTGACCCTACCCATACGCCCAAACCAGCAAGCCTTACCCTTTCGCCTGAATCGTCCCAAATTGCCCCATATCTCCTTCCAAATCGCCCAAATCGGTCGTCCATCCAGCTGCATTTTGTTTGTCCAGCGTTTGTCCGGCGGCATTTCGTTCTTCCAGCATTTGTCCAGTCGTCCAACATCTGTCCGGTAGCATTTATTTCGAAAGTGAGTCATACTATCCTCCGACCTCCACTCTCTCCATTTTTTCCGGCCGTCCGAGTAGCGGAACCCATCCGACCAGCGACGACTGGCCGGACGTACCTGTTGAATGTATATTAAGTCCTACCAGTTCTGTAACACCCCGTACTTTTCAGTAGTGTCGGGTGTTACCATGTAACCTAACATAGTGTAAATACTGACCTAGCTTTTGTGAACGTTCACCCACATCAGTCCTAAGTCTAATCGTGGTAAGTAATCTCCATCCATTGGTCAAGCTATCCACCCATTACTCTTCAAGATGAATTATCAATCCATCAGATCCACTGTTCATCGGGTTTACATCGGTCTATCCTTTGAAAATACACATCAGATTATTGGGCTTCGTATTCAACTCACATATCTCACTTAAACATTCTTAAAATCCCTAGGGTTATTGATAGCTAAATACGGGTCAATATAACCATTGGATCATTTGAACGGTTAAGAAGTGAAAATTGGTAACTGGATGTTCTTGTGTTGTGACCCACTAAACAGTTAAAATACTTTAAGAATTAAGCACACGACTCATAGATGTTAATCTACTGCAAGAACAACTCTATTTAAAAGTAGACTCTACAATTTTAAAATAATAATAATAGTAATAATCGTAATGATAATGATAATTAGATTTTAATAATGATAACTAGTATAATGAATGGGAATTGAGACATCTAAATCCTAATCCAACAGTTAATTCCTAGCTAAGTGGACCCATGGATTTTTTAACCATTGATATGAAAATTAAGAATAATCTGGTCATCAGAATGGCAAAAATACAACTAAATAACCAAAATCTGGATTTATGGCCCATTTAACTGCTAGATCTATTGGAAAACCAGTATAATGACCTATCAGGAGTAGTAGAACGGAATGAACGGAGTATATCCCATCATGAACACCAATGTGGACCCCACCTTAGCTGCATGTACACAAAGTGCGCGTGCACTCACGTAACACCGAACCGGTCTGCCCAGTCAACAAGGGCTGACTCGAGCTCTCCCCGAAAAAGAGAAATTTCTCTCTTCTTTCCTTCTTTTCCCACCAGAGATGAATGAAGTCCGTCCGTTTGAAATTAGGCCCTCCATCAGATCACGGATCGAGGATCCGAACCGTCCATCTTGACAGGATCTCAAAATGAACTAAAACCCAACTCTTCACACCCGTCTCTATACACTCGTGTGCACAAGAGATTCAGCGCAAGCTAAGTTATGAGCACGTTTCATTTTCAAAAATGGAAACACGGCTGCCAGGCTGTCTAACCGGATGCAGATTTTTTTTCTCAATCCCAGCCCTCCATTACCACCAATCTCAGCCCTTCATGCAACCACGAAATAACTTTCTTTAGGGCATATAGAGTGGCGAAAGGAATCTCGCCTTGTTGCGAGTGGTTGTGTGCTGGCATGATCTCAGCCGATCGTTTTTCTCCTAGAAACCTCCCAATTGCATCCCGACCCTTAAACCTAGGGCTATCTCTATAGCCTCCCTCGCAACGGTTTGGAGATCTCGCACGAGATCTCCTAGTTGCGAGAAAACCGCTTGTGGACGAGAAAAACTCAGAAACCACCAAGTTTCGTGAGTGTCCATCCAAAATATGGGTCCCATGCTGTTAAGTGCCCCAATCAAAATCATTCATGTGAAGTAGACCACCGGTTTAGCCATTAAACAAAGATCTACCATTGGTGCCTGGATCATCTTCTTTATTAAGCTGAAAAACCCATCTTCGTTGGGTGGATCCCATTCACAGATCTGAGACCTTCATCCTGTGGCCCATGGTCCCAGAAGTTCATCCACACCGTCCGATCTCAGCTATGCAAACAGTTTCTAAAGAGATCAGCAACAATCTCTCTTTGTTAATTGAGATTAGTGGACAAAGCCATAACTAATCGCTTGATTAGGAGTCGATCCTTCTAGGTATTTTGGGGAGAGGCTATAAAAGCTCTTTTAGGGCATCCTTTTCGGAAAGGGAAAGGAAAATCAGAAAGAGAGGGGAGTGACTTTTCATGCCGCCTCACCAAGACGAGTCGACTAGGTTTAAACTGCTACACGTTCGGGCGAGTCCTGGTACTCCCACTTAGCCAAAGAGGAGAAGCAGAGGGAAAGCTGATGAGAAGAGAAAAAGAGAAGGAAATAAAAAGAAAGAGAGAAAGGAATAGGGGCGTGGGGTATGAGTTGCTAGCCGTTGCCATCATGCCGCACTGAGACTCGACCCGAGTCTGTCGAGTTTGGGTTGTGTTTTGCTTAAGTCTAGATACTCCTAGACTTTCGAGAAGCAAAGAAAAGGAGAAGAGAAGAGGAGAGGATGAAAGAGATAAGAAAGAAAGAAAGAAGGAAAGGGAGAAAGAGGGAGTGTTGTATGGATGAGTTGGGTTGTTGAACTGACTCGAATCTGAGTCGGTCGATTCAAGATCATCAGTCCAGTTGCTGGACATTAAAGACAGAGAAGCAGGAGGAGGAAGGAAAGAGGAGAAGAAAGAAAAGAAAAAGAGATAGAGAGGAAGAGTGAGTCAAGCTGAGTTGACTCAGTGAGTCAACCCACCGTTTCAATGACGAGTCGGGCTGGCTGGGTCCGAGTCTGGCTTGAATTCAGACCTTGTAGAAGGCCAGAGAAAAGAGAAGAAGGAAAGAAAGAAGAGGAAGAAGAAGAATGAAAGAAAGAGAAGAAAGGATAGTGAGTCAGGTTGACTCGGAACCGAGCCAAGGCCGAGTCGACCTAGTTCGAAGATAATTATGGCCTCACCAGCTAAGTCTTGCTCATGTTCTTTCCCCTGTTAATAGAGCAGTTCCATCAAAAACTCGATTTGCAGCTAACTGAGTTGATCCATCGAAGGTGAGCCAATCTTCACTACAATTGCATTTGAATTGGGTTTATTAGTCCTTAAACCTACATTGATATTTGAAAATTTTCATGTTTAGGTGTTTTTATGTAAACTAAGTTTAACGTTAGTGATCTTAGGAATCGTGGGAATTTAACTCAATTCCCTTGAACAGGGTTGATTATTATTAAAATATTCAAATTCTTGTGTAGGTTACCTTATTCAAAGCTGAAAAGATTCGGGATTTTATTTAGACGAAACAACTGGTAGAGGTGAGTTGTCTCAAATTTGTGCATCTCGAATTAGTCTCAACTAGTCTGTAGATTTTTATAACTACACCTTAAGTTAGAAACTTGAGATCTACACCATTAAACTATATTTTTATCTAACCCGATAAACGAAGTATCGTGACAATCTAACCACACCATATGTGCTAATTTGTTAATGTGGCTGATCTTAAAAATTACATACAAATATCTAACAACGTTGGAAACCAAGTTGACCATTGAAAGGTGAGTATTTCCTTTAAGCTCTTTCTACATCATGATGGTTATCTTAGTTCATTTACTTCACTAATTGCTTAATTTAATATTAATTGAAGATGATGATAAATGTTAGTTCCATTCATATAATTCTTCATAAATGATTGATGGCTAGATCTAGAATTCAAGTATGATATCAAATATTCTTATTCTGGTTTAAGTTGAACACCTTATATGTGCAAGTACTTTTGATAATGCATGTGACTTGTCTTACCACTTTTGATTACTTTATAGTGTATTTAAAGGTCTTCGAATTAGTGGCCGTTGCGTAATAGATTAAATGGAATTATCTGGGGGACTTGCCATCTTTTGGATCATCTGTTGCCTAAGTGGCTTTTGAGATATTTCTTTTTTATCACATCTTTGAGATGGATTTGTTTGCCCTATGCGGCTTGATGTAATATTTGCCCTATGTGGCTTTAAGGAATCATCTTCATATAACCTTGCAATGATAATTCCCACTTGTAGAACTATAATTGGTCACTAGTTGAGTAGGTTACCTTAAAACATCTTATTTGTTAGTCTCATGACTCAGGGATGGTAGAATGGGTCACTATGCCTGAGTTGTCGGCCTATGCTAGGTGACAAACCCCCCATAATGACCTCCGAGCTTTCTTAAACTGATTGTTTGAAATTAGAATAATAATGGTTGAGCTAATCATGCATTTTCATGGCATATTGTCTTTTCAGGGTGACTAGTTCTCTTTGGGAGTACCTTGAGTACTTTTTTTGGGTGGCTAGATCTCCTTGGGCGATCTATATATTATTATGGTCTTTTCCGGGTGACTAGTTCTCCTTGGGTGTACCTTTGTGTACTTTTCTTGGTGACTGGTTCTCCTTGGGCGATCTATATATTATTATGATCTTTTTCGGGTGGTTAGTTCTCCTTGGGCGTACCCTTGTTTACTTTTCCAGGTGATTAGTCCTCCTTGGGCGATCTATATATCATAGTCTTTTTTGGGTGGCTGGTTCTCCTTGGGCGTACCTTTAAGTACTGTTCTGGGTGGCGTTCTCCTTGGGTGACTTTTTACCAGCTGAATGTGCATCCCCAGATCTGTGAGCATGTGCATGCATCCATGCATTTAAACAAGATTACCATGTGTGATTTATTTAATGAATGTGTATCTAACGAACCTTATCTGAATTCCATTGTAATCATTGTGCAATATTTGTTATACACTGTCTCTGATAACTATACATAATTATCTTGATGATATGATAAATCTTGGGGGTTATACCTCACTAGATAGCCATTGACGCTATCGAACCGTAATCAGTGTGCAGGAGACACAAAGGATGCGCATGTTGGTGTTCATGTGGAATAGGAGGAGCCAGACGATCTTGCATCTCCCTTTTATTGCTTTCATTTTCATTTAAGTTGTACTGTCATGTATTATTAAACTTAAGACATTGATTTGTATAAATTTTTAGGTAACCACTTGAAATCTTAGTTATGTATATTCGAACTCCCTCTCATACTTGAATTGTTTTTATTTCGCTAAAATTGTTAACTCTAGTAAAAAAATGTACGTGAAATTTGAGTTACAGTTAAAGGTTAACACACAGGTTTTTGAAAAACGAGTAGTGTACTCGGGTTTCAAGAACCGGGGTGTTATAAGTTTCGACCAGCGACCACTGGCTGGACGAGCCACTAGTACAGGCCGTACAGCCCACCATCCTCTCTGGTACAGTCGGACGCCAATGGCCCAGTGGCTGTAGGCTGTGGGCCCCATTGTTTATAATATTAATATATATATATATATATTTATATTATTGATTTAATTAATTTAATTGATAAATGAATGAATATATATTATTGATTTAATTCATTTATATGGATTATTTGCTTAGTTGATGAATGAATTATTTGATTAGTTGATAAATGAATTATTTGAGTAGTTTATAAATGATAATGGATGTATGGTAATAGGAGGATGGTTGGATGAATGATGATGGATGTATCATGTATGAGAGGATGGTTGAATTTATGGATGATGAATGTTTAGGATGGATTTATGAATGATGGATGTTTGGGATGAATGATGAATGATTATGTTTGTTAATTTATAGATTTACAGATGATTAACGGTTTTGTTTGTTAATGTGATATTGTTTTTGTTTATTAGTTAAGTTGTGTGTGTTAACTGTTAAGTGTTAAATTGTTAATTGATATCTGTTAAGTTGTTTTTTATTTAATTTGTCTTTAATTTATTTAGATAGATGTAAATGTTAAAATTTTTAATTAGTTGAGTTGTTTTTTTATATGTTATTATTAGATAGATAATCAGTTACCCATTTGAGAATTTTTATGTTGCTAGACATAGATACAGTGTGTTCTTGGAGACATAGAAATTCTCGAATTGTCCCATTTTTGGATAGTTCAAGGTTAGATAGATTGTAATGTCTTCATTTATTTCAATTTAAATGCATATGCCTGTTCTGGTTTTGTCTATCCTTTTTCTCTCTGGATATATTTCCTGTGTTTATTTTCGTCGTCAAATGTCCACACTTTGTGTTGATGATTGACATGTGAATCAAATAAGGATTAATATATTCTGGAGAGATAAGGGGAGATGCTACCGGAATTTCGGCGTAACATTTAAATTGGAAAATGAAGGCATTATAATCTATCGAACCTTGAATGGGTGACTGATTTAGACAATTAAGTATGTCAGTCTAGTGGTCTAGGTATAGCCGTATAGGTAACTAAGGTAGGCATTACTTCCTGCAAACACAATTATATAGAGCAGTGTAGTAGAAATTATAACATATCAAGAACTTTATTTTATACATGACTAGTCAAGATGGAATCCCAAATACCCCCGGAATGGGTGCATCGGCCAGATCTCCTCTAATCGTAGAGGGAGACACGTCAACTACAGGCAATAGGAAGAAGAGATCAGCAGTGTGGGATGACTTCAAAGAAGTCATAGTTAACGGTGTGACAAAGATAAAGTATAATCATTGCAAGGGTTATACAACAAGATTCCAGGAGGATCTACAATACATCTAAACAGACATTTGAAGACGTGTCCTAAGAGACCAAGACTCCCTCCTCCCGGCCAATAGTTGCTGTCATTTACGAGGTCAGAAGGGGATGACTCACAGGCGTAGTGTCCACTCATAATTTTGATAAAGAGAAGCTGAAAGAGTGGTATGCTAGATTAGTGATTTTCGAAGAAAAACCGTTTATAATGATAGAAAGTAAAGGGTTTAGGTTTTCCTGTCAATTCCTTAACCCTCGAGCCAAGAATGTCTCCCGCGTCACAGTGCAGAGAGAGTACATGAAGATGTACGCAAAGGAGAAGATGAAACTGAAAGAAGTTTTGGCTTCAGTGTCCAGAATAGGTTTGACGTCTGATTTATGGATGATGTCCAATCAAAGAAAATGATATATTTCATTAACCGCTCACTATGTATATAAGAATTGGAAACTCTGCAAGAGAATTTTGAACTTCCGCGACCTTCCTCCTCCACATACTGGTTTACTTATTTCAGATTGCTTATACAGTTGTCTACAAGATTGGGGCATTGAGAAGGAATTTTCAGCGATAACTTTAGACAATGCTTCAGCAAATGACAATGTCATTTCATGCTTACGTAACTAGTTCAGGGCTACAGAAAATTTATTTTCTGATGAAAAGATATTTCAGGTTAGATGTTGTGCCCATATTCTAAATTTGATGATACGATAAATCTTGGGGCTGAACGAAATTGACCTCACCGTGGAGAACATAAGAGAAAGTGTGAAATATATAAGGGGGTCGCCATCGAGACTGAGTTTATGGAATGACATCATCTAACGTTCGAATGTGCCATCTAAAAAAATGTTAAAGTTAGATGTGTGTACACGTTGGAACTCGACCTATGAAATGTTAGATACGACAATGGAATCACAACTTACATTTTCTGAATATGCGACGCGTGACAGAACGTATTCTTGGTTGCTGAGCACAGTTGATTGGGTCAAAGCAAAATAAGTTCACACCTTTTTCAAAGTTTTCTATGATTGCACGAAGATTTTTTCAGGGAATCAATATCCAACCGTAAATCTGTTTCTTCTGTCTCTTTGGAAGCTTAAGGATGCTCTACAGAAAAATGTCAGTGCGAGTCCAGATTTCATGCGCTAGATGACAGTTGGTATGAAGACGAAATTTGATAAATACTGGGACGAATGTCATCTGTTGATGTCCTTAGTAGTTGTTCTTGATCCTCGTTGTAATATGGGGTTGGTTAAGTTTATTTTCATGAAGATTTATCCTACTAAAAGAGCGGCAACAGAGACGTTAAGGTTCGTCAAGCCCTTGAAGATTTGTACAATTCGTATGCTACTACTTTACTTGCAGCAGGTGTTGAAGAAAGTAGAGATACAAATGTTTCTATACCTGATAATGAGGATGTGCTAAATGAATACATATCATACTTGGCACAAGAACGAATAGGAGTTGAGACTAAGGAATCAGAGTTAGAAATATACCTCAATGAGCCAATCATAGTGCGATCCGACTTTGATGTGTTGGAATGGTGGAAGATGAGGGTTAATAAATCAAAATACCCTACATTATCTGTGATGGCACTGGACATATTATCAATACCAATTTCAACAGTGACATCAAAATCTGCATTCAGCACAGAGAGCAGGGTTGTGAGCAAGTATCGAAGATTACTTTCACCAAATACAGTTGAAGTATTGATTTGTACGGAAGATTGGTTGCACCCGATATGGGGAGGAGATGATATGAATGATGATAAAAAAGAAGAGATTAAGATTCATGACGAGTCTCTACCTGCAGATCTGTAATTATTTTTGAAATTTCAATTCTTTTTTGTTAAAACTTGAATAATCTATAATATTATTTAACTTGGAACATGAAAGTGGCAGAATGTGGTTTGTAAGACTTTGATATTTATTTACTCACTATTGTTCATTTGCATTTATTTTTAATACATTTATATTGCTTTTATTTTGTTCCTATATCAAGTTCAAATTATTTATCAATATTCTGATTTTTTAATTAAAAATTGAGTGTATATATATCGTCATCTGACCCATCGACAAACATTTGAGACTACGCTTCCCTAGTTGAATCACCACCAAGGTTTGGAAGAACAAAGATTGTATGTGGTTTGTGTGGCGCAAAGTTTGTGAACAAGACTAATCAATTTTGGTTACACTTGTCATGTCGAGGTGGTGATGCAAAACAATGCCCCAATGCCCCTAAGGATGTCCAATTTCTTTTTCAGGCCCTTTTAGATTCGAATAGAAGATCTTCCACTCCATCCAAACCTTCTGGTTCTGGATCTAGTACACGAATGACATCCACAAACGATGCAGAGGAGGAAGCCAGATTAAAAGCTTTGGAGGAAGAATAATTCCAACTTGCCTTAAAATATAGTATGGAAGAAGTTCTAGACTTCAGCGATATCCTCAAAGACAACACGATTTTGAAGCAGGATCGAGTACGACAAGTAAGAAGAAGAAGAAGAGTAACAAATTCAAATTCTTCACCCGTCTCGGTGAATTTTATAAGACATTGCGTACTACATACAATTTTTCACATAAAGAAAGTTTGAAAAATCTAGTTCAAAGTGTAAAAGAGTACAAAGGAAACATCTCTTCGCCTTCTGACTCAGAGGAAGTGAACCAATATGTATATGAAAAAATAAATAGTAGTTCGGATGGATCAAATGACAATATAGGAAGGCACTCCTCTTATGGAGGTTATTAGTTGTAAATTGAACACCCTGTACTTTTCAGTACTCGAGTGTTACCATGTAACCCAATTTAATAGCTAAGCGAGCGTTAGTCGAAATCCGACCATTCTAAACGATTCCCATCCATATATCAAGTCATCCATCTGTTATCCTTCAAGATGGACTGTCACATCATGAGTAAGACCTATTCTTAGGATTTTAATTCTCTTGGTACACAGATCTAACCAACCACCAGGGTTACCTTAGTAAGGCCCATCATTCTTAAATGCAAACAGGTTATCCTAATCCGTATTCAATCCCCGTATCACGCCTAAACACCCGTTAAGATCCTGGGACCATTGATACTGATTTCGAGGCAAACCGACCATTGAATTACAAAGCGAGCGTTGCAGTCGATGTATAACACAAAGATGCGCATTTGCTTAAGATTACTTAATCAAATGGTTGGATGGAGAGGTGCATTACAACCTATGAGTTTAATGGCTTAAGAATCACGTGAAGACGACTTTTCAAATGCACCTATACTAGTTCGTGATCTCTAAAGCCACTCTAGGTCAAGTTAGAGGCTATCCGTCGATGGAGCAAATTAAAATCAATTTAATCTTTGTTTTTGGAAAATCTATAACTTAGCATTAAGAGACTATAATAGAAATTATTCTGTGTGGTCCACTAATGTATGAAATTCACCTTGAATTTGGGACCAAGGCCTAGTAAGAACTTACAAACTTAACAGATGCCACTGACAGGAAATAAAATAAAATAAAATAAGGTTTGGCCTTAAAAAGAAGATAATAAAAATAATAGTAATCATGATAATAATGAATAGTAATTTTACAATGTATAATTGAATTATAAATATCAATGTAGTATTAAATATTTTATACAAAAAATTATGAGATATTTTAATAAGATGGTATATTATTTAACAATGTGATTTTAAAAGAGATATTGCACAATTTCAATCCATACATATATGTAATATGATATTGTATATTAGTAATTATATATTAATAAATATGTGATTAATAGCATGTAAATAGTAGCATGTTAATATTAGAAATTATATATATATATATATATGTATGAGTTTTTAATTATTTTAATTACAAGTAAATCCATATTAATATTAGTATTAGTTAATAATGCATAATGAAAGCCTTAAATGGACCCTTAAACCCTTTTAATCATCAACGTTCAATTGCGGACTGATCCGACCAACAAATCAGCGGAAAATCCATAAATGAGACCCGAAGCAAGTCGTGGGGCCCACCTAGGCTTTGGATCTAATCGATCTTCGGTCAGAGGCCTTTAGTGGGGCTTCTAAAGGGAATGGACGGAGTGAATTTATCACAAACATCGTGGTGGACCCCACACTAGTGCGAGTGTGCATCAGGGGAGGTGCACCTGCTATGCACTGGATTAAAGGAACCAGTCAAAACGCGTCTGACCGAGATTTCCCGAAGAAGGAAAAATCCCCTTCTCCCGCCAGCGCCCGTTTCAAACGGACTGTCCCGTTTGTGCTGATCCGTGGGCCTCGTCATCACCCGCCCGGACGATCCAAACCGTCCATCCGATCAGGGTGATGGAGCTGACCAAAACCCGGCCCACCTCGCGTGTTGTGATGCATGCGCGTGGTCAGGATCCTCTCTGGAAATAGGCCCTACAAAACCATATTTCCAGAAATGGAAACTGTGTTCCGTGCAATAGCCTGGCGATCCGCGTGAGGTGCGTTTGACATGATCTGGATCGTCCAAACAGACGATATCTCAGCTGTCTAGTTGCTTAGGGCGTCCCAAGAAAAATCAAGCCATTTTTGGTTTTTACCCACCGTTTGGGGAAGCTGTTTCTACCAGATCGAACCTGGTTCGACCATTGCTCATCCGACGATGCTGAGGGAGCTTAGGTTAAGGTATATGGCAAAGAGAATCAGACAGCAGGGCCTCTCCTCTCTGTTATTGTGTCCGCCCGAGAAGAACTGGCCACAAGCTTCATTCAGTGAACCCACCACCTAAACCTCCTCTAAGCTTCAAAAAAGCTTGATTTTAAGCTTCGTGGGGTTCATCTAAACTGCCCAGAAAAGACGGTTCGAGGAAGTACACCTCCGATGTGAATCCGCCATTAATGGTCACCCTCTTCCCCATCCAAGCCGAGCCAAATCAGCTGGGTCAGGGGGCGAGTATCGGCCCTGGCTCGGTCTGATTATTGCTGGAGTTGTCCAGCTAAATCAGAAAGAGAAGGAATAGTAAAGGAAGAAAGAAGAGAAAGAGAAGGAAGAAAAGAAGAAGAAAAAAAAAGGGAGAGAGCCGAGTTAACCCAGTTTTAAACCAAGTCAACTCGCTAAGTCATCCTATTGGCCGTTGGCTGGGTGGAGTCTAGGGACTGCTGGACCTCTCTACACAAGAAAAAGGAAGGGAGAATGGGAGAAGAGATAGTGAGGAAGAGAGTAGAGAAGGAAAGAAGAAATGAGAGAGGAGGGTTGCATTGAACTCAACTCGGTCTAGCCGAGTTGACTCAGCCACCATACACTGCCAACCCCGTCTCTCTCTCTGTCTAATCTATGTCATGGGCTGCTAGATGCCCCATCTCTAAGAGAAAGGAGAATCAACTCGGTCGGCTCTAACCGGGTCGACCCACTGAGTCAAATCACTGAGTTAACGTATGTAAGTCAACCTTCTCCCAATGTAGACTGTTTTTAATTATCTTTGACATTACCATAGTTATTGCGATGACTAAACATGATTAACCATTAGCAGGTTTCCCATAATGGTATTAGTTATTATAAATAAAACTACAATCATTAGACATTTGAATTCTACTCACCATATTATCATTAATAGTAGGAGTGTATTGATTTATACCATCAGAATGATTATTATTACCATAATGAGTTAATATTAATTATACCATTAATGTTAATACTTATGTTATAGTTATTAAATTAACATGGTAGCTAATTTTACATCAACTAGCATTCAAATCCTAAAATCTAATCTAGACCTAAACTTTAGGTTGAAATCCTAGACCTAAGTGGTCTAAACTCTAGGTCAATACCCTAAATGTAGGTAATGTATTAGGTTTGGACCTAATTGTAAAATTTCGTAACTCATGGTAGGTCATAGTACCTATTATCGAGACTAGATTCATTGTTAAAAGTCATGACTATTACCATTAGAAAATACTATCGCTTTCATTATGGGACGAGTATAAGTATTATTAAAATGAGTATCATTATTAGAGATCATCATATTATTATTAGTAAATATTCTATCATTATTACTCATGTTATACAAGAGATTATTAGTCGTCATAAGAATATTAGATAATATTGGCATATTCAAATAGGAAGTTGTGAATCATCATTATCAGTATTAACTGATTAATACTTCTACTATGAATATCATTTCATTCATTATACAAAAATTAAAATGAAACATTAATCAGAGTTCAAAAACCTAAAATCTAAGCTTAGACCTAGACCCTAAGATGAAGCCCTAATTCCACCCTAAAACCCTAAAGATGAGTAATTAAAACCCTAGGCTATGATCTTAAACCCTAGGTAGTGTGTAAATCTTGGATCTAATTATACAATTTCCTGATTTATGGTAGGATTTGATTTTAAGGAAACGCGCATCCCCTAGCGATGCTGGTAGGCAACGCAAACATAAGGTGATGATTTCTTCCCCTCGAGCTTTCCATTTTCCCATTAGCTTAAGTATAGTTTTATTTTAATTTAAATTAATAATTGATATCTTCATCTTATAATCACATGTGTAATTTTTGGAATCAATTTTCTAGGTTTCATGCTTAATATTTATCCTGCATATTATCTCATGCTTGTGGATTATTTGTGGATTGCTTATGGAACTTGAATTGGTACATCAGTGGGAAACCCCCACCTATAAATGTACACGCATACTTGGGATGTAATATGACTGGTTGTGATTGTAATGGACCTTCAACTTAGTGGTTAATGAGTGGTGGTTTAAACTGATCAATGATGTGGGCCTACCATCCAGGGTTGTTGTGTCCAATGGTTTTAAGCATGGTTTCTTATCGCATGGTTTCAGTATTGGCCCTACGTGGCTTAGTTTTACTAATCACCCTATATGGCTTAGTTTTAATATTCGCCCTACATGGTTTTGTTTTGGTACTTGCCCTAGATGGGTTCGACGTTATATTTTATACAACCCTATGATGGTAAGCCCCATATACTGTAATATGATTGGCCACTAGTCAACGAGTTTCTATTAAACATCCTAAGGTGGTAGTCTCATGAGCCAGGGATGGTGGTATGGGACCTATGCCCCACTGTTGGCCTACGCTGGTGACGAGCCCCTGTTGTGACCTTAAGCTTATTTAAATTGGCTGATTGTAACTGAACTAATAATGGTTTGACTAATCATGCATTCATGACATATTGGCGATGATGGGTGGCTAATTCTGGATGCTGTAGCACGTGCCCTTAGGATCATTGGGGTATCATTTTACTAGCTCCCAGACCACCGACTATCGATCTATTGTTCCGACTGGATGATTTTCCTAGGTCGATGATTGCATGGGTGACAAGCCCACTGTCCGCACGGATAAGCATCCCCGGGGCGATGAATGCATTCACGCATCCATACATCTAATAAAACCTACATCATGTATTATTTTGTATGCTTTGCTTTATAACTATGCTTACTTAATGTGGCGGTGTGTAATCTTGAGGGGAATTCGCACTGAGTTGGCCACTCATCCATCAAATATATAACCGTACAGGTAGCACGGGTGGCTTAAGTAATTTTCACGTTCAGACTGATAAGGAACTGGGTACAAGTGTCGTGGATGCACGACCATATTGTTAAGAGGAGTTGCGCGGTCTTGCGGCTTATGTTTACATTCTTCTATTATTTTTCATGTATTAAATATTGTGAATTCTTGTATTTGTTATATCGAGACATTGGTTTGTATAAGTCATTATGGGCAACCTTTTGTACATTCTAAACGTAAATAAAATTTTCCATTATGTATGATTTGTCCATTCTACACTCATCTACTTACTCCGATAGTTGGAAAAAATATATATACTCGAATTTGACCATCCTTTAAGGTTAACACTTGGGTTTTTGGGAAACGGGTCATATACTCGGGTCCTGAAAAGTCGGGGCGTTACATAAATTACCATTTTGAACAATGTAAATATGTAATTATCGAAGTTTTTTAATTATAAATTATGTATTTTATATATTTTATTGCTTTATTCAACTTCGAATTCCAATTTAATAATCGAATTCAAATTCAAATGAATCTCAATTTATAACTCAAACTCGGCTCAAAGCTCGAACTCGGAACTCGATACTCAGCTCGAAAACTCGAACTTGAAACAGGCTCGAAGACTCGAACTCGAACTCGACTCAAAAACTCGGCTCAAACTCGGACGAGCCGAGCACGAGCTGCTGTTCCGAGCTCGAAGGTCCGAGCCGAGCACGAGCTGGAACTCAAGCAGTTTGAGTCGAGCATGAGCTGAGTAAAGCTTGGCTCGGCTCGTCTCGTGTACACCTCTACACATAGTCATCTCTATACTACAATTTACGATTTATTGGACAGAAATTGAAATACACCTAAGTTATATTGTACATACTACATTAGCAATCATAAATAATTATCTGGAACAGTAACATTGATAAATCGCAACCTAGACAATTATCGTATGCACCTATTGCTAGTACGTTCGACTCGAACTCTTTCCTAGGGTTACATTTTCAAGGAAGGATCGTCAACCACCTACATAAGCACACGGGTTCGTTAGGGTTGGGGAAAACCCATTTGAAGATCTACATCTACAAGAAAGGTTCGTAGCTTTACCCAAAATCGTCGCCGGAGAAGTTTCAACAATGGGAATGGTAGTGGTAAGCTCACGAGTTAAACGGAAGAGGGGTCACCCTTCGTAGCAAGCACTCCTTCGATCTCTCTCCTCCTTTTCTCTCTTTTCCCTTTTCATTCTCCCAATTTAGGGTTGCTAACTTCGGATGGGGAGAAAGGAGTGCAATTTGGGAGCTATTTATAGCTCCAGATGGTGCACCAATGGCCCTAGGGCTACTTTGTTTGTCATCTATACCCTATGGAAGGTCCTTTCTAACTAATGGGCCCCCAGGAGGGCCCGCGGGCTCATCTACACCATGGGGTAGGTCCCCTACCAATAGATCTATGCTAGGACACAACCTTGGCATGATCGGACACGTAGATTGATCGTGAGGAGCCTGTGTCAGATCAATGGTCATTGATGCTCTGTAAGTGTTGTGATGTATAAAGCACCCTTATTTGTCAAATTTCGATGGGATAAAATAGCTTATTATGTGGCTCACACAAGTGATGCAAAGTTCACCTTCAAGTGAATCAAGATGGAAAGTTCTCCTTCAAGGTCAACTCATGAAGTTGGAAAGTGCAAGACATGAAGATGGTTACTTCAAGTTTAAGCTCCACTTCACTTCAAGTTCAAGATCATGCTACAACTACAAGTTTACTTCAAGTAGAAGATCCACTGAACGCTACTAAAGATTCAAGTAGAAGTTTCAAGGTATATACTTTAATGTCCAATAATTTCAGGTATAATTGACCTTAGAGAGACCTTAGACTTGGGTTCTTTCATATGTTAAACATATATGAGTTTTTATAGTTTAGTTAGGCTTTAGTTCCACTAGTCTAAGCCTTAGTTCGACTAGTCCAGGCTTTGGTTCGACCAGTCTAGGGAAAGTTTCGATCAGTCCAAGATTTAAACTTAAAAACGGACTTTTTCTATTGGTTCCTTGACCAGTCGAGCAGGGTACTCGACCAGTCGAAGGCACCTCCTCGACCAGTCGAAGGGTGCTCGACTCAAAGTCTAGCAATTATTTTTTGGCACCCTCAACCAGTCGAAGGCTGTACTCGACTGGTCGAGCAGGCCTTTCGACCAGTCAAAGAATAGTTTTATTCGATCGCGCCCAAAATTTGAAATTTGGTAGATTCTTAGACGAGTCGAAGGAGACCTTAAACTAGTCGAAGCAACCGATTTTCAGCCTATAAATAGAGGCTTTTTCTCATTCTAATTTATTCATTAAAATCCATAAAAATCCTTCATTTTGAGAGAGAAAAGTCTCCATCTTCTTCAAGCTATAGCACAGTATTTTAAATCTTTTAAATATAGCTTTTTGTTTTTGTAATTCCTTGATCTTTTTTATGAATCTTATATTATAAAGGGAGTTTATACTCTTCTTTGTGAGATATAAGGAATTTAAACAAATAGCCTAAGGTTTGAATTAATTTAAAATCAATTTAGAACCTAGAACCCTTGATTGTGTTATTAGACATTGAACATTTCTACATCAAGAGAAGCGGTTCTACAGGCTACATTAAAGAGTGTCTTAAGAAGATAAATATTATTCTTTATTCATTTTTAGTTTCTTGAGATATCCATAAAATCTCTATATTAGTTTTGGCTAAGATAGCCAGAAAATCTCAGCATGGGGTTTTAATTGTGATAGCCCATTTGAAAACACAACTGTATAGGTTTTAAGGTGAACCTGAGAAAACCTTGATTATTAGTGAACGCCAATATCACGTAGGTTGTGATTATTGGGAGTGGAATAGGGGTGCCTAATTGAGAACAGTTGGTATACACACCGAACCACTATAACTCCTGGTGTTTTGGGATGAATGATATATGTGATGTATATGTGTTGAATGGTTGTAATCTTTTTATGTACATGTGGTGAATGCTTGTAATAAATAGCTTTCTTTCCTTTTTCCTCTTGTTTTAGTTTATGATCTTGATCCTTACTACGTTCAAGAAATCAGGTTGCCTACCTAAAACATTTATTTTTGGTGTAAGGTTGTCCTTTGAACAAGGTTTGAATCAATTTCTCAATATTGTTATAGTTGAGATCTCTGATTAGTTTTGATTTATTTAATCTTTCAGTTCTTTAATTTTTAAATTGGCATAGTCCTATTCACCCCCCTCTAGGACTGAGAGCTAGCCCCTTTCATGCTCGATCGGGGTTGTGCGGGGAATTGTCTTTAACCTTCGTGTGAAGTTTGGCCATAAACCGATGGTTCAAAACTCTCGACTTCACGAAAGAGTGCACAACTTAGTTCACTTAAGTTTCAAGTTCTTTTGTAGGGTATTTGCACTTATCATGCACCTGTCCTTCGGCTCAAGTTGAGTGGTTGTAGACACTATCCAGGTTCAGCTCCCGCGATGGACGTCGAGCCCGACAAGATGAGGATTGTTCTATAGTTTCGAGGCTAGCGGACCCTCAATGCGCAGTCTAGGTCCCTTACGGAGTTTTGGGGCACTCCCGAGAGAGGCGGGCCCTCAGAATTTCTATCGGTTCTCAGTTGACGTTGGGGCTAGTCGCACTTGCGATCCTAGCCACTCGTTATTCATAGAAATGGTGGCCCGACCTTCATTACCCTAATATTAAGTACCAACGTACACTTTGTCATTGCTAGCTAGTTGGGTATGGCCCTCAGGCAGCTCTGCCAGTGGTTGAACTCGGGTCTCAGTACGGATTTTTCTAAGAGATTATAGCTCAGTGTAAAAGCTAGTCACTTACTCACACTCACACACCATTTGGAGCTCTTGTTGAGCTAACTTGCTAGCTTTTAGGCTCTGTAAGTATTTAGGCTAGGTTTGGGCATGCATTTTCAATCCATGTGATGGGCTTGGGCTTAAATATTTGAACAAAGCTTAGACTGCCTCAACCCAGCCTAATCTAACCCTGTTTGGGAGCGTGGATTTGGAACCCCCTAGATTCGTAGCCTCCTAGATTTAGAACCCCTTAAATTTGGAATCCTCCCATTGTGTTTGGCACCTTGGATTTAAAATCCCCTGTAATCCAAAGGTAGATATGCATAGTATATTTACAGAGGTTTGAATTTAATTACTAAATCAACTTTAATATCTCTAATTACTGTATGTATGTAATGTTTGACACAATGGTTATAATATGCCTGTTGAAATATATACTTCGTCCGAAAACGATGAAATTCCAAGTCTTAGATGGGCTACAAGCATAGGATCACATTCGAGTGACTAACTAACAATTTGTAACTGTTGATTTACATAGACAATGTTTGGACGATGCAGATTATCCTACTAAAGTAATTATAGTGATGCAGTTGATAATATGATTGTTTTGGGATGTTTGGACGATGCAGATTATTTTATTAAAGTAATTATAGTGGGTCATATGCCCAATAGATTAGTAGTCTCGTAACACATGTGTTACACATGCAACTCTTGGAAGGATCTTTTATGTAATTTAAGGGGTCATTTGGCACCATGGATTTGGGGGGTTTGAGGAGATTTCAAATCCCTGGGTAGGTTTGGCACCATAAAGTAACCGGGGGTTTGAAATCTAGGTGAAAGCTTGGATTACATCTAAAATCCTTCTAAGAGTTACATGTGTAACATGTGTGTCACTAGACTATTAATCTATTGGGCATATGGCCCACTGATGATATCCCAAAACAATTAAATTATCAATTGCATCAATATAATTACTTTAATACGATGATCTGCGCAGTCCAAACATTATCCATGTAAATCAACGGTTAAAAATCATTTGTTAGTCACTCGGCTGTGATCTTGTTCTTATGGCCCATCCGAGACTGGGAATTTCATCATTTTTAGGCAAAGTATATATTTCAACAAGCTTGTTACGACCATTGTGTCAAACATTACATACATACACTAATTATAGATATTAAATATGATTTAGTAATTAAATTCAAGCCCCCGTAAATATACTATGCATAACTACTTTTGGATTAGAGGGGATTCTGAATTCCAGCGGCTAAACACAACGGGGGGGAATTCCGAATCGGGGGGTTCTGAATCCACCCTCCCAAACAGGCCCTAAGCTTCTACCTTGTATTTCAAATCCCCTCTTTGAGGGGATTTGAAACCCCACTTATTTTAGGGGTCATTTGTCACCATGGATTTGGGGGGGGGGGGGGGGGGGGGTTGTTTGGCAGCATAAAGTAATTGGGGGTTTCAAATCCCCTCAAAGAGGGGGTTTAAAATCCACGGTGAGAGCTTGGATTACACCTAAAATCCTTTCAATAGTTGCAGGTGTAACATGTGTGTCACCATATCATTCTATTGGGCACATGGCCCACTAATGATATCCAAAAATAATTAGATTATCAATTGCATCACTATAATTACTTTAATATGATGATCAACACCATCCAAATATTGTCCATGTAAATCAACGATTAAAAATCGTTGGTTAGTCACTCAGACATGATCTTGTGCTTGTGGCCCATATGAGACTTGAAATTTCATCATTTTCGGGCAAATCATATATTTCAGTGGGCTTATTACAACCATAGTGTCAAAAATTACATATCTCACTCATTACAGATATTAAAATTGATTTAGTAATTAAATTCAAACCCCCATAAATATAACATTCATAGCTACTTTTGGATTAAAGTTGATTCACAATCTAGGGTCCCAAACACACTAAGAGGATTTCAAATCCAGGGGGTTCTAAATCCACGCTCCCAAACAGGCCCTTATGGTGCCAAATATACCAGAGGAGAAATCCCTCCAAATCCACGGTGCCAAACGACTTATGTGTGAGCTCATGTTAGTTGTTGAATTAAAACGAACATCTAAGGTAATGGCACAGAACTTGCTACAAGTGCTTGTCGGATTCATGCATGTGCTAATGTACATAGATTATATAAGATACGAGATTGACTTGGATTGGAAATGCAATTTTTTCATTTAATTTGGACTAAAATAGCTTGACATTTTAATTTTGAATTTAACGTATCCAATTTATTTTTCTACATTTGGCATACCCAAGAGTCATGGGTTGTTTCGGTCATAGTTACATAAACTATCATGTAAGCTAGATATGAGCAATGCTTTCGACTTTTTAAAATCCCTACCATTAAAACCTTTTTGGGTTCCACCGAAATGTTTATTTGCCATCCAATCTTTTCATAAGGTCACAAACACCTGGATGAAGGGTCCACACAAATATCAGCATTCCATTCCCCGTAGGCTGGGCTCTGGTTTGAAATTTGGGTTCAGCTCGTGGTACCGTTTTGTTTTACTCAGCCCATTCATATTACCCAGCCCAGTAGGACCCAAATCATTGTTGTTGGTGCAACGTCACACACTAATACGTGGACAAGAACTTAGCCATTCATCAAGAAACCCTGGCAGTTACGTGCTTGCCCCAAAAATCACTCCGTCATGTTCATCAGGTGGGCCTTCATTTTTATTGGAGATGAACAATAAAGGATGAAACCGCCCATGTTGCCACCCTGGGGCCATCATTCTAAGATGGTCTTATGACTTGAACCATCCATGTTGTCTGCTACCATCAATAAGCCATTTGTCCCATAATCATGCTGCAAAGATAATCATAGCTTTGGATTTTTTGAGTCAGAATGCAAGCCATTGAAAATCTTCTTCTCATTGTTCTAAAATTTAATTTATAGATAGATAATGACTGTCATAATCATCTTCCAGCATAAGTTTCTGATTTATAGCATAAGAGTACACAACACGTATGGTTCTGATCGATTACCATCAGACCACTCGACATGTGCGCCCCAGTGATCCTAAGTCGCGAGAGAAGGAAGACAAACTCATTGCAATTTGGAGGCTTGTAATTGCTCATTTCCACATTACCCATAAGAATTCAATAAAGAAGGGCCTTATTGGTCAATAGTTTAGATTTTCCTAAGGGTTGGGTAATGTGATTTGGGCATACCAGTGGACCCCATAAAGTTGTGATTCAACTAAAATCGTGTAAGGGGTGGTATGCTAGAACTGTGTCACACACAAATGTTATAGTTGAACTAGGATTCAAACTCCTCAACCCTCTAAACTATAAAGTAGGGCTGGGTCCCCAAGCCGACACAGCCTATTCATCCCATCCTGAAGCTTCTCTAAGTGTGTATGGTGTGGAAGATCCTGGTGATTCATTCTGCAATGACTTCTCAATCGGTATGATATTATTTAGCTTGTTGGATCACCATACTCGACACATAAAAATATCCTTTCAATTCCATATTACAGTTTACAGTTGGTACATAGACATTTATGCATCGGTATGATGGATCCTTTCGTGAAATCTTCGTTTTAGCGGATCTTTAGGGCCAGATATGAATAGTCCAATTGTGGACCCTAAGGATCAAATTTGGGCCATTCCTGAAAGCAACACAGGATTCTGGCGACAGCTCTGACAACGTCTGCGCAATTGAAATTGAACATAAAATTTAAAATTGAAAGTCGAAGAATCTCAGGACGCTACCAGACATCCAAAGTTTGACAGAATCCCCCCCCCCCCCTCCTTTTTTTTAAAAAAATTTAATGAAAGGGGTCGCATCAGGTTTCGGCGTTCGGTGGAGACAGCGGCGGATACCCCCATTGTCGTCGGCGAGGAGCGTCGAAATAAGAATCATACAAAATAATTCATAATGCAATCTTATTTAAATACATGGATGTATGCATATGCACATTAGCCCGGGATGCTCATCTAGCTGGCTTTGGGTAAAAACTCACGAGTAGGGCAAAACCCACATGCAATCCCAAGTGGCTAGTCACCAGCAAAAGTACAAGTATAAGCTCAAGTGACAAGCTCACGCAAATTAGGTTGATTGACAGTGGTCTTGGAGCTAGCAAAAAATACCCTAAGAAATGATACGTGCTACAACATCTAGATTAGTCAACCGATATTGCTCGTATGCTATGAAATGCATGATTAACCCAACTATTATTAATCTAACTACAAAAATCCATTTAAAGGATGGTTAAAAGTCACTATGGGGGATTCGTTAACCAGCATAGGCCGACAGCTAGAGCATAGTGAAATGAAGAGTTAACGATGTCCCAGACGGGGGTGAATAAGACAATGCCAAATAATCAAAATAAATGCGAAATATGTAAAGATTACAAAAATCTCAATTACTTGGGTATTGAAACCTTGATTCCAAATAATTCGTAGGACAACCTTCACCTAAAATTTTAGGCAGGACAACCTTATTTCATGAATGTCTTTAAAATCAATCTTTTAAACTAGCAAGATTATATAAAAGGATTACAACATTCACCACAAAAATGAAATAACAAATAACATCCAATCATAAAAACAACAAAAATATTCACCACATGACACAAGGAGTTATAGTGGTTTGGTGCTTAAAACAACCACACCTACTCCACTCCCAAAATTACTACTCTCATAATTTTGGCTTTCACTATAAAAAGGTTTTCACAGCGTCACCTTAACAACCTGATACAGTTCCTTGTGATTTTCACGGGCTATCACACTAAAAACTCTACTGAGATTTTCGCACACTATCTTAGACAAAACCTTATTGAGATTTTCATAGGCTATCTCAGAAAAACCTAAAAAGAATTTTAATAAAGTATACTTATCTTCAAATGTAGAAGACGAAGCAGAAGCTTGTAGCAGAAGGACTTCTTTCTTAAACGTAGATGTCACAGTGTTAAATCAGATAGAAAGATTCTAGGGTTCTATAGATTTTAAAAATAGAAAACTCAAATGCTACTTAATTCAATTCTCTTAGATCTCAAAGGAAAGTATAAATTACTCTCTTAGAATAAGATTAAAATGATTTAGAGATAAGGGAATGGAATAAGCTATAAAATAAATTATATAAATACTAACAGATAGCTTCACCGAGGACTTGAGCTTCTCTCTCTTGCATAAGAATTATGTTAATTTTTGTTGTCATTTGGAATGGGAGAAAGCCTTAATTTATAGGCAAAGATGTTGAAACTTCGGTTAGCCTAAGATTGGCTTTGGCTGACCGGAGTTCACTGGATTCGATTTAACGGCTCTTGGATTGCGCGGGATAAGATTTATCCAAAATTCGGCTGGCCGAAAATCAAAATTCGGTTGGCCAAATTTGCCACTCAGCTGGCCGAATTCCTGTAAAATCCAAAGATATGTGTTGCTAAAATTTCACCCGAACTTTTTCGAGCTAGCCGAATTTCAAGCTTATGCTAGTCGAATTTACAACAGAAGTTGTTATTTTACTCGGGCATAAAGTTGGGTTGGCCGAAGAAGTTAGGCTGGCTGAACCAGAAGTTAGGTGTTGAGGGTTAAATATTGCATATAAGACCCTAATTATTACCTGGATTTACGAGCATGATACTGTTTAATGGCTCGTTTAATCGTATTTGTGATGCAGAGCGTATCTACGAGCCTATATCGAAATAAGATGCTAAAATATAAGATTTAACGCTTAGAATTCACCAGAGCAAGGGACGGACTTCAGGGAACCAAGATCGATGAATTTACACGCCGGAGATTCACGAAAATCGAGAAACTGAAGCTCAAGTGGCCCGAAATTGGTCCAGAATGCAAGATCACAGAGTTCCCACCATCCGTTCGGCCCAAAACTTCATAAGTGGCCTGAGGACCTTAAATTAACCGTACACGTAAAGTCTCAGCCATTGGATCCCTGTGGAAGTGGCTAAACTGACAGATCAGCTCATAAAATCTTGATTTGGGGCCCACCTGATTCCTGAAAATGCTTCAATTCAAGTCTCAACCCATTAAATGAGCTGAAAAAGTGGATGGACGGAGCAGATTTCTTGAAACATCACGGTGGGACCCATTTACATGGGATGAGTGTGCATAGCACACGTGCACTGGTGTGCACTGAATGCAAAGTCGGGTCAAACCGACTTTGACCCGCGCTCGCCCGACTTTCCAACAGAGAACGGAAGTCTTTGTTTCCATTTTTCCAGGGCCGATTGCTGATCCGTCAATGGCCCACTATCATCGTGCAAATCGATGATCGGATTCGTTCATCATGTCTAGAGGGGGGCCGTGACCTACACCTAGGTGAAAAATCTCCGAGAAGAAGCATGTACAAAATTCCAACCGTTCAAACACCAGACGAATGGTCGGGTCAGATCTCTGGTGGACCACACCTAAATCAACCTAATCTTGACACTCCCAAACGGTTTTTCGAGAGCGTTCTACTGGACGGATTGGATTTCTTAAATTAACAACGAAGTGGGCCCCACCGATTGCCAGAGCTCCTCACGTAAGCTCTGTTACGCGGTCCGGAAAAACCGGATGTTCCAGATCTTCTTGGCCCACCATCAATGATCGGATGACTGATCTGCACTGTCCATCGTGTAGATCATCCTGAAAAACCCCAGGGATGTTGTTTGTTTGGAAAGGAAGCAAGGAAAGCGGGCCATTTTCGGCTCATCTTCGTGACTGCGTAATGAAGCTTCCGCAGTGTGACGCCCCGGTCACTGTTTCATGTGGGCGGGCACACGTGGGCGGGCACACATGTGGGCGGGCCCCCAAGTGCGGCTAGAAGGCTACTGTGTGGCAGGCAGGCTACTGTGCTGGGCGAGTTACTGTTGCAGTTGACTGTAGCGTAACTTGTCCCACATCGGAAGAGTTGTCTGGAGTTGTGGTGGTTATATGTTGGGTTTCTCCCTTAACAGACATGACGCGTTTTAAAGCCGTGAGCTTCGGCAAAGCGGACAATATCATGTGCTGTGGGGGTGGGCCTTACACGCAGGGGAGTTTCTTTAGCTGCAAAAGGTGTTGCGGAAGCTAGAGCTGCGTAAATAGCTGTCCACCGACTCCAGCAAGGACAGTTCTCCACCGCTCTTTCCTCTTATAAAAGAAAGATAAGAAAGAGAGAGGGGATTCAGATCTGAGAAGCTAGATCGGGGGGCTAGAGCCGTGGAGCAGACAGAGAGAGGAGTTGTAGAGTTTTCCTTTTTTTTTTTAATTCTATTTGCTGCTTTATTTATTTCTTTTAATATGTCCAGCCCAATCATGTTGAACTAAACCTCTTAGCTAGGGCTAAGAGGTGAAGCTTGTATCATGATGGGAGAAGTATTTGCTTGTACCTTTTATTTAGATTGAACTGACATTGGTTTTAGTTTAATTAAGGGAATACTTTTAGTTTTTAATGGTTTGTTGTGACTGAAATTACAATAGATCTGCGATGGCTTTAAGTATTTCTTCCTCCTTTTATGTTTATGACGTCAGGAAGCCCTATTGTTCACCATCATCTCCTGGGCATGGTTGGATGACGGTACCCTTCCTAACCTTCATATCATGTTGATTGGTTGGTAGTTAGTTTAATTCTGTTGTTTACTTTGTCTCCTGAGCATGGTTTGGTGATGAAATCCATTCTAATTCATATACCTTTCATCTCTTGAAAATTATATCAAAGGAAGTTCAGTTTGATGGTTACACCCTTCAACTGGATAAAGATAGGACTCTAAGTCCAGTTGAATTCTTGAAACAGGCATAAGATCTCTCTGATCTCTACAAGTGGATCCTCTGAATCCCTAGTGTCCTTTCCCTGAATTCTTTAAGTTTTAGATAATTATTTCATCATTATTTCTCAATTTATACTTGATTTAGATTTCATCTTAGTCTAATTCTAGTTCTACTTAGTTTTAGATAACGTACAGGGATCAGTCCCTTGGGATTTGACCTCGGTCTCATCGAGTTTATTACTACATCACAACCCTATACTTGGGGAGTGAACAAGTTTTTGGTGCCTTTGCCGGGGATTGACGGTTACGTTCTCTGAAATCAATTGATTTTAGAATTTGTTTAAGATTAGGATTTTACTAACTTTAGGTTTAGATCTTTATTTATATTTGATTTCTAGAACTAACCTGTTTCCTGTTTTGTAGGATCCTGACATCAGCTTCTAATTTGGTTTTTAACTTAGGAACTCTGATCTGGTAATTTTTATTTTATTTTATTTATATATATATTTTTTCCAAATCCTCTCTTTCTTTCTAGATTTTTATTTCATGTATCTCTTTTAGGTCTAAGTCTAGAATCTGAATTGAGGTTATGGCTGTAAATCAATATCAATCACCCCCGCCTCGTACTTTATGAGATTATTTACAACCGGCGGGGGTGAGCACGCCTTCATGCATGATTTTTCCAGAAAATACGGGACACATGAATATCAAGCCAGGGGTGATCTAACTCCTTCCTAAATTTCATGGGCTTGAATCTGAAGAACCGTATCTACACTTGAAAGAGTTTGATGAGATTATAACTACTTTATATTTTTCAAACGTGTCTGAGGACATAGTCAGGCTGAAACTCTTTTCCTTTTCTTTAAAAGAAAAAGCTAAGACATGGTTACATTCACTACGTCCTAGATCTATTGGCACATGGAATGATATGCAAAGGGAGTTCATAAAGAAATTTTTTCCATATCATAAAACGAACACCCTTAGAAAATCAATCATGAACTTCGCCCAAAGGGAGGATGAAACATTCTTCCAATGTTGGGAGTGGTTCAAGGATCTTGTCAGCTCTTGCCCACAACACGGTTTTGAAACGTGGCACATTGCGCATTTTTTTTTATGATGGGCTGACATCTTCCATGCGCCAATTGGTCAAGACAATGTGCATTGGAGAATTTATGAATAAAAATGTCGATGATGTGTGGGATTGCTTGGATAGACTTGCTGAAAACGCACAATCATGGGACACATACCCAAAATCGAGTACCACTTCTAGGCCCACTCAATCAAAGGAAAGGGGCGGAGTATACCTGCTGAAAGAGGATGATGATATCAATGTTAAAGTGGCTAATCTCATAAAGAAATTCGAGGCCATGGAATCGAAGAAGGATAAGGGTAAGGAAGTTGTTTGCAGTATTTGTGGTTGTTGCAGTCATACAACTGAAAATTGCCCAACTATATCTGCCTTTCAAGAGGTTCTGACTGAGCAATCCAATGCCGTAAATAATTACCAAAGACCTTTCAATGGACCCACCTCTAATACGTACAATCCTAGTTGGAGAAATCATCCAAACTTTAGTTGGAGGAATGGACAAACTGCTACACCTCAAGGTTTCTTCAATCAAATTCCAATTCAAGGGAAACCTCAAGAGGATCCAATTCTAAAACACATTCAAGACCAAGAGCTATTCAACCAAGACATCAGATCAGCAATAGGATCACTTACATTATCCCTTCAATGGATAGAGTCACACATAATGATTGGGGGAAAGGGGATGCTTCCTGCTCAACCTCTCCCCAATCCCAAACCGCAATATGAGATAAGTGATCCAAGCTCAGATCAGATGGAGCAGGCTAAATCTATCACTACTCTTAGGAGTGGGAAGACCATTGACAAAACTATTCCGGTTAGGGCTGAAAAGCCTAAGGACCCGGAAGAGGATAACAATGATAGACCTAGCATTACTCCACAAGAATTAGAACCGGAACTTCGAGAGAAGCCAATTGCTCCATTTCCCCAACGGTTGGTTGCACCAAAACCTCTCTCTAACTCTCAGGATATTCTAGAGGTGTTGAAACAAGTGAAAGTCAACATTCCTCTACTTGATGCCATAAAACAAATACCTTCATATGCCAAATTTCTGAAAGACTTATGCACGACCAAAAGACGGCAAAGTATTCAAAAGAAGATCTTATTGACTGAGAAAGTGAGTATCATCCTGAAGCAAGACGTACTGCAGAAATTCAAAGATCCCGGTAGCCCAACCATATCATGTATAATCGGGAATTATCGAATTGATCACGCACTTCTTGACTTAGGAGCGAGCGTCAATCCTATTCCTTACCCAGTATACAAACAGTTAGGTTTGGTTGAATTAAAACCCACCCTAACCACACTACAACTTGCTGATCGCTCTGTTCGTGTACCAAGAGGGATAATCGAGGATGTGTTGGTCCAGGTTGATAGATTTTACTACCCTGTAGACTTTATCATCCTAGACACCGAATCCATCAATAACATGAGCACTCAGATTCCCGTCATTCTTGGTCGCCCATTCCTTGCCACTTCAAACGCAATTATCAATTGCAGGAATGGTGTCATGACTATGTCTTTCGAGAATATGACATTGGAGTCAAACATCTTTTTCAATAACGGCAAAAACTCAGAGGATGATGACGATTTCTATGACATTAACATGATTGATTCTTTCGTGAAAGATAGAACACCTCTGACCTTATCCTCTGACCCTCTAGAGGCATGCCTGGCACACTCTCATGACTTGGATGATGACATGATTAGGGAGAGGTGTGCCTTGCGTAATACTGCGCCGGTACTTGAAGTTGACCAGTGGAGGCCACAATTTGAAGAATTGGCCCACACTGATGTCGTGCCTCTATCATCTAACATCAAGCCACCGAAGCTCGACCTAAAACCTTTGCCCTCTGATTTCGAATATGCCTATTTAGGTCAAGAAGAGACATACCCAATGGTGATTTCATCTCACCTTGAGAACAAACAAGAGAGTATGCTCTTTTCTACTCTCGAAGAAGATAACGGAGTTATTGGACATATCATCACAGATCTTGAGAGGATGAATGAACTCCTTTCAACTAAATGTTTCGAATCTTCAGATGATTACTTAACACACTTTGTAGATTTAAACGATCCCATGATACAAGAAATAGTGGATGCCTCGCAAGACAATACCTCGGTAGTTGTCACGGACCGAGAGAACCCTTATTCTGAAGTACCGTCTCCCCCAGATCCTGAATGTTTACCATCAAAAGAGGAAGAGCTGAGAATTGAACCAAAGATTGAAACGCCGACGTGTGTGGAGACTACACCACCTACTAAATTTTTTTCTGAATTTCATCTACTTGTAGTCTCTGATTTATCATGGTATACTAACTTCGAATTTTTTTCTACCACAGGTGAATCATATATACTTTGGACACTTCAGACGATTATAAGAAAACTTTATGCTGAGGTCCCTCAATTTCTCTGGACATTCACCCACCAGGACATCCAAGCCTACTGCAAAACGGGCTTTTGGATAATCTTGTTGAAAAACCTCCTGAGAAATTTACCAAGATACTGGCCGACGGAAGAGCCTGGATGCATGATTGAGTAGATTTTTCGTGCTTCCACAGTTGAGGATTAGAATTTATCGCTTTTATAGGACTAGGATAGTTTGCTTTATACATTGTTTTAGGATAGGTTGCTTTTATTAGTTTTGCTATCTTACGCTGACTTGCTTTCATGATGAGATCTCTGTGGAAAAGCCTCTTGATTCTTTCGTCCAGGTACTATCTTTCCATCACTCTCATTTACTTTCATTGTCCCATGTGCATTGCATGCCTATTTCTTTTACATTGAGGACAATGTAGATTCTAGGTTGGGGGTGGGATATTAGGTTTCTTAATCAGTGTTTTCTTGGTCTTGAGCAAAAATTGTGAAAATTATGAAAATTTTTAATTTTTCTAGCAATTCTTGTGAATTCGAAGCAATGTTGACGGCCATCTAGGGCACTTAGAATTTCAAGATACGTGATGTTGGTAATCTATGACTCTTGGGTTCGGTATCTGTTAGATTTCGCAGTTAAGTTTGAATTATTAATCTATGATTAGAAGTTGTAAACATTGATTAAGTCATGATTTCACATATTACAGCTCGCTTACATATTAAGGTTTCAGTTCGATATTAAATGATTAACTTGGTAATCACTAAGCTTGTAAGGAACCAGCTTGGAACCTGAAAAATTTGCCTGTCATGATCAATTGAAGAAAAAGAAAATACCTAGCTTTAAATTTATTTTTTTTTTAAAAAAAAAACAGACACCTTTTTAAAGGGTTGGGCGAATAATCTTCGTCATAGGTGTGCTCCCTATAGGTGAGGATTTGATTCCCCAAGGATGATATGTGAAAAGGGTTGGGTGTACGGTCTTAACCATAGGTTTGCTCCCTATAGGTGAGGATTTGATTCCCCTTCTCGACGTTACTTTTAATGGAAAAATCAAAAGTTAGAAGAATGAAAAGATGATCCGTGAGGCAAGTTTTAATTATCATGAATTCTTTTGTTGGTTACCAAGGATATCCTGAAATAGAGAAGTGAATTTTAATGATGATAAGCCGAGATTAGACTATACACTCATGGATCTCAATGTTTAGAATTTTTTGTGATGAATTGATACTTTGAACTTGATTATGAAGTTTACCATGCGCTTGAGTCCAGGGAAAAGTAATACCCAACATTCATGAATCTTAAAATTCTAGTATCTTGATTGTTTTTCAAAAATCACTCGGGTTTACAGAAATTTTCTTATACGTCTCAACTTACTCTTCGCATATTTTGCTCGGGAATAGCAAAATGCTGGTTGGGGGTTGTGTTGAGGGTTAAATATTGCATATAAGACCCTAATTATTACCTGGATTTACGAGCATGATACTGTTTAATGGCCCGTTTAATCGTATTTGTGATGCAGAGTGTATCTACGAGCCTGTAACAGCCCGGATTTTTCCCAACCTGGAATTAGACGTCCTTAGGCGATGAGTCAAACCTAACACCGGTTTAACTTCTCAAACACTCGATTAAAGCCTCAAATCCCTTTTCAAACCATTTTCTTCACAAATCCCACCCTTCACCACCTTGTTCTTTCAATCTTTCTAAGTACCTTCATCCTAGACACTAACTTAAACTAGCTAAGTAGTATAACTTGGATCACTTTATATACAAACTACAAAGGCCCAGGTACCACCTCAGACAGGAATTACTCAGGACTAAATCCTTTAGAAATTAGGCGAGAATTAGCCAGTGTTAAACTAGAGTACCTGTGAAATTAGCACCAATCACTTTAAATACGATCTGCAAGACCCAAAACTTGTAGAATCATTGATGCTAGGTTACCCTAAAATCTAGGATCAATCTCATTACTCGGCTGCTCTCGGGAGCATCTCGAAACTCGGTATCGGATCTGGACCGTACGTCGGAAGTCCGATTAACACGAAGTTAAGGAAGTAGGACCGCCTTGCTGGGCTTGACAACCATCTCGGAAATCAAATCCAGATAGTGTCCCAGCGTTATTCGCTTGAGCTCGGAGTGAAGAGTGTGAGAAATGTGAAATTAATTCAAAAAAAAATATCTTGAATAGTAATCTGACACGTGTCGCTTGCGAATCAGTTTTAAGCAACCAGACCGTCAGAATCAGACCAAATTACACCCTCAGATCAGGAGAAATTTCATACACATTTACATGTACTCGGAATCTCCGATCGAGATCCGTTGACCGTTGAACTGAAACTGGTCCGCCACGCGTGATCTGGAATCCTGACCGAAACGAAAACTTAATAGAACGTAGATCCGGTGTCTGTGAGCTTAAGTCCGACCTTTGGCTCAAGGAGGCCCGCCAGAAGTCTTTCGTTGAGCTGAAACAGATGCCTTTTGGACAAAACCCAAGTATACCTTGTTCCCAAGTCTGTTTTGGTGAGATTTTAGGCTATATAAGGACCTTAGAACCCTCTCTCTCACAGCCATACGAATTTAAGAGAAACCCTAGAGAGAGGAGAGAGAAAAGAGAGAAAGTGTGGGAGTTGTGAGAGATCCTTCCTGCTACTTTACCCTGCCGCTACACAAGCTCCACCGCTCCGTTCGTATCGCTTTCCCGGTGATTCCAGCTCCGTTTCTAGGTAAGAAACCCTAACCCTAATCTGATTTGGGACTTGGGTGGTTGTAGGATATGAAATAGCTAACCTATGTTGTTCTATAGGTTGCCAAACTGCCGTAGATTAAAGCTTAGCAAACCTATCGACTTCGTTACGATTCTACGACAAAAGGTGCAGACTTTAGGTGTATAGGTTATGGTTTTCAACGCTTTCAATGTCAGATAATGATGGATTCATGATTTGCATGCAATTGCACATGTACAAAGTGCTGTCTGTTTTCCGTTTCGATTAAAGATGAAAAATATGGAATTCTACATACTCTAGGTATTTGTAGAAAGTACCGTATACGTACAAATTTTGGAAATGTGTTTGACATGATTAATTGTTGTATGAATATATTATATGTGGATAAATTACTTGTTTGGCGAAAGGACTCGCCCTAATACATGTTTTGCTTATATACACTATATATGTTGAAATGGTGTATTTTAGAAAGTACTGTATACGTATAAATTTTGGAGATGTATTTGCCATGATTATTTGCTGTATGAATATATTATACATGGATAAAATACTCGCTGGGCGAAAGGAGAGCCCTAATACATGTTTTGCTAACATACACCATGTATGTTGTAATAGTGTATTCTAAGTGTTTGTGAAAATGACTGAATGAGTATAAAATTCTCATTTGTGCTCGCCATGACTAATTGTCATGGATATATGATTGTTGTATTGGCGATACCCCTTTGACGAAAGGATTTACCCTGAATCACGCTACGGCTACTATACGCTATATATGTTGAAATGGGTAGCCCAAGTGTTTGTGAAAATGTTCAAATGAATATGGAACTTGGATTCCTACTTCCCATGACTATCCGTTGTGGGTGTACGCGTGTTATGTTTGGGGCAACTCCCTAGTGAAAGGATTTGGCCTAATACCTATGTGATCAACATATGTCATGTATGTTGATGTATGTAATCTAAAGTGTTTGTTGAAATGTCTGAATGAGTAGTAGTTAGTAAATTGTAATGTATAAGGGTGTCGAGATATGATTCTCAACTCCTTTAACTATGTGTATGATTTCCTTGGATAGCTGTGTGATTAGGAATTGAATATGTACAAACTCATGCTGTGTTGTGCTTCATAACATGCTCAATTGATTGTATGATTTGATCTATGTAATGCATATGTTTAAATTCATATTTACGTTGTATGATCCGTCATGGGTGATTGTAAGACCCGTATCCTAGACCGTACCGTTCCATAGGCTTCCGCGGTCTTCCCGGTCGAATTCCGGCAACCTTCGACCCTTAACCGGCAATTTCGCTCGACCCTGAGTCACATGCCGTCAACCCGAGTCAACTCAACCCAAGACTAGTACCGATGCGACCGCGCCGTCGCCGCGGTTCCGATGCCGCGTCTCGCGCGCCGAGGCGATACCCAGGCCAGGAGATGTTGGCCCGCGTTCAGTTCGAGGCAAACGCCGCGCGTTGCAAATCCCAAGAGAATGTCTCATCAATCACATCAAATGTCACTTCAACCCATCAATCAATCAAAGTACTCCCATCACCTCATGTCAAGTACACATCACCCCATCCCCAAACAACCCCAAAAGTCAACCTTTCCATCCCATCTCTTACACACCCCATCACTCCTCTCCCATCATTTCTTTCTCTTTCATTCTCTCTCTCATTTTCCTCTCCAAGCAACCCACGTCCATGGCTCTCCATGGGAGGAGCTTGGTGTGGCCCACCCTCATACCTTCCATCTCCACCATCCAAGTCCAATCTCGACCGTTGAAGTCTAACCATTGGAGCTCTAGATCGCATCGGTGGAAGGGAGAGTCCGAGATCTAATGGTGGGTGCTTCTTTCTCTCTCTCTCTCTCTCTCTCTTTGATAGAATGTGGACCGCATGATCTAGGTCGTCCATGTGTTGGGCCCCACCTCGCTGCCCGTCCATTTGGACGGGCCTGGATGAAAGAAAACACAAAGATCAGCCGATCCAAGACTTTGGTGGGCCACCACGTGGACCCACCTTGATGTATGTGTGAGAGCCACACCGTCCAGTGGACAGACCCACTGTGATGTAGGTCTTCCATCCACACCGTCCAACTGCTCTGGATGGTGCTGGACACCGTGTACAGGTGCCGCCCTGCCCCACCTTGATGTATGTATTTTATATCCACTCTGTCCAGCCGTGGGCCCCACTGGCCGCTGTTTGTGATCCAACCATCCATCAGCAACTGTAGCTGCTCTGCTGAAGGCGACAGCTCTGTGGTCCCACCGTGAAGTATGTTTTATACCCCACTGTCCATCACTTGCTGGACAAGGGTTCGACGTTGGTGGGCCACCCATGTGGCATCACACCATGATATATGTATTTTATAAATGCTGCACGACAGCCGTGGAACCCACACGCACGTGGACACCATGTGGTGTATGTGGTTTATCAATGCAGTCCATCCGTTTTGATGATCGTAGGGCCGACTTGATGAAGTACCCATCTGGACCGTCCAGATTGTGTGGACCCATTTTGATCACCATGTGTGACTCCACCGTCCAGCAGCTAAGACGGTGGGTCCCACATGGAGCTCATATCCCAACCGTCCGTTGAAAGGACGTCCAGGGCTGGACGCCGAGTATATTATACATATATGTGTATATATATATATATATATATAATATATTAATTGAATATTATAGCTGGTGGGTCCCACACGTGTGGGCCCACCCTTTAATATATATGTGTGTGTTTCATCCCTACCGTCCACATGGGACGGTGGGCCAGGTGTGTCAGGATGTATGTATTTTTATCTCCACCGTCCAGTGATCTGGACGGTGGAAATCACCGTGATGTAGGTACAATCCACTTCATCCGTCCATCTGGACGGTGGTAGTTGGGGCCGCCACGGATGGATGTGTTTCATCCAAACTGTCCATTCATTTCATCTGGATGATCCAACCGTGATGCATGTTTTGCATTCAAGGATGGCCCTTGCACTTTCTCACACACACAGGTTATAAATAAATCTGTATATATATGTAATGTATATAATATATAATATATTAATAATATCATATCGGTGGGCCACACGTGTGGACCCACCACCTCATATGCATCGGATCTGCACCGTCCAGAGATCATCACTCTCTGGACGGTGGCTTTCTCTATGTTATGTTATATTATAATATAATGTAATATATTATATTATATTATATGATAATAGATTATATTATATTATATATGTTAAGGTGGGCCACTATGTGGACCGCACCATGATGTATGTTGTATCTGCACCGTACATTTGTCAGATGGTGCAGCAGCCATGACATCCAAGCCGTCCATCCATCTTACGGGTGGAGCCCACCGTGATGTATCCTTACCGTTTATACATTTGACGTGTGTGTGGCCCCACCATGATGCGTGTGTTGTATCCACACCGTCCATCCAATTTGAAGGGCCACACGTGATGTGTGGGTCTTATCCACACCGTCCATATGGTGGGATGGTGGGCCCTCTTTTGATGTATGTATTCTATATTTAAGCCGTCCATCAGATTGGACGTGGGCCCACCATGCCGCATGTGTTTTATCCAAACCGTCTATACATTTGGTGAGCTCGTCCTTGGGCTTGAGACTAAAAATAAGGCATATCTAATATCAAGTGGACCACCCTACATGAAACAGTGTGTTGAACGCCCACCTTGAAACCCCTTTGGGTTGCAAAAGTTTTGATTCAATATAATAGTTGTTTTCCTTCCCTGTTCAGGTCCTTGTGACCTTATGAACAGTATGGATGAAAAATAAATACTATGGTGGGCCCACTAGAAATTTAACTATGAAAGTTATTATCACCACTGTTATTTGTGATATGGTCTAGATGATCTTTTGATATGATTCATTGTTGGATAATGCTCTAAAATAATCTCTATAGATGGATGAATGGTGTAGTTGTTGCGGCCCATTGTGATATATTTGGGGTCCATGGGTCGAGGCCCATTGAGATGTATTTGGGGCTCATGGGTTGAGACCCTTGAGAAATATTGGAGACCCGGATGCGAGGCCCACTTGTTGTGTATTCGAGGCCCGATGTGATGTATGTTGGCCCATATGACGAGGCCTATGTGACATAAATGAGGCCCATCATGATTGTATGTGAGGTCGTGGGCCCATTATACGATTGGCCCTATGAGCGCCATTCCTTGGGAGCAATGTTGGTTAAATGGCCGCATTAATGGGCGATGATGGTTAGATGTCCATATGGTGACCTTCACTTAGGCCTTGTTCGGCCGATTGTCGTCGCAATTGCCAACTCCGATTGCCGTGACCGATTTGCCGATTCTATTATCGACCGATTCCGATTGTCGTGCCCGATTACCGACTCCGATTGACGCGACCGAATTGCCGATTCTGATCATCGATCGATCTCGATTGTCGTAATCGAATTACCGATTCTGATTGTCGTGACCGATTGCCGATTTCGATTAACGTGACCGATTTGCCGATTTTGACTATCGATCGGTGCAATTGCCGTGACCGATTTGCTGATTTTGATTAGCTTGACCGATTACCGATTTCGATTAACGTGACCGATTTGCCGATTCCGACTATCGATCGGTACGATTGTCGTGACCGATTTGCTAATTCTGATTACCTTGACCGATTACCGATTTCGATTAACGTGACCAATTTGCCGATTTCGACTATCGATCGGTGCGATTGCCGTGACCGATTTGCTAATTCTGATTACCTTGACCGATTGCCGATTCCGATTGACGTGACCGATTTACCGATTCCGATTATCGATCGATTTCGAGTATCAAGGCCAATTCCGATGATTTCAATTTGTCGAGGTCGATTGTATAGGCCGATTCCGATTGTCGAAGCCAAGTATCGAGGCTGATTCCGATTGTCGAGGCCGCGTATCGAGGCCGATTCCGAGTGTCAATTTGATTGTTGAGGCCGAGGCCGATTGTCGAGACCTATATGATGTATATGCGACCCATAGTTGGGGCCCACTGTGATGTATTTGTGGCCTATGGGCAAGGCCCATTGTGATATGTATTAGGCCCATGATGCATGGCCCATTTGATGTATTCGAGACCCATGTGTAGGGCCCACATGTCATGCATTTAAAGCCCATGAACAGGGCCCACCTGTTGTGTATATATGACCCTTAAGTAAGGCCCAATGTGTTATATATTAGGCCCTTGTGTGAGGTCATGGGCCCATTGTATGTTTGGCTTTGTGTGAGCCATTTCTTGGGGGCAATGTTGGTTAAATGTCCACATTGTCGAGGCCGATTGTTGATACCGGTTATTGATACCGATTATGAGTATGTGACTGCATAGCATCATGATACATGCCCATACGCATCATCTGCATGTTTGTTATGAGATGTGGTTGACCATTGCATATGACATTGGGCAGATTGTTATGAGACTTCCTGATAGGCAGAGGTTATCTCACTTGAGCGCACGGTATGCGCATGATTGATGCATGATTGGATTGTATGGCTCATGCATCTTGCACTGTGTGCCCTAGCGACATCAGGGCCGTAGCCTCCACAGGCATATCGTGGATGGCCAGACGGGACACCGGAAATCTGTTCTACATGGGGTGCTATAGATATCCCTGGGTGAAAGTCCCTAAACCCTCTTGGTTCCAGAGGTTGCTCCAACGTCTAGACCGAGTGGATGCATGAGCGCATGAGGGCCGCATACCGTTAGGCCGCGTCTCCCACTGTGTCGTGGTCGGTTGGAAGGGGGTACGGCCTTACCTGTCCGAGAGGAGGGGGCAATGCTAGGCTGAGTCTGACCAGCTCGAGGAATGGGTCCGCTATCGACGAGCCGGGCCCGATATTGGCAGGCGGATAGTGAGGTCTCTTCCACTCACCTTGTTGCGCGCGATGGGGCGGCAATCTGGTTTGGAGTGTAATAGACCCCGGTGATTTCCCAGAGAGGAACCGTACTGATATGTGGACTTATTGAGTAGGAGTTGCATACTCACGCATTCATTTCATTCACTATCCACTCGGGTTGGTGGTGCGCAACTAAGTGTTGTGTACCTTCGCACGGCCAGGATTTCGGTTGGGGCGCGCGACTAACCTGAGATCAGGAGTTTACCACGTTGAGTCTGACTATCCAAATTTAGGTATGGGACTGGTTTGGATAGAAGTCCTTTGTGGGGACCCCGTAGCCAGCGATACTACGTACTATCATCCCGACTTCACTCCAGCATGGTCATTTCATTCGCACCGCATATTACATTGCGTCCGCAGTACTTAGTATTTTGGGTTGCCATGTTTGTACATTGATATAGCCGTTATTACTCATGTCTTGCATCGCATAGCCATGGTACGGCTGATGATACTCATAGACTTATCAGTATATTTCCGCTTATTTCGATATTGTATGATTTATGACATTGTATCCTCAACATCTGATATTGGCTTTCTTTAACTCCTCATTTGTATAGCTGAATTGCATTGCATACCCTGACATTATATGACTCACGGACTGCCAGTATTTCCGCTTACTTTGATTACTCTGATTACTCTGATATTGCTTACTTGGTACTTACCTTATGCACACACTTACACCACCCCCTAAGCTTTCTAAGCTTATGCACGATAGATGCGTGCAGGTGATGTTAGGTTGCAGCAGTGTTGAGCTTGGAGCGTGCAGCGGTCTTCTGGAGCTTGATTTTTGATTTATGTATTTCCCTTTCAGCATTGTACTCAAATGATTATATTAGTGGATATGTGATGATGATATTGCCTTTGTGATTTGGGTAAACTTGTGGTTATGCTTATTACGAGTTAAATATACATTGAAAAATCCTCCTCGTAGGATCCCAGGATCGGAATCTGGCGTATGGACGCTAGGAGCCGAGAATGGGGTACTACGGAGGCTGTCGGCACCGGATTCGGCGATCGGGATTCCTGTGAATCCGATTTCCGGGTTTGGGGCGTGACAGTGATGGGGGAGTGGAGCAACGAGTGCGTGCAACAGCCCTGGCAGCCCTAAACGGAAAATACCATACTTTGATTGTATGATTTGAATCTTGATCCATTACTGCTTTATCTATCTGCAATTGATTGTGTTTGGGGCTATGATTATAGTCCAGACAATCGGTACCAGAATTGAATTCGTGGCTGTGATTCATTTGCCACGTGAGATGTGTTCGACGAACCCGAGTCGTACTTCGGTTGGCGATAGTGGTTGGCCACACGAAGTGCTTATGCGCTTCATATCGTTCAACTTGTTGTGCGCTCGAGCTAGCCGAGCTCGTCAAGTAACCCGATCTGTCTAATTATGTTTACCATGTTTGGACGCTACTGCTTGAACCTAGGGTACCAAACTTACCAGTGAAATTCCTTTTAACCATGGTACCTCGATCCGCTAAGACTCATGAGCCGGGTATGGTGGTATGGGACACCGTGGTCGAGCTGTCGGCCCACGCTGGGGCCACGTGCCTCCCCGTAGTGACCAGTGAGCAACCAGACTCGTGAGCCGATTATGGTGGTATGGGACACTATATTCGAGCTATCGACACCTACGGCGAGAGCCGAATACGGTGAGACCTGTATTCGTGCTGACGGGCGACAAGTCCTCTGTAGTGTCTTCAAGTATACTCTAAGGTCGGTGATTGGCGACGAGCCCTTCACAGCAACTAGAGCATGAGTTGAGCCGAGTACGGTGAGATCTGTATTCGAGCTGACGGCTAGCGATTGAGCCGAGTACAGTGAGACCTGTATTCGAGCTGACGGCCAGCAATTGAGCCGCATACGGTGAGATCTGTATCCGTGCTGACGGGTGATGAGCCCTTTGTGATGCCTTCGCTATGCCTCTCAATCCATAATATCGTATGAGACTAACTAGGAGTGACGACCCTAGAATGGATCATGTTTGGGAATGATACAAGGGAGGTACCTTAGTTTTCCAATACTGCTGTTTGAAATGGACTAATAATTACTCGGTAATCATGCTCATCATCGCACTGCATGTGCCTAGTAGATGTGGAGCACTGAGGGATGGACGCATTCGCGAACGTAAGATGGTGTCGCATGAGGGTGGTTTGACAAGGGCATACATCATGTCATTTCATACTTGCATTTAATAAGAGTAGTTAGAATTGTTTGATTGTACTGCTTTATCATTACTGCTTGACTGAGTTGATAACATGTTAACCTATGCTTTATTGTTCCACTAAGTTGATCACTCACTCCCACGTTACGGGACGGTGTTGTACACACCAACCAGATTTGTTGAGTTTCAGGTGATGGCGATGCTCATGAAGTAGAGTCGGACTACTATGATGTGGAGGAGGAGTTCTCCTACTCGTAGCTCTCTGACAGGTTTATGAAGACCTGTTATTGTATTGACGGGGCTATGATACTTGGGATAGAAGATATTACACTTACACATTTGGTATATTTTAGAAATGTACTTGAAATTTATTAACCTGGTAATGTTATCACACTCTGGAGACTCACCACAGTTTTTATATATTTTATATATCTATCACAGTCTTCCGCTTGCTAATTCACTATCTCTGGAGTATGATATTCTGTTTTGGCTTAATCTCACTCATGTTCAATGCACTAATACAGACAACATTCAATCATTATTATCTATGTTGCATAAGTGATGTTCTGGGAACTCGGATGTTGAGTTATGCTCGACCCCCGATTTTTCAGGATGTTACGGAGCCTATATCGAAATAAGATGCTAAAAGATAAGATTTAATGCTTAGAATTCACCAGAGCAAGAGACGGACTTCAGGGAACCAAGATCGATGAATTTACACGCCGGAGATTCACGAAAATTGAGAAACTGAAGCTCAAGTGGCCCGAAATTGGTCTAGAATGCAAGATCACAGGGTTCTCACCATCCGTTCGACTCGAAACTTCATAAGCGGCCTGAGGACCTTAAATTAACCGTACACGTAAAGTCTCAGTCATTGGATCCCTGCGGAAGTGGCTAAACTGACAGATCAGCTCATAAAATCTTGATTTGGGGCCCACCTGATACCTGGATATGCTTCAATTCAAGTCTCAACCCATTAAATGAGCTGAAAAAGTAGATGGACGGAGCAGATTTCTTGAAACATCACGGTGGGACCCATTTACATGGGATGAGTGTGCATAACACACATGCACTGGGGGTGCACTGAATGCAAAGTCGGGTCAAACCGACTTTGACCCGCGCCCGCCCGACTTTCCAACAGAGAACGGATGTCTCTGTTTCCATTTTTCCAGGGCCGACCGCTGATCCGTCAATGGCCCACTATCATCGTGCAAATCGATGATCGGATTCGTTCATCATGTCTGGAGGAGGGCCGTGACCTACACCTAGGTGAAAAATCTCCGAGAAGAAGCATGTACAAAATTCCAACCGTTCAAACACCAGACGAACGGTCGGGTCAGATCTCTGGTGGACCACACCTAAATCAACCTAATCTTGACACTCCCAAACGGTTTTTCGAGATCGTTCTACTGAACGGATTGGATTTCTCAAATTAACAACGAAGTGGGCCCCACCGACTGCCAGAGCTCCTCGCGTAAGCTCTGTTACGCGGTCCGGAAAAACCGGACGTTCCAGATCTTCTTGGCCCACCATCAATGATCGGATGACTGATCTGCACTGTCCATCGTGTAGATCATCCTGAAAAACCCCAGGGGATGTTGTTTGTTTGGAAAGGAAGCAAGGAAAGCGGGCCATTTTCGGCTCATCTTCGTGACTGCGTAATGAAGCTTCCGCAGGGGAGTTTCTTTAGCTGCGAAAGGTGTTGCGGAAGCTAGAGCTGCGTAAATAGTTGTCCACCGACTCCAGCAAGGACAGTTCTCCACCGCTCTTTCCTCTTATAAAAGAAAGATAAGAAAGAGAGAGAGGGGATTCTGATCTGAGAAGCTAGATCGGGGGGCTGGAGCCGTGGAGCAGACAGAGAGAGGAGTTGTAGAGTTTTTCTTTTTTTTTTTAATTCTATTTGCTGCTTTATTTATTTCTTTTAATATGTCCAGCCCAATCATGTTGAACTAAACCTCTTAGCTAGGGCTAAGGGGTGAAGCTTGTAGCATGATGGGAGAAGTATTTGCTTGTACCTTTTATTTAGATTGAACTGACATTGGTTTTAGTTTAATTAAGGGAATACTTTTAGTTTTTAATGGTTTGTTGTGACTGAAATTACAATAGATCTGCGATGGCTCTAAGTATTTCTTTCTCCTTTTATGTTTATGACGTCAGGAAGCCCTATTGTTCACCATCATCTCCTGGGCATGGTTGGATGACGGTACCCTTCCTAACCTTCATATCATGTTGATTGGTTGGTAATTAGTTTAATTCTGTTGTTTACTTTGTCTCCTGGGCATGGTTTGGCGATGAAATCCATTCTAATTCATATACCTTTCATCTCTTGAAAATTATATCAAAGGAAGTTCAGTTTGATGGTTACACCCTTCAACTGGATAAAGATAGGACTCTAAGTCCAGTTGAATTCTTGAAATAGGCATAAGATCTCTCTGATCTCTACAAGTGGATCCTTTGAATCCCTAGTGTCCTTTCCCTGAATTCTTTAAGTTTTAGATAATTATTTCATTATTATTCCTCAATTTATACTCGATTTAGATTTCATCTTAGTCTAATTCTAGTTCTACTTAGTTTTAGATAATGTACAGGGATTAGTCCCTTAGGATTCGACCTCGGTCTCACCGAGTTTATTACTACATCACAACCCTATACTTGGGGAGTGAACATTAGGCTGGCCGAATCAGAAGTTAGGCCGGTCGAATTACATAGCAAAAACACTTATAAAAACCCAAAATAGAAAATTTTTTAAAGCACCTATTCCCAAGGTCTTTCTAAGGTTATACCACCCGTGTTATAGCAAATATCTAAGTCACCTTGTCTTGAACTTAGTCTTGAACTTTGTCTTGAACTCGGGCGACGATTTCTTTGAGAAGATGTGCCGATCTTGTCTTGATCATAAGCCGATCTTGAGCTGATCTTACGCCGATCTTGAGGTGATATTAAGGGATGTAGAATTGTTATGAATCCATACTTGAGAACTGATCTCGAACTGCTTTTTATTTTACAAACTTTTGTCTTACGAAATTTGACAATCTATGTGTGCTTAACATAATAACACTTACACATAGTGTCCTATAGCACTATGCTCGGCTCACGAGACTTCAGCAAGTTATATGTTAATGGTAACCTCTACAAGTAGTGGCTTATCATGATACAACATGTAAAACTTACCATCACAAGTTTGTACAAAAGTAGTCCATAAAAAACCATAATGGGCAACAAATCCATTCAAGGACATGATAAAGATGGGTTAACCCAAAAGCCACATAGGCATAATGATCTATGAGGTGGTAAGTCTACAACAAAATTCGGTTTCATCTGATACACAAAGTGACCACTAGTCTGAGGACCTCCAAAAATACCATACAGTAATCCCAAGTAGCAAAACAAGCTACGTACGATATCGATAACAAATACACATGTAAAGTGCACATCTTAAACCAGAATAGATATATTTGAGATCTATAACATGTTCGAATACTCAAATTTAAATCCAATCATCAACATATATGAAGAATTATCCAAATAGAAATTCACACTTACATTCATTCCAATGAATACTACATTAAGCATTTAATAACAATAAACGAACTAAACTAACTATCATAATGTTAGAAAGTTTGAAAGGTGATCATCACCTTATGAAGTTAGATTTGCCTTGATTCGAACTCTACTTGAATGAGGAAATAATTGGGGAATTTTAGGAATAAATTCAATTTCTTATATTTAAATAAAAAATTTAGAATTAAACATGACTAAACTTAAATAACTTCATCAATTCTAAAAGCATTAAGAATCACTCACCTAAATCACTTAATTCGACTCAATATGAATGGATTGAGTTGAATTGGGAAAAAAAAACAAATTCCCTACATTCAAATTAAGACTAAATTTAATAAAATAAAATAAAATTCTATTTTAAACTTTAATAAGAGCCTAAGGGATTGACTTACCTCAATATTTGAGTCATCATAACTTAATTCCAAAACCCGAGCTTAGCTTGGTACAATTCAAAAGGATCAATCTAAATAAGAAATTGAAAAGTCTTTATCTCCCACGTTAAAATCAACAACTAAAATTGAATTTAAAAGGTAATCTAAAAGAACTAGCTAAAACATAGTGTCCCATACCACCTCACGAGTCTGTACAAAAGTAGTCCATCAAAAACCACAATGGGTAACAAGTCCATTCAAGGACATGATAAAGAGGGGTTAACCCAAAAGCCACATAGGCACAATGATCCACGAGGTGGTATGTCTACAACAAAATTATATTTCATCTAATACACAAAGTGGCCACTAGTTCGAGGAGCTCCAAAAATATCATCCAGTAATCCCAAGTGGCAAAATAAGTTATGTACAATATTGATAACAAATACACATGTAAAGTGCTCATCTTAAATCAGAATAGAGATATTTGAGATCCATAACATGTTCGAATACTTGAATTTAAATCCAATGATCAATTATATATGAAGAATTATTCAAATAGAAATTAGTGTTGGGGGCCTTGCACAAGACCTTAGGATCTAGCCTCCCAAAACAAACCAAAATTATGGGATAATAAAGCAATGAAATAAATCAAAGCACAAACCACATGACACAAGAGATTTTTACGTGGAAAACCCTCAAAGAGGTAAAAGCCACGGGACCTCGTCCAGATCAACAATCCACTATGAAGTAGAACGTTACAACCTTCTTCACTCACGCAGGAGTGGATAAAAAATAAGAGAACAAAAGAAAAATAGAGAGATCTCACCGATCACGAGGACGTAGAAGCACTGAGATGTCGAGTGCACAGTAGATCACCTCTACGAGCATAACCTCCCTTCCACAAGCTTCCTCTCTCTCTTTTTCTCTCTCTCTCACACCTTTGATAGCCCTAAACCCTTTAGCAAACCATTGTAAAGCTTTAGGAAACCCTCTTGCATTACCTAAAAAAGCCCTAAGCACCCCTATTTATAGTTTAAGAAACTCCCTTTCACACACCTTGCGAAAGGGCCTCGGATTTCAGCAGTCCGCATAAGATTCGAACTCAAATCTGCGTAAGCTCGACTGGTCGAGCCGAGTCCTCGACCGGTCGAGCGGCCCACTCGACCGATCGAGCACCACCCTCGACTGGTCGAGCATGTCGGAGAAAATACATCAATTGGTCGCTGGACTTTGAGTCGAGCCCCACTTGACTGGTCGAGCGCCACCCACGACCAATCAAGTAGCCCACTCGACCGGTCGAGTAGCGCGGTGAACTACTCCAAATTTTCAACTCACTGCTCTATCTCTTCCCTTAACTGAGGAGGAAGACCCCATAAAATCTCCCCCTTTCTGACTCAGGAGGGATTCACCTTCTTCAAGACAGTCTGGTTTCTACAAACCTCGAACTTGCCCTTGAGCAAAGCCTTGGTCATCATGTCTGACCCATTATTGTCCGTGTGGACCTTCTCAAGCCGTAACACCTTTTGTTCCAAAGTATCCCTGATCTAGTGATACCGAATTTCTATGTGCTTCGACTTGGAGTGCTGACTTGGATTCTTGCTCAAATGTATAACACTTTGACTATCGCAATAAACCACGTGTTGCTCCTGCTTCAGGCTAAGTTCATTTAGGAACCTCTTCATCCAAAGCATCTCTTTACATGCCTCTGTGACTGCAATGTACTCGGCCTCTGTTGTCGACAATGCTACGACCTTCTGTAGTTTGCTCTACCAAGAAACCGCTCCCCTACAAACGTGAACATGAACCCCGATGTAGACTTCCTGGAGTTTATGTCGCTTACCATATCTGCATCTGTGTAGCCCTCTAACACAGGTTTTCCATCACCATAGCATAGGCTCAACCTGGATGAGCCTCTGAGATACCGCAGTATCCGCTTTACCGCTGCCCAATGTTCTTTGCTAGGATTGGCAAGATACTGGCTGACAACACCAACCGCATATGCTATGTCTGGGCATGTACACACTATAGCATACATCAAACTTCCTACAGATGACGTGTAGGGTATCTTTTTCATCTCTTCCACCTCTGCCTTCATCTTGGGACACTGCATGTCGCTCAATCTGAAATGACCATCCAGTGGAGTACTGACCGGCTTCGCTGCATTCATATTGAACCGCTCTAGGACTTTCTCAATATATTGCTCTTGTGACAGTTAAAGCTTCCTGCTACTTCTGTCACGGGTTATCTCCATTCCTAGGATCTGTTTAGCCGGGCCTAAGTCTTACATTGCAAACGACTTGCCCAACTCCCATTTCAGTCTGTCGATCTTCTTAACGCATTTTCCCATGATGAACATGTCATCAACGTATAAGAGCAGAACTAAGAAATCACCATCTGAGAACTTGCGCATGAACACACAGTGGTCCGACTCCGTTCTGTCATATCCATGCTTAATCATGAACGAGTCAAACTTCTTGTACCATTGCTGGAGCTTGTTTCAGCCCATACAAGTTCTTCCTCAGCCTACACACCATATGCTCTTTGCCCTTGACTTCGAACCCCTTTGGTTGATGCATGTAGATCTCTTCTTCCAGGTCACCATGGAGGAAGGTAGTTTTAACATCTAACTGCTCTATCTCCAGATCCATACTAGCCGCCAACCCAATCAACAATCTATGGATGTCATCTTCACCACTGGTGAGAATATCTCCTCGAAGTCTATACCTTTCCTCTGACCAAACCCTTTCACCACAAGTCTGGCCTTGAACCTCGTCTGTGAATTCTTCTGCTCAACCTTCTTTCTGAACACCCACTTGTTGCTCAAAGCTTTCTTGCCCTTAGGTAATTTCACCATATCATAGGTGTGGTTCTTATGCAAGGATTCTATCTCCTCTTGCATAGCTTTCAACCACTCCCCCTTATGCTCATCGACTAGGGCCTCAGAATAATCTTCTGACTCTCCCCCATCAGTCAGCATAATGAACTCATGCGGCGAGTGCCACTTGGACGGATGTCTGTCCCTAGTGACCTCCTCACCTGTGGTTCAACAGGTGGATCAAGTGGGGACTGTTCCCCTGGTCCATCTTCTGAAGGAACTCCCTCGTCCTTTGCACCTTGTTGTACTCCCCCATCATCAGGCACCACGGGAGGAATAATCGAATCCATGTCCTTTAGCTCACATGAACTAGGTTGGTTCTTCTCTAGCTTACCAATGTCTTCTATACACTGATCTTCAAAGAAAACCACATCTCTGCTCTTGACGAGCTTCTTCTCAGTCGGATCCCATAATCTGTAACCGAACTTTTCATCACTGTACCCCAAGAATACACTGCCTGATCTTCATATCGAGCTTGGACCTCTCGTCCTTTAGTACGTGAATGGATGCCCTGCATCCAAACACCCTGAGATGACTGTACGATGGATCCTGTCCAGTCCACACCTTCTTAGGCACTTCTCCATTCAACAGGGCTAATGAAGACCTGTTTATCAGATACACTGCTGTGTGCATTGCTTCTCCCCAGAACGTCTTGGGCAATTTCGCATAGGATAACATGCATCTGATTCTCTTTACAATGGTGCGATTCATTCGCTCAGCTACACCATTATGCTGGGGGTCTTAGGAACCGTTTGTTCATACCGTATACCCAAAGACTTATATACTCATGAAAGTCGCCAATGTATTCACCACCATTGTCAGTGCGAATGCACTTCAATGATCTACCTGTCTCTCTCTCTCTCGACCATAGCATGAAACAATTTAAACACACCAAAGACCTCGTCCTTGGATTTCAAAGCATAAACCCAAACCCTCCTAGATGCTTCACTATAAAAGTGACAAAATATAATGCCCCACCCATGATTTTTGTCCTCATAGGACCACAAACATCAGAATAAACCAAATCTAATGCATGCACTTTATTAACATGAGAAACAGTTTTAACAAATGAAACTCTATACTGTTTCCATAATAAACAATCAATACAGGTTTTGAGAGGTATATTTGTCACGTCTGGAAGGAGCCGCTTCCTCGCTAGTAGCCGAAGCCCTTTTTTCACTCATGTGGCCTAGACGCTTGTGCCACATGTCAATTGCTGAATCTTCCGCTGCGTTCAACCCACCCTTGCACACACCGACACTTGCCTTGTAAAGGGTGTAACACTTCTTTCCTCTGGCTGCGATCAACTAACCCTTGATGAGCTTCCAGCGCCCACCAGCAAACCGGCTTTCATAGCCATCATCATCCAACCTTCCCGTCGACATCAAGTTGAGGCAAAGGTCTTGAATGTGCCTCACATCCCTTAGAACCAATGTACAGCCCACATCGGTCTTCATGCAAATATCATCGACCCCTATGATCTTCGATACATCAGAATTTTCCATCTTCACGGTCCCAAAGTCACATGACTTATAGCTTGTGAAGAAGTCCCTGCGTGGAGTCGCATGAAATGAGGCTCCCGAGTCTATCATCTAGTCGGTGTCCTGACTCGTAACCATGAAACAAACATCATGATCTGCAGAAAGAATAACTACAACGTCGCCATCTGAAGCGACCGCAGTGAAATCTGATTCATCTTCCTTCTCCTTTCCTTTTCCTTTCTTGTCATTCTTATTCTTACGACATTCATGCTTATAGTGGCCCTTCTTGCCACAATTCCAGCATGCAACATCCTTCCTGGTACTCAACTTGCCTCTTGATTTATCTCTGGCCTTCCCGCCCTTCCTTCCCCGTTCCTGTGTCACAAGCACCTTTTGCTGAGTAGATCCCTGAGACTTCCTCCTTGTCTCCTCATTGAAGAGATAACTGGTTACCTGTTTCATGGATATCTTTCTGTCTGGTGCGGAGTTACGTAGAGACACCACCAATGTCTCCCAACTTTCAGATAGTGAACTAAGCAATAGCAAAGCCTGTAATTCATTATCCAGGACCATCTTCATAGCGGAGAGTTGGTTCACTATATTACTGACCTCATTCATGGGCTCGGCCACAGAACCATCATCTTTGAACTTGATATTCACAAGTCATCGTATCAAGAAAATCTTACTACCGGTTGTCTTCCTCTCATACAACCCTTGTAATTTTAGCCATATGCTAGCGGCTAAGGTCTCCGTAGACACATGGTGGAACACAGAATCATCCAGTCATTGTCTAATAAACCCTACCGCCTTCCGGTCTAACTTCCAATCATTATCAGGCATATCCTTGGATTTTGCTGATATGCCTAAAATTGGAGAATATAAGTCCTTGCAATAAAGCAAGTCCTCCATCTTAGCTTTCCATATGGTCTAGTTAGAACCATTGAGGTTGATCATCCTTGATGAGCCACCTTCCATAATTCAGAACCAATCCCACTCCGTTCAATGAACTTAGCTCTGATACCACTTTGTTGGGGGCCTTGTACAAAACCTTAGGATCTAGCCTTCTAAAACAAACCAGAATTATAGGATAATAAAGCAATGAAATAAATAAAAGCACAAACCACACGACACAAAAGATTTTTACGTGAAAAACCCTCAAAGAGGTAAAAACCACGGGACCTCGTTCAGATCAACAATCCACTATGAAGTAGAATGTTACAACCTTCTTCACTCACACAGGAGTGGATAAACAATAAGAGAGTAAAAGAAAAATGGAGAGATCTCACCGATCACGAGGACGTAGAAGCGCTGAGATGTCGAGTGTACAGTAGATCACCTCTACGAGCATAACCTCCCTTCCATAAGCTTCTTCTCTCTCTTTATCTTTCTCTCTCTCTCTCACACCTTTTATAGCCCTAAACCCTTTAGCAAACCCTTACAAAGCTTTAGGAAACCCTCTTGCATTATCTAGAAAAGCCCTAGGCACCCCTATTTATAGTTTAGGAAACTCCCTTTCGCACCCCTTGCGAAAGGGTCTCAGATTTCCGCAGTCCGCACAAGATCCGAACTTAAATCTACGTAAGCTCGACTGGTTGAGTCGAGTCCTCGACCGGTCGAGTGGCCCACTCGACCGGTCGAGCACCTCGGAGAAAATACATCAATTGGTCGCTGGACTTTGAGTCATGCCCCACTCGACTGGTCGAGCGCCAACCACGACCGGTCGAGCAATCCACTCGACCGGTTGAGCAGCGTGGTGAACTACTCCGAATTTTCAACCCACTGCACTGTCTCTCCCCTGAACTGAGGAGGAAGACCCCATCAATTAGCACTTACATTCATTCAACTGAATACTACATTAAGCATGTAATAACAATAAATGAAATAAACTAATTATCATGATGTTAAAAAGCTTGAAGGGTGATCCTTACCTTACGAAGTTGGATTCGCCTTAATTCAAACCCCACTTAGATGATGAAATAAATGTGAAATTTTAAGAATAAATTTAATTTCTTATATTAAAAAAAAAAATTAGAATCAAACATCACTAGCTAAAATTAAATAACTTCATGAATTCTAAAGGCATTAAGAATCACTCACCTAAATCCCTTAATTCGACTCAATATGAATGGATTGAGTTGAATTGGGAAAAAACTAAATTCCCTACATTCAAATCAAGACTAAATTTAATAAAATAAAATAAAATTCTATTTTAAACTTTAATAAGAGATTAAGGGATTGACTCACCTCAATATTTGAGTCGTCATAACTCAATTCCAAAAGTTGAGCTTAGCTTGCTACAATTCAAAAGGATCAATCTAAATAAGAAATTGAAAAGCCTTGATCTCCCACGTTAAAATCAACAACTAAAATTGAATTTAAAAGGTAATCTAAAAGAACTAGCTAAAGCATAGTGTACTCATACCACCATGCTCAGCTCACGAGTTTGTACAAAAGTAATCTATCAAAAACCACAATGCGTAACAAGTCCATTCAAAGACATGATAAAGAGGGTTTAACCCAAAAGCCACATAGGCACAATGATCCACGAGGTGGTAAGTCTACAACAAAATTATGTTTCATCTAATACACAAAGTGACCACTAGTTCGAGGACCTCTAAAAATATCATCCAGTAATCCCAAGTGGCATAACAAGCTATGTACAATATCGATGGCAAATACACATGTAAAGTGCTCATCTTAAATCACAATATCGTCAATATTTGAGTTGAATTGGGAAAAAACTAAATTCCCTACATTCAAATCAAGACTAAATTTAATAAAATAAAATAAAATTCTATTTTAAACTTTAATAAGAGCTTAAGGGATTGACGGACCTCAATATTTGAGTCGTCATAACTCAATTCCAAAACCCGAGCTTAGCTTGCTACAATTCAAAAAGGATCAATCTAAATAAGAAATTGAAAAGTCTTGATCTCCCACGTTAAAATCGACAACTAAAATTGAATTTAAAAGGTAATCTAAAAGAACTAGCATACCTAAACTACCTGAGTCAACCCGATTCGACTTACAACTTGAGGCGACACGATTCGACTTCGTCGAATCACAATACTGGCCACGACGTGCGGTTGTTTCCCAGCTCCCATCAGTAGACTTTTGGCAACGTTGAAACAAATTAAACTCAACCCGAACTTGATTTAGTTCAGTCCGTCAACTCAACAGAACTTGTTCTTCCTCGTTCATTTCTTTTTTTCCTTTCATCTCCCTGACTCTACGTCCAGCAGGGTTTTTGGACTCAACCAACCAATGAGTCAGAGACTCGGTGGACAGATCAGAACCCCAACACCAGCCATCTCCTATCTCTCCCAGCTTCACTCCTCTTCTGAGACATCAGAGAAGATAATTTGGTCATCAATGGTATGTTTTGAGCGGGTGGATCATCCTTTGATCTATTAATTGTGGATGGTCCAGATGGACCATACAATGCTTGTGGGGCCCATATTTGGAAGGTTTATGATCATAAACCCGATGGGTAGTGAGATATCCATCATCACACATTTTCGCTTGTGGCGCAAGAGTTAGAGAAGACTTGGGGGTTTGTTAGGGTTTTAGACAGTCCACGCTCCTCCTCTCGATTCCCTTTCAATGCTCAGGATGATCTGGAAGGTCTTCTAGAAACAATCGAACGGTCCAGACGGAGCTTCGATTGAAAACAGCTTGAAATGGAAGGATTCTACGAAGCTTTGTCCTTTAGCCGAGAAAAATGCAATCTGCGTACTCCGAAACAGAGAGCTGGGATTTACAGGGAAAGACGGTCGAGATGGAAGGAGAAAACTTCTCCCGGATTGCCAGCATAGCAACTGCAGTGAAATTTCCATTTTCGGAAATCTTCGCACATATAACCCATTGCCGTGTGCACGCACGTGCATTTCTACGTGAAGAGAAGATTTATTTTTGGTCGGATTTTCCTCCTGAACACGATGGACGGTTCGGATCATTGAGTTAGAGATACACAGTGGGCCACTGTTCATTACACGGGCTCGGTCCATTTAAACCGCATGCAGCGGGAAAGGAGATTTCCTCTTTTTCGGAAATCATCGGGTCAACGTTCAATTGGCCGAAACATTGGTTTGGTGCACCGTGGTGCATATGTGTTTCTGCACATGCAACACTTGTGTGGGGTCCACAGTGATGTACAGTGAAATCTACAACGACCATCAGACTTCTTGTCTCATGTTAGGTCCCTAGACTAGGGATGAGGTAGATCCATAGCTCGGGTGTCCACTGCAAGGGGTTTTGTGCTCTAAGATGATGTTCTTTGACAGCCCAACGGTCAGATTTCTAAGAAGTCTGATCATCGCCACTCAAAAGATTTTCATGGACCTAATGACTGTCTAGGTCCTTTATTGTTGAGTTTTAAAGATTATATAGTTGATTTTTACATCCTAGTTGTGTAAGGCTCGATCATTAGTTGTGGAGCTGATGAATAATAGATCTGATGATGTGATGGTCCATTTTGAAAATCAACGGATGTTTGGCTTGATCTATGGGTGAATATTATTCTAGATGGTTAGATTGATGTATAATTAAGTAAATGGGCTTATCTTGATCTCGATTTTATGATTGGCCTTATTCCATGGTTAAGATGGCAAGTTACGAATAATCGAATGATGGATAATAACATGTTATCACACATATAATGTAATTAGATCTCCCTAGTAACATCTAAATACGAAAAAGTACGGGGTGTTACAGGCCATTTGGGAAAAACCCCTTCCCTTTGATTGTGAGCCCTGTTTAGGGCCAGCGTTTAAATGACATTGGCGAAGACCTGTGCCTTCTTTGTCCTCTTCAGTTGGGCCCTATTTATGGGCCATCATTTTGGGTTGTTCGATCTTAATCGGCTCGATAATGGGGCCTATATGGGATTGGTGCTAGGGCTCATTTTGGACCTTTTTCCTTGGCAAATTATGCTTATGTTTCAGCAATGTTTGTTTTTTTTTTTTTTTTTTTTTTTTTTTTTTTTTTTAAATAAAATAAAATTTATTATCAAGCTTGAGCCCAAACGTGGGCATGTGTGAGACAGTGGGCTCATTTCACAATTGGCTTAAATGCCCAATTTTATGGGCCTCCTTGCTCACCATGTATGCCCTATTTGTGGGCTCATCCCTAATTTTTCCGGGCCCAATCTTAGAAGGATATTTGATGTCCATTCTAGCCTATGTATTTGGCCCTTCTAAGGTACGTTTTTTTTTCCTCCCATTTTGGGCCTGTGCATAGTCGTTTGTCTTAGATCTGAATCGTCTATTCGTATTACAGTGAGCATACAATCTAGATTGCATTAAGTGGATGATTAAGTGTCTAGATTTTCGATCATGTGAACCTTGATTAATAGATTTGAACCATCCATTTTATGGACCCTAATGTAAGGATTTAATCGTCCATCTGAATCAGGTTAAACGTTCTATCTGGACCGTCCATCCTATGAATGCTAAGGGCCAGATCTGGAATGCTCATTGATGATGTTCATATCATATAGAGTCTCGATTCAACTCAGTTGTGGGCCCATTACCCATACTCGAGAAGATGATATGGACCGTTGGTTTAAAAGGAAAGGAGAAAGTGAAACGTAATTGTCTTTTTCCTTTTCGGATTCCTCATTTATCAACCGTCAAGACCATCTACTTACCGGGTCAAATTGAACTATTGTTTTGTACATAATCCGTTGAGGGCAAGATTATATTCGCAATCCTAGAGTCTAAGTTCGTAGAATCTGAACCGGTTGTGTTAGCCACTGTAGTGACCTCAATTGGTGAAAATTTTATGGATTTTTACTCCTAACATTAGGATACGGTGGTAGGATTGCATATAGTTGCATTTGCGGCCAATGCAGATGGTGACAAAAACACAAACGATTACCGTTCGGTAGGAACGTAAGCAATATGGAGTAAATGGTAATGCTGATGTAAGCTTGAGAGATTCATTTCACCCATAGGTGTTGAGTGTCTTAAATTACATGGCAGACATCGGTTAGCTTCATGTTCAGGAGAGTCACTTTCATGTCATAACTACTTCCTATAGGAGGAGTGATGATGATTTGACTAATTCTCGCCAGGATTGATTGGTTAGGCCCATATTCATCTTAGGCAATTCAGTTGAAGGCCCCAATCAATTGAATTTATGATAATTTTTTGCATGATATTTAATTTTATTCATGAGTTGTTTTAAGTAAATAATATACTAATATGGGTATATTTTGTAACTAGTTACAATTTCAACTCAAACGCATCATGTTCCTGCCTTAACTGGGTCCAATTATGTTTAATGAAAACATGGTTCTGATAAGGGATCCTCAGGTCCTCAGGTTGGCAATCAACATGGGAATGGATCGAGTTATAAATAACAGAAAATTACTTCTTGTGCAAAAAACCGGGCCATCAGAAGGAAGACCGCATAAAGTACAAGAATGGCTTGTAAGGAAGGGTAATGATTCTATCCTAGTTTATTTTGAATCTAATTTAACTGATGTATCGGTAAAATCTTGGTGGATAGATTCGGAAACAACTATTCACATTGAACATCTATTCACATTTGTACTTCTATGCAATACTTGTTATAAAGCAGGCCACTAACTGATGCAGAACGCTCAATATATATATATATATATAATATATATATATATATATATATATTATAATATATATATATAGCTATATATATATAGGCAATAGTGTTAAAGTTGACTTGGAGTCAGTCGGAGTTTGTAGGCTTAGGTTAGGGTCAGTTTATTCAATGGATCTACTTGATGCATTTTGTGTGCCTTCTATAAGGTACAATTTATTTTATGTTTCTCGTTTGGACAAATGATGATATTCTTTCATATTTGAGAATAAAAAGTTGAGTATTTACTTTGATTTATCGGCACTAGGCCTATGGTGAACAACCTATACCAACTAGACTTGAATGCCTCACATGTCTATAATATAAATGTCATGCGTGGAAATAAAATATAATCTAAACGAAAATTAGACTATGAAAATTTCTCCAAGTTGTGGCACAAGTGATTAGGCCATATCTCTCGTGAGAGATTGGAAAGGCTTGTACATGAATGGATTCTTCATTATCTAGACTTTTCCGATTATAAAATATGTATTGATTATATTAAGAGTAAACAGACTAGAACTAAAAAGAAATGTGCGATAAGGAGTGTAGGACTCTTAGAGGTGATACACATGAACATTTGTGGGTCATTTCTTACAACCTCTTAGAGTGGACACAAATATTTTATCACCTTTATCGATGACTACTCTCGTTTAGATACACTTATCTTATAAATGAAAAATCATATGCCTTAGATTCTTTTAAAAACTATAAGGCCGAAGTTGAAAATCAACTCAATAGGAAGATTAAGTTCGATAGATCTGACCATGGTGGTGAATATTGTTCACACCCCAAGTATAGGGTTACGATGTAGTAATAATCTCAGTAAGACCGAGGTCGAATCCATAGAGACTGAACCTTGTACGTATTCTGAAAGTAATTAGAACTAGGACTAGGCGAAGATGTAATTTAAACCAGAGGAATTTAAGAGAATAATGATGAATTTAACTAAAATTTATGAAATTCAAAGGTGGGAAACTAGGGTGTTAAGGATCCACTTGTAGAGATAATGGAAATCTATGCTTGATTTATAAGCGCAACTGGATTCAGAGTCTCATTTTTATCCAGTTGGAAGATATTTCATTAAAATCCAAATCTGAACTTCTTTAATCCAGTTTTCAATAGATGAGAGGTATGAGAATTAGAATTGATTCCATCACAAAACCATGCCCATGAGACAAAACAAACAACAGAACTTAACCAATCCACATCCAATATAAGGAATTTATGAACATTAGGAAGGATTCCATCATTTAACCATGTCCATGAGACGATGGCGAACAACAGGGCTCCCATGTTCACAATCCTTATAATGCAAAGAACATACCCGAAGCTATCACAAATTCATTGTAATTTAAGTCACAATAAACCATTAAAAACTACGAATATTCCTCATAATCAAACTATAATCAAAGTCAGTTCAGTAAAGCATAAATCAAAGACATAGAACCAATCCCATCACACTACAAGCTTCACCTCTTAGCCCTATCTAAGAGGCTTAGCCTATCATAGACATGATGGCCTAAAATCTCTTAAAGAACATAAAGGAAAGAAGGAAGAAAACTAAGGAAGAAGAAACCCGAGCCCTGAGCGTCCCACGCTATCTCTTTCTCACTTTCTCTCTTATCTTCCATGTTCTAGCCTCCACGGCTGCCCTACATGGTCTTCTCACGTCCCCTCTCTCTTTCTTTTATATGCATAAGGAGGGCGTTGTGGCTGGAGAATTTCTTTACGCAGCAGGTGCGTGCGCAGCCGCAAGACGCAAGCCAACTTGCGTTTGGACTGATTTCTCGGCCGATGGAAGTCTAAGAAACCCGTTCTGGTTTCATAGTTGGGGTAAAGACCCCTTTCCTGAGCTATTGGATGGTTCGTATTAAAGATCTCAACATTATCTGGGCCGTACAACGCCCCCAATGTCTGGAAAAATCAGACGTGCATAAGGTGCAAATCCGGCTGCACTCGATGCTCGGTGGTCACCTAAGTGATGTTTTCGGAAAGATCTACCCCATTCATTGGATTCGTGGCAAAAAACCAGTTGAGAAGGAGTGGTTTTTATCGAATTTTGGTGTGGTCCACTATATCAAATCACCTTGCCGTTCATCCTGCGTTTTCTGGCGATCCAAGTGTACACGTTTGCAAGGGGCCAAAATGGCACCATGAAAAGGTCATGCCCCCCCTCTGGAGTGAATGAATGGTTCAGATCATCAAATGAACTGACAGGTGGGGTCCATTAGCTAAAAACGACAAGTCGCAGTGAGGACGCTGAGACTTTATATATATATATATATAGAAACTATCGGTCAGCATAACGCTGACCGATTTTAGTGATTGCACGCATGGCTCACGTGGGATCCATCGCGATGTTTACGCAAAATCTGTTCCGTCCATCCGTTCTGTCATCTAATTTAAGAGGTTGAGACCGAAATCGAGGCATATCCAAAGATTAACTGGCCCCCAAATCACTGATATGTGGACTGATCTGTCCGTTGGGCCACTTTCAGAGGGATCCAAGAACTGAATTTCGACATGTACGGTTAATTTAGTGTCCTCATGCCAGATATAAAGTTTCAAGCCGAACGGATAGTGGGAACCCTGTGATCTTACATTCTGGATGATTTTCAGGCCCGTTTAAACCCAATCACTTGATTTTCTCAGATCTTTGGCGTGTAAATTCTTCGATCTTGGTCCCTTGGGGCCATCCCTTTCTTTGATGATTTTAGAGCATTAAATCCATGCTTTTAATACTCTTTTTAGTCCAAGCTCTTTAAATTCACATTGCAACAAAAACACGATTAAACTATGCTGTTAAACAGTATCATTTTCGTAAAATCAGGTAATAATTGGGGTCTAATATGCAATATTTGACCATCAATAAATACTATAGCAGAGATGACGAATCAGGTCATAATCCGGAATCCTTCGCTAGACACCTATAAGATTGTGCCATTGTCACCCAGTACACCATGTCTAGGACTCCATAGCAGAATGATGTAGCTGAAAGGCACAATTGCACCATTATTTACATAGTGTGTAGTATAATAAGCAATTCGACATTGTCAGAATCTTTATGGGGCTGTAGACACTGGAAATCGGCGCCCACGCTGATTTAAATGTTATGTTTTGATGATGGGGGTGATTAGGCTAATTTATGAATGTTGGAGTCACTACTAGCCAATTAATCTCAGAATCCTGCAGTCGGCTAGAACCCAGGGAATATGTAAGGTTGGAGAAATCCGAAGACTCTCCTGCCTTAGAGTGACTCCTGATCTGCGATCTAGGATTTCGGGTAAGGGACCTCGGTTACAAAGAGGGAAGGTGTTAGGCACCCTCTCTGCCCGTACAAATGTACGACCTCTACTTAGTGTGGTAAAAATTCTCAAAGGATGGATGATGTGGTTGAGATAGGACTAGGCACACATATGGATTTCTGATGTGGCAAGATCCGAGATTTTGGCAAGCCACAGAGCATACGTCCAATAGCGTGTCTAGAAGATGGATGTGATGATGCTTATGCAAAGAGGTAGGAAAAATGGACTAGATCACTAGGAATTTCTGATGTGACAGGATCCGATGTACGACAAGTCACAGAACATACGTTCACTAGAGATCTAGAGAAGCAGGGGGTTGAGAAGAGAATAGATGTCATGATGAATGCTTGTATGTAAAATGAATGGATCTTTTGCTTGATCTTGAGAAGGCTAAGACATGGGTTGCACTATGACTACATCGGGCTAGACTTAGGATTGATAAGGTTAGGATGAGACTAAGGGATGGCTAGAAAAATCTGAACTTGGTGGCTTGTGAGCTCTCCCTCACCCTCTCCCTCACCCTCTCTCTCTCTCTCTCTTTCTCTCTCTCTTTCTCTCTTTTTCTCACTCTTGGATGAGAAGGTGGGTGTGATGAAATGAGAAGAGGAGAGGGCTATTTATAGCCTTCTCCAATGGCTATATGGTAAATAAGTGGTAGGTAAGGGTTGAGATGAAGAAATGGAGGCTTGTGATTGGCTTGGGAGAAAGGAGTGCCATGTGGCGCACTCTCATTGGCTAAAGGGGCTGGTAAAACTGTAAATAAGCTTGGATTGAGGGATAATTTCTGGAGAAAGTTGACTTTCGAAGGTTGGGGCAGTTGTCCACAATGTTTACACGTGGGCCGTGCTTAGCCGCACTCCGAGTATAGCGGGCGGTAGCCTGACTACCGCCGGTGGTAGTCCAACTACCGCTCGGGCTGGGTTGGGTCCGAAACTCGTGTGGTTAGCTCAGCACACATTTTTTGAGAGGAAGCGGTAGTTTGACTACCACCCGTGGTAGTCAAACTACCACCACGAGTATAGTTTCTCTCGAAATTTGGTCGGTGGATCCTTTTTTGGGTCCTAAGGGTGAAACAAAGTCCGTTTTTGGATATTTTCCTTAAAAAGGCTCAAAATTGGCTCGATTGTGACCTAAAAATGGATCGAGAAATGCGTTGATTGTGGGTGAAGGTTTGGGTATGCTTTGGCTTGAACGATGGCTTGTGATGGCTTAGGTTTGGTTGGGGTTTGAATCACGCTTTTGGCTAAGGTTAGGGTTTAGGCTGGTATTAAGGCTTAGTTCAGATTAGGGTT
>JAJHSJ010000005.1:30718981-30805433 GCA_021015155.1 Magnolia officinalis | reverse complement strand
TCTTCATCTTCTCAATCGACGACAACAGTTAGTGTTTAAGGGATGTCTATCATTTACTCAGACTGTGATGAGAGTCGTAGCTTCAGGAGAAGTATGAGAATGGAGTGCTTTATTGTTGATGGTTCCTTCAGAGTCAAAAGTTTGCACATCAACAATCTCGAGGACATCGGTCACTGGCTGGTGTTGTTGTAGCGGTTATGCCACAACGATTTGTTTTTCTATGGCCAATAATTCTCGAGTAACTACAAAAAAGATAGGATTAGTAAGAAGACGAAGTAAAATACTTAGAGCAGATATGCGAGTGAAAATAGCCTCCACCTAAATTAGAACGAACGACGAGGTGATGAATCGTCTGTCCACAAATTTAGGGTTATAACCATCGCCATTACCCGAGTAGAAGTGGGGAATGTTGGTGGATTGGGGTGATATGGGGTAAGATAGTTCTCATCGAATAGAAGATCAAGATTATTTAATCTTTCTCTATCCTGCCACCATTTATTTCAACATTTATTATAATGATCTTCTTGGTGACGTTTCAAACCTTCTTCGATTTCTTTAGAATTGTCTCCAATGAAGAACCTTGACCAATATTTGGTTTTTAAATATTTTTCATATGATGGCACAACTTCAGCTGAGGAAGTACCTGATTGTCGTCGTCCTTTGGATGAGGTAAGAAGTGAACGATTCACTATGGTTGGCTAAGGAGGTGGATTGGAGCTTGTGAAGACTAAAGTAGGAGGTCGTGGGGGTGGGCAGAGAGGAGTTCCTAAGTCAATAATCCTCTTCGGAGCTGATGGAGATGGTCGAGTTGGTGTAGACGTTGGAGCAATAGGTGCCTTCACCATAACTTTTTGTCGCTTTGGTTGAGGAACCATATCAGTCGGTGAAGCTGATGAAATGGAGGTAGCAGGAGATTTGGTCTTCGGCTTATTTATTAACCATCTTTTTGTAGTGACTCTCCCACTAAGTGGTGAAGGTATCCATTACTTGAGGCTGATTTTGGTAGATGGGAAGGTTGAGAGTTAGACTGGTCGATTGAAAAGTGGAGTTAAGAGAATGATAGAGATCGATTTGATTGGCGATCGTCCGAGTGAAGGGAGGTTGATTGTAGGATGTCTGAATGAATGGGCAGCGAATGCACTGGACCAGACCAAACTGATGAACGAGCAAGTTAGGACAGTATTGCCCGATTTTAGCTTTGGCATTCTTGCCAGTGTTAATCATACCGCCATAGGGGAGATTCCTACAAATGAGGTAACTCTCCTAAGTGAGATGCATTTGAGACAATTCATGATAATCTTCATTCTCGTATTGCAGGTGAACTAAGCTGGAACGAACTCTTTATCATGAAAAGGGGTGAACGACCGACTCCATTTACCTCTGTTCAGGGAAAAAAATAAAGAGTCCATATAAATGGAAAATGTACAGATCTCCTGCGGGAATGGATGGCATGCTAACCATATGAAGAATAGACAACGTCAGAATGAATGGGGGAATGTGTAAGAGAATGACAAAAATATTCAAAAATCCACATTCGAAGGAGCCACAATGGTCCTCCAAGATTTAGACCTTTGTTGGTGATTTCAAAAATACCTTTGTACAAGTCACCAAGTACAAAAGGTGCCAAAACGAGTTTTCAACATTGTGCAAGCACTTTGACCAGTTGAACATACTTATTTGTGATCTAAAGAGCATTCGCACAGAGTAAATGTCGGAAAATTCAGAGTAACAGGATGGCCGTATGTTCTTCGTAATCAACTGAGCCTTTACGTTTGTATTTGCATGAAATGCGAATATGCCTTCCCAACCTTATTGGTAAAATGTATTGGTTCCCTTTGAGCGAAACCTTGAAAAACTGCCTTGTCGATGGGAAGAAGTTGGGTCAAAGTTGCAATATCCAAAATTGTTGGATTCATAGGGCTGCATCCGAAGAAGAATGCATTGGTGGATGGGCTCCAAAATATTGACTCCGTTGTGAGAAGGGTAAGGTCTGACAAATAATCATATACGAAGAGTTTGATGCATTCGTAAATCCTGAAATTTCTCCATATTGCTCCATGTTGAGAAGAAACATGAGCAAACCAATCATTCCATTCTGGTAGTGGTCTCGGCCAAGATTGAGGATTCTTTAGAGTGTTAATTGGTTCTGGGATTGAGTCGGATTGAATCAATAGAGTTTCACTTGGGCAAATAGGAACAATGGGTCCATCATACTAACTTCATCAACATCAGTCACATGGAAGAATACAAGTCTCATATAGTAATAGTCTCCAATTAGTGATTTGAAGACTATTTCATTGAAGCATTTCTCACAAATAACATCTACTACGGTAACTAAATTTTCCTAATGGAAAGATGTGAAAGAGGATGATGAGGCAGTTATTGTTAAGGTAACGGAGGAAAGAAAGTAATTAGAATTTTTCGGGAAGAATAATAGAGAAGGAAGAGTGTGGTGAAAAGAATATTAAAACGGTATTTATATAATTCGAGGAGATGGAGCATTTATTAAGGCATCATTAAATATTTTTTTTATTCTATGAGAGATGAGAAGATCCATGTAGAGGGGCCCACAAAATTTACTTAGTAATATAGCGGATTGCGCAACGAGTAACTCGGTAGGCTAAGCTTACTGAGTGAAGTCTATGGGGTCGACTGTGATTTATGTATTTTATCCACCCCATACATCCATTTTAACAGATAATTTTAAGGCTTGAGACAAAAAAATTAAAGATATCCAAATCTAAAGTGGACCACACCACAAGAAATACTATGAATTGAACATCTGTCCACCGTTGAAAGATTCTTGGAGGCCACGGAAGTTTTGGATCAAGCTGATATTTGCTTTTTCCCTTCATCCATCTCTGTTTGATCTTATGACAGGTTGGATGACAAATAAACATCACTGTATGCTCTAAAAAGGTTTCAATGGTGAAAATCATCATTTCCCATGTTTACTGTGTTGTGGTCCATTTAAGCCTTGGATATGCTTAAATTTTGGGCTCAACCCCTAAAATGATCTGGAAAAAAAGATGAACGGCATGGACAAACCGCATATATTCACAATGGGCCCAACTGAGTTTACTCAGTACAATAAGAGGGGACTGAGTAACTTAGCACACAATCCGATTTCACTCAGAACTTCGCAGATCTTACATTGGCACCCATGACTTTAACGTTGAAACGTAGTGCACTTTCAATAATAGGAATGTTCCTCGGGTTCTTATCCTTCGAGTACCCATAATCAGTGAAATCCCACTAAAGCAATGGCTCATTTTCACAGAACGAACAAAAAATGGGCCATCATAGTCAGATCTCTTCAATTTTCATTCTGAGGACTTCCGCAACTAATTGCATGGTAGCATTTCTCGATTTTGAAACAGTTTGGGATGGATCAATTCATCCACAGTTAGTTTTGTTGTTGGGGAAGAGAGATTTATGGTGGATTTTTTCTATTTATGGATTGATTTGATTCTCTACAGTTATAGTTTTGCTAAAATCGTTTACTCCATTATTAGCATCCTATGTCCATTGTAACTATATATTGTTGATGTAATCTCCATTGTCACCATGAATAAGAATATCTCCCATCCTCTTCTCCCGTGCACGTAGGATCGCTACACTGGCGGCCGAAGCACGTAAATCCGTGTGTATTTTCTTCTTTACTATATTATTTCTTCTTTGCAATATGGTATCAAAGTGGAAGATATTATGTAGTTGTGATCTAATTCATCATTAAGAAAGAAGGAAACGTGCTACCTCCTTTTTTCATTTTCTGCAGATTTTTTTCTTGCATACGTTGTCTCTCTATTTTTTTGTTATGATCATTTCTCATTTATTAATGGGTGAATCGAATACAAATTCTGGTTGGAAGCTTTCATCAGTCCTCTTGAATGGTATTAACTATGTACCTTGGTAAAGGGTTACAACCTTATCCATTGGTGGCAAGAAAAAGTTAGATTTCATCAATGGAACGAAAGTTTTTCCTGCATCTACTGATACAGGATATGAAGATTGGATCTCTAGTGATCAACTTGTCAGATCTTGGATTCTTAATTCGATGGAACCCCATATTGCTGGAATTTTTACCTTCTCTGAATTTGCAAAGGAGTTGTGGGATTCAATAGCAGATTTATATGGCATTCAAAATAATGTCGCTCGCATTTTTTAACTTAAACTTGAGATTGCTGTAGCACAACAAGGTGAAAAAATGTTCAGTGAACATCTTGGGAATCTGCAAAGGATATGGGACAAATTGAACATGTATTTCTCATTGCTCAGTAGCCTGAAGCCTGAATATGAAAATATCAGGAGCAATATTCTTATGGATGCTACGCTTCCTTCTTTTTCCAGTGTTTATGCTATTATTCAACATGAAGAAACTTGGAAGAAGACTATGAATTCTAAGCAAAAATCTTCATCTGAGAAAGTTGAATCGAATGCTCTTTTGCCTAAGAAAGAAGATAGAAGAAAACCTTTTGGTACTGAAAAAGGAAAAAATCCTTATCAAAATAAGGGCAGAAAAGAAGATTACCATTGTGATCATTGTGGTAAAAATGGGCACACCAAGGATCGATGGTGGGAATTGTATCCTTACCTCAAATTGAACCTTGACAAGAATAAGAATGATCATGTTGCAAAAGCCGATACATCGATCTCAATGAATCAGTTAAGTCATCTTCTTCAACAAATCAGTCAGTCCATGTCTTCTCATCTTCTAAAATTAATTCTTGGATTATTGATTTTGGAGCCACTGATCATATGGCCAATAATCCTTCATCTGTGCATAATTTTATTCCTAAGTCTGATAAGCATGATGTTTCCGTTGCTAATGGGATTACAGTTCCTGTATTAGGGAGTGGAAAAATTGCCTTCTTTCCAAACTGTCCCACTTCTGATGCCCTTGTTGTTCCGTCTTTTCCAGTCATCTCCTTTCTGTTGGAAAAATTACTAATTCTTTGAACTGTGATGCTACTTTCTCTCCTACTTCTGTCATCTTTCAGGATCAAGAGTCAAAGAAGACGAATGGTGAAGGAACTTATTCACATGGATTATACTTGCTAAATCTCACTAACAAGGCATGTTATACTAGCGGTCTGGTGGAAAGTCACATCTTACATAAACGACTTGGACATCCTTCCAATCATGTCTTGGCGAGACTTTTCCCTTCTATTTCGGTTGAATCTAGTGTGTGATGTCTGTCAATTTTCTAAACAAACTCGTTTACCATTTGTTAGTTTTTTGTCTACGTCTGTTGAGTCCTTTGAACTGATTCATTCTGATTATGGGGTCCTGCTCCAATTGATTCATATGATAGATATAAATACTTTGTGTTATTTATTGATGATCGATCTCATGCTACATGGTTATACTTACTAAGATAAAAAACTGAGGTGTTATCTGTTTTCAAAAATTTTCATAATATGGTGATTACTCAATTCAGTGACAAAGTTAAGGTTTTTAGATCTGACAATGGTACAGAATATACCAAAGGACCTTTCTCTGAATATATTCACAGTTAAGGTATTATTCACCAAACTAGTTATGTGGGAACACCACAGCAAAATGGGGTGGCAGAGAGAAAAAACCGGCACATTTTAGAGACCGCAAGAGCTCTCATGTTTCAAATGAATATTCTAAAAAGATATTGATCCCATGGAGTTTTGACTGCAACATATTTGATTAATCGACATCCTAGTCGAGTAATCAATTTTATGTCACCATTGGAAGTCTTGAAGAATTGGAAGCCTGACATATCTCATTTGCGGGTGTTTGGTTGTGTCTGTTATGTGCACCAACAAGCTATCCATCGTGATAAGTTAGATGCTCGATCAAATCGATGTATATTTTTTTGGTATTCTTCCACAAAGAAAGGGTACATATGTTACGACTTGGCATCTCAAAAGATTTTTATTTCTCGTGATGTACGCTTTGTTGAATCTGAATCTTATTTCCAAGTACAAAGTGATTACAGGAATTAGTCCCAGGGGGAGCACTTGTATGATTTGGTACCGCTTTCAACAGTAACTGATGATGTCATTTCTCGAGCTATACCTCCAGAAAATGAAGCAACTCCTATAGTTGAAACAACAGTACCTCAAATAGCAGCACCTCCAACTCAATGGAGATCAAGCAGAGAGACTCATCTTCCATAAAGAATGAAAGATTTTTTTACTTACCATATTGTCTCTTATCCTATACAGGCTTATTTGACATATGATAATGTTACTCAGTCTCATTCTGCTTTCTTGAGTGCAGTATGTAGTGATCAAGAACCAAAGACTTTTCGAGAAGTTAATTCCAATCTAGTTTGAAAAAATGCTATGAAAGAAGAATTGTAGGCACTTGATGAGAATAAAACATGGGACATTATTAAATTTCCTCCAAGAAAGAAAACAGTTGGGTGTCGTTGGATATATAAAATAAAATATAAGAGCGATGGAACCGTGAAACGACATAAGGCGAGACTGGTTGCTAAAGGATTTACTCAAACTTATGGAGAAGATTATAAAGAGACAATTGCACCCGTTGGGAAGATTGTCAAACCCGTATCCTAGCTCGTACTGTTCCATAGGCTTCCGCGGTCCTCTCGGTCAAATTCCTGCAACCCGAGATCTGTTTCGGCCTTTGCGCGTGATCCTAAGTCGTGTCCCATATATCAGAGTCGGATCGACTCGAAACTTGTACCCTTGCAACTGCAGTTCACCGCGGTTCTGACACCACTTCTCGCGCACCGAGGCGATACCTGGGCCAGGAGATGTGGGCCCGCGTTCAGTTCGAAGAAAAACGCCCCGCATTGCAATCCTAAGAGAATGTCCCATCAATCACATCAAATGTCAAGTACTCCATCTCATCATGTCAAGTACAACACCCATCCCCAAGCAACCCCTAAAGTCAACTCTCTCTCTCTCCACCCATCAAGTACACCCATCCATCACTCACCATCCCTCTCTCCCATTTTCACGGCCCAAACCTAGAGATCGGATTCACAAGAATCTCAATCGCCGAATCCGATTCCGACAGCCTCCGTAGTACCCTATTCTCAGCTCCTAGCATCCTTACGCTAAATTTCGATCCTGGGATCCTACAATGAAGAAAATTTTTTGTACGTTTATCTCATAATAAGCATAACCACAAGTATACCCAAATCATAAAGGCAACATCATCATCACATATCCACTAATATAATCATTTGAATACAATGCTGAAAGGGAAAATACATATATCAAAAATCAAAGCTCCAGAGGTCTGCTGCATAATCCGAGCTCAACGCTACTGCAACCTAATGCTACCTGCACGCATCTATCGTGCATAAGCTTATAGAAAGCCTAGGGGGTGGTGTAGGTGTGTGCACAAGATAAGTGTCAAGTATTCAATACAATACCATAATCATACAATATCAGAGTAAGCAAAAATAAACAAAGTCATGAATCATACGATATTAGAGTAATGCGAAAACATATTGATAGACCCATAAATACCATCAGCCTTGTCCAGGCTATGCGATGCAGAAATATAATAAAACAATATCATATACTGATGAAGTAATGCAGATCGGCTATGCAATGTGGAGACAGTAAGCCAAATATCAGATGCTGATGACACAATGCAATATGCGGTGCGAATAAAATGACTAAGCTGGAGTGAAGTCAGGATGATAGTACGCAGTATCGCAAGCTATGGGGTCCATCACAAAGGACTTCTATCCAAATCATTCTCATATCTAAATTTAGATAGCCAAACTCATTGTAGTAAACTCCTGATGTAACAGCCCATGCCCACACTGTATGATATTGTCCGCTTTGGGCACAACCTGCACGATTTTGTTCTTGGAGTTTCTCCCAAAAGGCCTCATAAGTATAGGGTGACAACTCCACATATAACAACCACAATTTCAGACAACACTTCCGATGTGGGATAAAGTTTCACCTTCATTATGTGCATAGTAGCCTGCCAGTATAGTAGCCTGCCAGCCACCTTGGGGCCCGCCCACATGTGTGGCCGCCCACGTGTGCCCGCCCACATGTGACCACAGTGACGGGGTGTCACACCTGATCTCAGGTTAGTCGCGCCCCCAACTGAAATCCTTGTTATTACGAAGGTACACAATAATCATCGCACACCACCAACCCGAGTAGATAGTGAATGAATGAATATGCAACTCCTACTCGATAAGTCCACATATCAGTACAATTTCTCTCTGGGATCATCACCGGAGTCTATTACACTCTACGTCAGCTGACCACTCCTATCCGAGCGCACAACTGGGTAAGTGAAAGAGACCTCACAATCCGCCTGCCAATATCGGGCCCGGCTCGTCGATAGCAGACTTATTCCTCAAGCTGGTCAAACTCAACCTAGACATTGCCCTCTCACTCAGGCGGGTAAGGTCACCCCCCCTCCCAACCGACCACAACATAGTGGGAGACGAGGCCTACCGGTATACGGCCCTCATGCACTCATATATATCCACTCGGTCTCGACGTTGGGGCATCTTCTGGCCACGGAGGTTTAGAGATTTTCACCCAGGGACATCTATGGCGCCCATATGCTAGAACCAAACATTTTCGGTGTCCTATCTAGCCATCCACGATATGCCTGTGGAGGCTATGACCTTAATGTCGCTAGGGCATACAGTAATCACAACACACAATGCAAGATGTATGGGTCATACAATCCAGTCATGCATCAATCCTGCACATACCGTGAGATAATCTCCGCCTATCAGGGAGTCTCATAACAACCGGCACTATGGTATATGCAATGATCAATCATATCTCATAACAAACATGCAGATGATGCGTATGGGCATGTATCATGATGTTATGCTGTCACATACTCATAATCGGTATCAATCACCATCATCAACAATCGACCTCGACAATGTGGACATTCAACCAACATTGCCCCTAAGGAATGACCCATATAGAGCCTAACATATAGTGGACCCATGGCCTCACACAAGAGCCAAATATACAACACCATGGGCCTCACTCAAGAGCTTAATACACATCACGATGGGCCTTTCACATGGGCCTAACATATATCACAATGGGCTCCATCACCTGGCCCTCAAATGCATCACAATGAGCCTCGTCACATAGGCCCCATATACATCACATTGGGCCTTAAACACGGGCTGAATACACATCATAACAGGCCTCAAATACGGGCCACATATATATCACATTGGGCCTCGACAATCAAAATCAGCAATCGGTCACGATAATCAAAATCGACAATCGGCCACGATAATCGGCCTCGATGATCGGAATCAGCAATCGGTCACAACAATCAAAATCGACAATCGGCCACGATAATCGGCCTCGATGATCGGAATCAGCAATCGGTCATGACAATCAAAATCGACAATCGGCCACGATTGATAATCAGCCTCGATGATCGAAATCAGCAATCAGCCACGACAATCAGAATCGACAATCGGCCACGATAATTTGAATCGATGATTAGCATTAATAATCAGCCATGATAATCGGAATCGATGATCAGCATTAACAATCGGCACTGACAACCGGCACCGATAATTAGCTTATAAACAAGGCAAAATCCATAGATGAATAGACGTTCAACCATAATATAAAGATTGGCCCTCGACCGTGGTTATATCAAATCCGATAGCGTGAAACCATCCATCTATAGCGAATGGGGCCCACTTATCTGGGTTAACCCACAAGAGAATTATGAGAATGGGCCTAACAAGGCCTAAGGGAAGGTCACAATGTGGACATTCAACCAACACTGTTCCCGAGCAGTGGTCCACATAGAGTCAAACATAAGGTGGGCCCAAATATCCAACAAGTGGCCTCAAATAGTCATCACAAGTGGGCCTTACACATGCAGCACGTGGGTTTACACATAATGATGGGTCGATACATTGGGCCGCACCATTGGCCTAATATACACATCACGGTGGATCGCATCATTGGACAGCACCAATGAGCCTCATGTCCAACAAGTAGGCCGCATCAATGAGCCGCACTAATGGGCCTTATACACATCAAGTCGGGCCTCAATAACTGGGCTGGAAATATATCACAATGGGCCACGACATACAGGCTGGAAATATGTCACGATGGGCCTTAACCCATGGGCCAAAAATACATCTCAGTGGGCCTTACCAAATGGGCCATAAACACATCCTAATGGGCCTCAACCATGGGCCTCTAACATATCATAACGGGCCACAACCATGGGCCAAACATATCATAACGGCCATAACCATGGGACTCAATATACATCGCAATGGCCCGCAACCTATGGGCCTCACATACATCATGTGGGTCGCAATACACGGGCCTCAGATACATCCCAATGGGCCCTAACACCTGGACCGGGTATACATCATATTGGGCCTCAAACATGGGCCATATATACATCGCATTGGGCCTCGCCATCTGGGCCTTAAATACGTACATCACGTAGGGGGGCCACATGAATGGACAGTGAGAATATACAACATATATATCATGTAAGTGCTATGGTTTGATTCCTCTTTGATTGTCAAATTTTGTGTGTCAAAACTTCTTTGTATGTCTTGTGTTTATATCTTGATAAATCTATACGAGACACCACGTCAACACTTGAAGTCTAGATCAAAGAATTCTTCAAGCTTCATGAGAGTTCAAGCTATAATGTATAAGATATTGAAGAAGTGCTCAGTGTCAAGGTTCAAGTTCAAGTGCAAATGGAAGTTCAAGATTCAAATATAAGTACGGGACTCAAGTGCAAGTGACATTAACTTCAAAGCTTGTGAAGCAGTCAAGCTACATAAAGAAGATCTCAAGCTCAAGACTCAAGCTTTGTAATGATCAAAGTCTAAGCAAATGAAGTGTTCAATGTCCATACCTTATGTCCCAGGTATGATAAACCTTAGATTGACCTTAGGGTAGGTCACTTTGGATACATAATTTCATTAGAATTTTATTACATGATTTTGGCCTTTTCTAAGACCAGTCCTACACCTTGTTCGACCAGCCTTAGCACTGTCTCGACCAGTCTAAGAAGTTCCAAGACCAGTCCTAGAATTGTTGCAATTTATCGAATTTTCTGGTTTGGCTACGACCAGTCCTGGAGTCTGCTCGACCGGTCGTGGGATGGTCCCGACTCGACCTTCGACCAGTCGTAAAGCTACGACTCAAACTCAAACTCCAGCGACTAAATCAAGTGTCGCACGACCAGTCGTAGAGGGGTCTCGACCGGTCGTGGACTGCCTTCGACCAGTCGTGGACTACCTACGACCGGTCGTACAACGGTCTGATGCAATCGCGCTCAAAAATTCAAAAATCGGTTTGTTCCATGACTAGTCGTGGTAACCCTAGGACCAGTCGAAGACGAATTTCTTTAGCTATAAATAGCACACGAATTTCAGAGTTTTAATATTAAAAATTAAGTGAATCAAAGGCTCCACTCTGAGATAAGTTTGTGTTTATTTTTAAGCTACTTTATGCATAATTGCTTTCTCTTTTTTGCTAGCTTATTTAATTTAATTTTTTTCCTGTATTCCAATCTCATTTGAAAAGAGGAATTACCTTATTCCTTCTTCTTAGAATCGAAATCAAATATAGCTACGGCCAACTGGTTTAAATCTAAAATCAATTAGAACTTATAACCATATTCAAGTGAGTAGTGGACATTAAACTTCTATATTCGAACATCTACTCCAATTGGTTCTACCGGGCTGCTACGAAAAGGAGAAATCCAGGTATTTTACAATTTTGTAAATTCCATTTTATTTTGGTTTTTGTTTGAGATTCGCCAGAAAAATCTCAATTTGTGTGGTTATCTGAGGAGAGCCCGAAAACTCAGAAGTGAGGGTTTTTGAATTGTGTAAGCCCAAGTTAAAAAGACACAATTGTAAAGGTTTTGGGTGAACTTGTGAAAACCTATTTGATAGTGAACGCTAATATCCCCTGTGTGAGGATATTAGGAGTGGAGTAGCATTCTGTGTGGCTGTTGAAAGACAGTTGGTGTATACACAGGTGAACCACTATAACTCTTTGTCTTGTGGATTGAATGCTTGCTTAAATTTCATATCATTTATCATTCAATTTTGTGGAATGTACGTGTGGATGTGAATGTTGTAACAATTTACATTTCAAGCAAGCGTGGGGATTGTTGTAATAAGTTAGATCTTTATTTCTGTACTTTATTTCAATTTCTTGCTATTTAGTTATTTCTATTCAGATTGAGTTATTGATTCAAAAGACGTTCTAGAAATTAGGTTGTCCTACCATAAGCCCTTGTTTATTATGGTGTAAGGTTGTCCTTAGAACTAAATTTGTATCAATCTCTCAACTCTTATTTATTGAGGTTGAATTGATTTAAGCATTATAAATTGATTTATAATTATAAGGCTATCTATTTATCTTTATTCCGCTGATTTTATTTTAATTTGGCATTGTCCTATTCACCCCCCCCCCCTCTAGGACATATAGCTTGGCCATTTCAAGTGGTATCAGAGCCTAATAGCTCGTTCTTATTGCTTTTTATTTGGATTTATTTCCTGAGCTAACGATCTAAGCTATATTAATAAGATGTCAAATTTTGATAGCCTATCAGTCACTAGGCCTCCACCCTTTGATGGCTCCAACTATGCCTATTGGAAAGCCCGAATGAGGATCTTCCTCAAATCAATGGATGAGAGTGTGTGGCAAGCCACAGTGACTGAATGAAGCCCTCCTACCATTGAAGTAACTGGTATCAATGGATCAAAATCAATGAGAATAACACCTTATACATCTTGGTCCACACTTCAGAAAAGTGAGAGTAATGCCAATGCAAAAGCACTAAATGTAATCACTTGCGAACTATCACCGGATGAGTTCAAAAGAATTATATCATGTGATACTGCTAAGCAAGCCTGGGATATATTAGAAATGACACACGAGGGTACATCAATTGTCAAAAAAATCTAAAGTCCAACTCCTCACAACCAAATTTGAAGAAATTCATATGGAGGAAAATGAAATGTTTATGGACTTTTACACAAGATTAAATGACGTTGTAAACTCAATGTGGGGTCTTGGCGATAAAATTCCAGAAAGTAAAGTGTGTGCAAAGATACTATACTCACTTCCTGAACAGTTTAACTCTAAAGTAACTGCGATCTGGGAACTTCGTGATACAGACAATATGAGGGTATGTACAAACCTATGAGTTAAACTTTAAAGCTCCTAAAGGTAAATCGATAGCTTTGAAATCTTCTAAAAATGTGTCTGAAGAAAACTCAGATTTAGAAAATTCTGAAGATGATGTGGCTTTTTTAGTAAAAAAGTTCTATAAGATTTTTAAAAGTAAGAAAATGGTCGATTTTCAAAAGACATATGAAAAGAAACGATCCAAACCTAAGTCCAAAACTTGGAAATCTTTGAAAGACAGTCAGTGTTACAACTGCCAAGAGTATGGACATCTAGCAAACAAATGTCCTAAAAAGGACAGACCCAAAAGGAAGGGTATGTTGGCTACTTGGGATGAATCGTCTGATTCTGAAGCCTCTTCTGAATCAGAAAATTCTGAAACCGAGTCGGGCAATGAAGTTAAAGCCCTCATGACTCTAGCCAAGTTTACTTTTTCAGATCACGATGATTCAACAAGTGAAGAAAATTTGAATAGTGAATATGAAAATGAAGAAGACCTTCAAGATGCTTATAATGCCTTATATAAGGAAAGTTGTAAAATTGCTATCAAACTTAAACTTCAAAAAGAAAAGTTTTCTAAACTCAAAGAATGTTTTGAAACTCTTGTTTTAGAAAAATCGCATATTTCAGATTGTTTCAAAAAATCAAAACGTGATTTGAAATTCAAAATCTTCTTGATTAATGATTTGAAATTTGAAAATGAGAAACTTAAAAATGAAGTATCTTCTCTTCTGAGTTTGAAGGATACATGGAGATATGCCCAAGGTGATCCAAAGTTAAAAAAATTATTATCCGGATCAAGAAAATGTGGCGATCAATCCAGGTTGGGCTATGATAAAAATACATCTCCTAAACAGAAGAATACTCCTCCCAACTTTGTGAAAGGAGAAGCTTCTAACTCAAAAAGAAAAGGTGCGTATCAAAATTTTTCTAAAAATACAAAAACTTTTCAAAAACCTAAAAGCAGCTATTTTAAAAATCAGATCAGAAATCCTCTTACTGAAAAAATAGTTGATTTACTTAAGGAGCTCTTAAAATCTAACTCAGTAGGTCATTCTTACAACATTAGACAAAAAAAGAACAAAACAGTTATGAAATGGGTTCCTAAAGTTGCCTGCTTGGTTGCCCACACTGCGTTCAAAGCAACAAGTCATTTAAAATGGTACCTAGACAGTGGATGTTCCAGGCACATGACAAGTGACAAGGCTTTATTCACCGATCTAAAAGATATGACTGATGGGTCAGTCACATTTGGTGATGGTAGCAATTGCAAGATTATTGGCCAAGGTACGATTCAACTTTATAATCTTCCCTTATTTAAGAATGTTTTATATGTTAAGGGATTAAAACACAACCTATTAAGCATATCTCAAATATGTGACAACAACCATAGTGTTAAATTTTCTAATCAAGGTTGTGAGATTATAGATAAAAAGGGTTCTGTAATATTAACTGGTCGCAGAACTTCTGAAAATTGCTATATAGTATGCAATGGAAGCTCATCTAATCAAACGTGCTACATGGTCCATACTGATGAGACAAAATTATGGCATAAACGCCTTGGACATGTACACTACCGAAATTTATACAGATTGAGCAAAGGAGAACTAATTAGAGGTCTACCTAAAGTGCAAAAAGTAGACAAAATATGTGGTGAATGCCAGTATGGTAAACAAACTAGGAGCTCTCACAAAAAGGTGAACTCCAATACCACATCTAGACCACTCGAGCTTCTCCACATAGATCTTATAGGACCAACCAGAACGGAAAGTCGAGGTGGCAAAAAATACATCTTGGTCATCGTAGATGATTATACAAGATACACTTGGGTTTCATTTTTAAGAGACAAATCAGAAACTCTTGATGAAGTGAAAAAGATTATCAAACGGATCTAAGCTGAAAATTGTTATCAAGTCAGTAAAATTCGAAGTGATCATGGATCCGAGTTTGAAAATAGCGGTTTTGAGAAACTTTGTAGCGATCAGGGAATATCACATGAATTCTCTGCACCCAAAACTCCACAAAAAAATGGTATTGTGGAAAGGAAAAATAGAGTGCTTCAAGAAATGAGAAACGTTATGTTGAATAGAATGAAGCTCCCTAGAAATTTATGGGCTGAAGCAGTGAATACCGCCTGCTACATTATCAACCGTGTTTATATTTGCAAATCTAATAATAAAACGGCTTATGAAATGTGGTTTGAGAAAAAGCCTACTGTCAAATACTTTCGAGTTTTTAGCAGCAAGTGCTATATTTTACGTGACCGTGAAAATCTGGGAAAGTTCGACACTAAAAGTGATGAAGGGATCTTTTTAGGATACTCTTTAAACAGTCGTGTATATCGTGTTCTGAACAACAGGACCGGTGTGATTCAAGAGTCAATAAATGTAGTAATTGACGATCACTTGAATACACCTGCCCCTAGTTCAGATAATGATGAAGCTCTTATATATGAAAAACCAGATACTTCATCAAGTGAAACTAATTCTGAATTAAGAACTGTTAAAGATCATCCAACTGATCAAATTCTTGGAAACACTCTCACTGGTGTGCACACTCGTAGACAACTAGAAGACATATGTAATTACGTGTGCTTTACATCTCAGGTTGAACCGGTAAACGTAAAAAAAGCACTTTCTGATGAAAACTGGATAGTAGCTATGCAGGAAGAACTTAATCAGTTTGTCAGAAATGATGTCTGGTATCTAGTTCCTAGACCTAAAGATAAACACATTATTGGAAAAAAATGGATTTTCAAAAATAAGTCTGATGAATTGGAAAATATCATTCGAAACAAGGTAAGACTGGTTGTGCAAGGGTACACACAAATTGAAGGGATTGATTATGATGAAACTTTTGCCCCAATTGCTTGCCTTGAATCTATCAGACTTTTCATATCTATTGCATGTTTTAGAAAGTTTAAAATTTTCAAATGGATGTGAAGAGTGCCTTTTTGAATGGCAACTTACATGAAGAGGTATATGTTGAACAACCACTGGGTTTGAAGATCCTAAGCTTACCAATCATGTATACCGCCTTAAAAAGGCTCTCTATGGTCTGAAACAAGCTCCTAGTGCATGGTATGAAAAATTGACTAAGTTTTTACTAAGTCACAATTTTCAGATGGGTAGTGTCGATAAGATACTCTTTGTTAAGAAACATAACGATGATATCTTAATGGTTCAAATCTATGTTGATGATATAATTTATGGATCAACTTGTACTAACATGACTGTTGAGTTTGTAGATCTAATGAAATCTGAATTCGAAATGAGCATGGTTGGTGAATTAAATTATTTCGTAGGGTTGGAAGTAAAACAACAAGCTGATGGAATTTTTATTTCACAAACTAAGTATGCATTGAACTTGATTGAGAGGTTCGGATTTAAAAATGGTAAGAACTTTGATACTCCTATGAGTACAACTCTAAGACTCTCAAAAGACTCTACAGGTAAAGATGTAGATCCTAAATTGTATCGTAGCATGATAGGTAGCTTACTTTACCTAACTGCAAGTAACCTAATATTGCTTTAAGTGTTGGAATATGCACTAGATATCAGTATAATCCTAAAGAATCTCACTTAACTGTTGTTAAACGAACTATTCGATATGTCGCAAGTTCAGTTAATCTGGGTCTTTAGTATCCCTATGATACTAGTGTTCAATTGGCTGGATATTCGGATGTTGATTGGGCAGGAAATATAGATAATAGAAAATCAACCAGCGGTGGTTGTTTTTACATTGGAAATTGTTTGGTTTCTTGGTTTAGCAAGAAGCAAAGTTCCATATCACTCTCAACTACTAAGGCCGAATATATTGCAGCAGGAAATGCATGTACTCAGTTGGTTTGGATAAAACGTATGCTGAGTGATTATGGAATCGCACAAGACTCGATGGTTTTATACTGTGATAATTCCAGTGCGATAAACATTTCAAAAAACCCAATCCAGCATTCACGTACTAAGCACATTAACATTCGGTTTCGTTATATTCATGAATTAGTGGAAGAAAAAATAGTATCTTTAGAATATATTCCTACTGAGACTCAGCTTGCTGACATTTTCACTAAACCGCTCGACAAAAGTAGGTTTAACAAATTGAAATTTGATCGTGGTATGTGCAATTTTAAATAATTGATCATGTATTTTTGTATCATATTGTATATAATGTTAATATGTTTAAATTTTAAAATTCTGTGAAAATTGCATATTTTTTTTCTGGTCTAAGACCGGTCGAGGACGTGCTCGACCAGTCTTGCTACGACCGGTCGAGCATGTCCCAAGACCGGTCGTGCACGCAGTGATCTTTTTAATTTGGAAAAAACTCTTTTCTTCTTCATTCTAACCCTCCTCACCAATGAGCCAAGCTTCGACTAGTCGAACCCTTGTGTTCGATTCCTTCAGGTTAGAGTGATTTTTCTTACTTTCTTGAAGAATCTTAATATTTACTCTTAGATTTCTTGATTATTGTTGTCTATTTCATATAAATCTTCCACTTTTTAGATTTTCTCTTCCTCATTTGTTGAATCTAGAGAAACCCATCTTTTTTTTCTTGAAATTTCTTTCATTTCTTCAAGAATATGAAATCTAGAGGTAAAAAGAAAATTCATATAAGTGCGTCTTCTTCTCGTTCAAATGCAATCACAAGACGTCATCTAGGGATCCTGAAGATGATCCTCCGCATGTACATGACCTGCGTATGCGCAATGTTATTGTTGAAAAAGTGGTTAGTTTAAATCATATTGCTCCTTACGATCTCCTTCCTCTCCTTCAATCTGTAGGATGGAAATACATTTTACACTGGGGCGGGCCGGCATACCAGTCCATTGCACAAGCCATGGTTGCATGCATATCTGACTTTTCTGCTGAGCAACTGACTTTCACTGTTACTAGTAGAGAAGGGCCTTTTACTGTTGATCGACATTTAATTTCAGGCCTTATGAACATTCCTGTAAATGATGATGGTGTTCATCCTAGTGCACTTGCTGAGAAAGTGTCAAAATTGGAAAAACGTATTTATACTAGAACATTGTGTAACATGAATGCACCATGGACTCCTAATGGGAATGCCCTTAAATCCAAATTCTTGTTACCCAAATACAGAGTGTTGCATCGTATCTTCACTTCTAATTTGTATCCCCGCTCTGGAAACAAGACTGAGTTAATTCTGTTTATGGTTCGTATTTTGTACTCAATCATTACTGGTGCTAAATCTGTTTGCCCTCCTTGATTTGTTCCTTTATCATTCAAATTCGTAGTCATCCTGATCATGGTGGTATTCCATTTGGATATCTGTTGAACGTATTAGCCACTCACATGTTAGTCGCTATTCCTGTCGGTGAGGCTCCTATACAACACCTCATATTTAACAATTCCAACCTGAATAAAATGAAGTTGAATCTGGCCCCTGGTCAAGTTAATGTTGATGCGGGTGAAGCTGCTGCTGAAACTAAGATTGGTGTCGAAGGTGACGAGTTGTCTCCTGATGATATTGACATGGACGATATTTTTAATGAAATTGATCCTGATTCTGAAAATGATCCAGACTTTGAACCATCTGATTTCAATGCACGTCTAAGTGCATTAGAGGAAAAGGTTGAACAGATGAATGTTGACCACAATTAACAATTTAAAAATATGCGCAGATATTTTAGGCGCTTACAAAAGAGCCTTCATCAAAGTGATCCTAACATACCTGCTCCATCTTCTGGATCAGATTGAGAATGTTAACTCTTTGGTCTGTAATAACTTTACTAATTTACCATCTTTGGTTATGTGGATGCCTATTTTAAACTTCACTTGATAACTCTTTTAATGTGTACTTTAACTCACCTTGATAACTTCTTATGTATTGTTCTTCACTTTGAACTTTTTATCTTTCTGAGTTACTATCTCTATTTCTATATTTCTTATCCTCTCTTTTGATTCTTCCTTTGTCATATTTTGACAAAAAGGGGGAGAATTTGTGAAATCTATGGATTATGATTGTGATTTATATGAAGGGAGTTCTGCCTACTCAGGAGGAGTTGAGTTGTCTCAAGGGATGATGCTTATTTTATGACAACTGGTGCATGATTCGTTATTATATGTGATGCTTATCTTATTGAATTATGAGAAGTGTTTTGTCACAAATTTGACAAAGGGGGAGATTGTGAGTGCTATGATTTGATTCATCTTTGATTGTCAAATTTTATGTGTCAAAACTTCTTTGTATATCTTGTGTTTATATCTTGATAAATCTATACGAGACACCACGTCAACATTTAAAGTCTAGATCAAAGAATTCTTCAAGCTTTATGAGAGTTCAAGCTACAATGTAGAAGATATTGAAGAAGTGCTCAGTGTCAAGGTTCAAGTTCAAGTGCAAGTGGAAGTTCAAGATTCAAATATAAGTACGGGACTCAAGTGCAAGTGACATTAACTTCAAAACTTGTGAAGTAGTCAAGCTATATAAAGAAGATCTCAAGCTCAAGACTCAAGCTTTATAATGATCAAAGTCTAAGCAAATGAAGTGTTCAATGTCCATACCTCATGTCCCAGGTATGATAAACCTTAGATTGACCTTAAGGTAGGTTGACCTTAGGGTAGGTCACTTTGGATACATAATTCATTAGAATTTTATTACATGATTTTGGTATTTTCTAAGACCAGTCCTAGACCTTGTTTGACCAGTCCTAGCACTGTTTCGACCAGTCTAAGAAGTTCCAAGACCAGTCCTAAAATTGTTGCAATTTATCGAATTTTCCAGTTCGGCTACGACCAGTCCTGGAGTCTGCTCGACCGGTCGTGGGATGGTCTCGACTCGACCTTCGACCAGTCGTAAAGCTACGACTTACACTCCAGTGACTAAATCAAGTGTCACACGACCAGTCGTAGAGGGGTCACGACCAGTCGTGGACTACTTTCGACCAGTCGTGGACTGCCTACGACCGGTCGTACAACGGTCTGATGTGATCACGCTCAAAAATTCAAAAATCAGTTTATTCCAGGACCAGTCGTGGTGACCCTAGGACCAGTCGAAGACGAATTTCTTCAGATATAAATAGCACACGAATTTCAGAGTTTTAATATTGAAAATTAAGTGAATTCAAGGCTCCACTCTGAGATAAGTTTGTGTTTATTTTTAAGCTACTTTGTGCATAATTGCTTTCTCTTTTTTGCTAACTTATTTAATTTGATTTTGTTCCTGTATTCCAATCTCATTTGAAAAGAGGAATTGCCTTATTCCTTCTTCTTGTAATCGAAATCAAATATAGCTACGCCCAACTGGTTTAAATCTAAAATCAATTAGAACTTATAACCATATTAAAGTGAGTAGTGGACATTAAACTTCTATATTTGAACATCTACTCCGATTGGTTCTACCGGGCTGCTACGAAAAGGAGAAATCCAGGTATTTACAATTTTGTAAATTCCATTTTATTTTGGTTTTTGTTTGAGATTCGCCAGAAAAATCTCAATTTGTGTGGTTATCTGAGGAGAGTCAGAAAGCTCAGAAGTGAGGGTTTTTGAATTGTGTAAGCCCAAGTTAAAAAGACACAATTGTAAAGGTTTTGGGTGAACCTGTGAAAACCTATTTGATAGTGAACGCTAATATCACCTGTGTGAGGATATTAGGAGTGGAGTAGCATTCTGTGTGGCTGTTGAAAGACAGTTGGTGTACCCACAGGCGAACCACTATAACTCTTTGTCTTGTGGATTGAATGCTTGCTTAAATTTCATATCATTTATCATTCAATCTTGTGGAATGTACGTGTGGATGTGAATGTTGTAACAATTTACATTTCAAGCAAGTGTGGGGATTGTTGTAATAAGTTAGATCTTTATTTCTGCACTTTATTTCAATTCCTTGCTATTCAGTTATTTCTATTCAGATTGAGTTATTGATTCAAAAGACGTTCTAGAAATAAGGTTGTCCTACCATAAGCCCTTGTTTATTATGGTGTAAGGTTGTCCTTAGAACTGAATTTGTATCAATCTCTCAACTCTTATTTATTGAGGTTGAATTGATTTAAGCATTGTAAATTGATCTATAATTATAAGGCTATCTATTTATCATTATTCCGCTGATTTTATTTTAATTTGGCATTGTCCTATTCACCCCCCCTCTAGGACATATAGCTTGGTCATTTCATATCACGGTGGGTCCGACTATGATATGGGTCTCCCAGGAAGGTGGAGGGTTTGTAGATCACGATGAGAGCTAGGATTACATCTAAAATCATTTCAATAGTTGCAGGTGCAACATGTGCATCACTGTACACAATCACTCTATGGGGGTACATGGCTCACTAATGGTAATCAACATTGTCCATATTTTGCCCATGTGAATCAACACCTTCCACACATTGCCCAGCACCATCCAAACACTTTGTATGGTGTGGATACAAAACATACATCGAGGTGGGGTCCGCAACACCACTCAAACACTATTCGACACCGTCCAAGCATGTCCAACACCATCCAGATCATCTGGACGGTGTGGATGAAACAAATACATCACTGTGGTCACCACGTGGGTCCCACAACATATACATGTATATATGTATTATAATTATAATAATAATATAATACTATCATTATATCTGACCAGCGCCCAGCCCTGGACGGGTGGCCTGGATACAGAATATATAAGTCACGTGGGCTCAAAATACATCATATCAAGCCTTATCAAGTGGGCCCCAAATATATCAAATCAGCTTCATCAAATGGGCCCCTATTAAATGGGCCATACCAATGGGCCGTACCAACTACATACTTCAACCATTATTAGAGATTATTTTAGAGCATTATATATATATATATATATATATATATATATATATATATATATATATATATATATATATATATATATCCAAGGATCATCTGGACCATGCCACATATGGCAGTGGTGATGTTGATTTCTACTGTTGGATCCCAGTGGCCTCACCACAATACTTATTTTCCATCCAATCTGTCCATAAGGTCATAAAGACCTGGATTAGAGGAGAAACAAATATCATATTGGTCCCAAAACTCCTGTAATCCAAAGAGTTTCAATGTTATGCGTTCAAAACCCACTGATTTTACAGTGTGGTCCACCTGATAGGCTGTTGGATATAACATATACATCATGACATGGTCCACAGAACTTGCTGCTTGAAAATACAGCAGCCATGTGTATATGGTCCCACCGTCCACATGGACGGTGGAGATACTACCAGGCCCACGTGCCTTGCTGACGTGAATACAACATCTAAATAGTTGTTGAAAGATACGCTAGCCAATCTTCATCCACATGGGTGGGTCCCACGTAGGGCCACCATCACGTTGATCTGCCATCCAAACCGTTGATAAGGTCACACAGACCCTATATGAAGAGGAAAACAAATTTCATAATGATCCACACTTTTGGGACACTCAAAAAGGGTTCTAATGGCAGACGCTCAATCACCACTGTTTCTTTCCATGTGGGCCACCTGAGTTCCGGATGAGGCTGATTTTTGGGGTGGCCCACTGCCCTAAGGGGGCCTACCGAATGCACGGTGTGGATGTCCAAACCACATCATGCTGGGGCCCACAGTTGGGACCGTGGGTCCCTGCCTGACTGTCAGCCCGTCAGCGTAGCAGGCGCTGCCTGCGAGCCCGCTGGCAGCAACAGCATCCTGTTGTATGTTTATTATTATTATTATTATTTGTTTTCTAGTGGTTTTCCACAAGTGGGGCCCACATTAACAAAATCCACTCCATCCATTGATTCCTGCGCCCATAACAAATGGAACATGCCCAATATTGGCATGTTTCGGGGTACAGAAACAGCAGGGTGGTTTTCAATGGTAAAGAACTATTTTCTATGCTATGGCCCGCCAGAACCTTGGATTGGCTCCATTTTTCGGCTCAATGCCTAAAATGAGCTGGGGAGTGGAATAGACGGTGTGGATTAGACCGATACATCAAGGTGGGGCTTGCATGGGTGGCCCTTCCCAAAAGCCTTAAAACCCCTCCCCTTTCCTTTTTCTTTTGCAAGGAGTGCACCTCATTGCCTGTTCACTCTTTAGTGAAGACGTCCAGCGTCCAGGGACACTGGATGGACCGCGTACCCACATTAATCAAGGTGGGTCCCACGTAGACGTGGCCACCCCACATAGCAGGGATGAAATACATCAATCACGGTGGGTTCCACATGGACCAAGCCGATATTTGTTATTTCCCTCCATCCTAGCTGGCCCAAAATGGGCAGCAAGACCGACCCCATTCGCTGGACGTCCAGAAAATCTGGGCAGTCCAGATTGTCGATCAGGTGGGCCATACACACATATCATCATATCATAAAAAGAAATAAAGAGAGGAGAGAGAGAGAAAGAGGGATCTAACCATAGAAGACACCCACCTTAGATCTTCTTGGACTTTTTCTTCCATCAATGCATGTTAAAGATCTAATGGATGGACTTCAACGGTTGAGATCGACTTAGGATGGTGGAGATGGGAGATGGGAAGGTGGGCCACACTAGCTCTCTCATCAAGAGCTTGGGAGGAAAAATGAGAGAGAGAATGAAAGAGAGAGATGACGGCAGTGGAGTGATGGGGTGTGTAAGAGATGGGATGGAAAGGTTGACTTTGGGGATGGTGTAGTGTACTTGGGGGATGGGATAAGGTACTTGACTTGATGGTGTACTTTGACAAGGGAAGTGATTGATGTGATGGATTCTCTTGGATTTGTAACACGCGACATTTTTCTCAAACTGAACGCGAGCCTACATCTCCTGGCTCAGGTATCGTCTTGGCGCATGAGACGCAACATCAGAACCGCGGCGACGGCGCGGTCGCAATGATACAAGTCTCGGATTAATCCGACTCAGATCTACAGGATACGATTTAGGAAGTGCCGATAACAGATTGTGGGTTGCCGAAATCCGACTGGGAGGACCATGGAAGACTAAGAAACGGTACGGTCTAGGATACAGGTCTTACACCCATCACTTCTCTCCCATCACCTTTCTCTCTCTCTCATTCTCTCTCTCCATTCTCAAGCAACCCCAAAGGAGAAGAATCGTCCATGGCTTCCCAAAGAGAGGAGAAGCTTGGTGTGGCCCACCTTCCTACCTCCCATCTGTAAGTGCTATGATTTGATTCCTCTTTGATTGTCAAATTTTGTGTGTTAAAACTTCTTCGTATGTCTTGTATTTATATCTTGATAAATTTGTTCGAGACACCACATCAACACTTAAAGTCTAGTTCAAAGAACTCTTCAAGCTTCATGATAGTTCAAGCTACAATATAGAAGATATTAAAGAAGAGCTCAGGGTCAAGACTTAAAGTTTAAACAAGTGGAAGTTCAAGATTCAAATATAAGTACGGGACTCAAGTGCAACTTAAAGTGACATTAATTTCAAAGCTTGTGAAGTAGTCAAGCTTCATCAAGAAGAACTCAAGCTTTGTAATGATCAAAGTCTAAACAAATGAAGTGTTCAATGCCCATACTTCATGTCCCAGGTATGATAAACCTTAGATTGACCTTAGGGTAGGTCACTTTGGATACATAATTCATTAGAATTTTATTACATGATTTTGGTCTTTTCTAAGACCAGTCCTAGACCTTGTTCGACCAGTCCTAGCACTGTTTCGACCAGTCTAAGAAGTTCCAAGACCAGTCCTAGAATTGTTGCAATTTATCAAATTTTCCAGTTCGGCTACGACCAGTCCTGGAGTCTGCTCGACCGGTCGTGGGATGGTCTCGACTCGACCTTCGACCAGTCGTAAACTACGACTTAAACTCCAGTGACTAAATCAAGTGTCGTACAACCAGTCGTAGAGGGGTCACGACCAGTCGTGGACTGCTTTCGACCAGTCGTGGACTGCCTACGACCGGTCGTACAATGGTCTGATGTGATCGCGCTAAAAAATTCAAAGATCAGTTTATTCCAGGACCAGTCGTGGTGACCATAGGACCAGTTGAAGACGAATTTCTTCAGCTATAAATAGCACACAAATTTCAGAGTTTTAATATTGAAAATTAAGTGAATTCAAGGCTCCACTCTAAGATAAGTTTGTGTTTGTTTTTAAGCTATTTTGTGCATAATTGCTTTCTCTTTTTGCTAGCTTATTTAATTTGATTTTGTTCCTGTATTCCAATCTCATTTGAAAAGAGGAACTGCATTATTCCTTCATCTTGGAATCAAAATCAAATATAGCTACGCCCAACTGGTTTAAATCTAAAATCAATTAGAACTTAGAACCATATTAAAATGAGTAGTGGACATTGAACTTCTATATTCGAACATCTACTCTGATTGGTTCTACCGGGCTGCTACGAAAAGGAGAAATCCAGGTATTTTACAATTTTGTAAATTCAATTCTATTTTGGTTTTTGTTTGAGATTCGCCAGAAAAATCTCAATTTGTGTGGTTGTTTGAGGAGAGCCAGAAAACTCAGAAGTGTGGGTTTTTGAATTGTGTAAGCCCAAGTTAAAAAGACACAACTGTAAAGGTTTTGGGTGAACTTGTGAAAACCTATTTGATAGTAAATACTAATATCCCCTGTGTGAGGATATTAGGAGTGGAGTAGCATTCTGTGTGGCTGTTGAAAGACAGTTGGTGTACACACAGGCGAACCACTATAACTCTTTGTCTTAGGGATTGAATGCTTGCTTAAATTTCATATTATTTATCATTCAATTTTGTGGAATGTACGTGTGGATGTGAATGTTATAACAATTTACATTGCAAGCAAGTGTGGGGAGTGTTGTAATAAGTTAGATCTTTATTTTTGCACTTTATTTCAATTCCTTGATATTTGGTTATTTTTATTCAATTGAGTTATCGATTCAAAAGACGTTCTCGAAATAAGGTTGTCCTACCATAAGCCCTTGTTTATTATGGTGTAAGGTTGTCCTTAGAACTGAATTTGTATCAACCTCTCAATTCTTATTTATTGAGGTTGAATTAATTTCAGCATTGTGAATTGATCTACAATTGTAAGGCTATCTATTTATCTTTATTCCACTGATTTTATTTTAATTTGGTATAGTCCTATTCACCCCCCCCCCCCCCCCCCCGGACATATATCTTGGCCATTTCACCATCTCCACCATCCAAAGTCCATCTCAACCGTTAAAATCCACCCCTTGGAACTCTAGATCGTGTTGGCGGAAGAAGGAAGAGAAGATCTACGGTGGGTGATCTTGGATCTTCATTTTTGTTATTTTTATTTATTTATTTATGTATTTTTTGTGATTTAAGGACTCACATATGGTGGGACCCACCTTGATGTATGCCTTGCATCAAAGAGGGGCCCATAGTGGCGGGGGCCCCTCCATCACCGCCGATCTCTCTCTCTCTCTCTCTCCTCTCTCTCTCTCTCTCTCTCTCTCTCTCTCTCTCTCTCTCTCTTCGTGTGATGGCTTGTGGCCCACCTTGATGCATGATCTTATCCACGCCATCCGTCCATCTAGACGTGGCCCACTGTGATGTGGGCTTCATCCACACCGTGCATCCCTTGCAGCAGCAGCAATGCTGATGCCGACGTCAGTGGACGGGTGGGGCCCACCTTACATCCTAACCGTCCAACCGTTTGAGAATGGTGGACCCCACCATGGTGTATGTGTACATCCAACATATGTCCAGGTCTGGATGCTGGATGTTGATTTTACAAATATATATATATATATATATAAAATATAAATATATAATATAAATAATATATATATCATGTGTGGACCACACCACGTGGACCCACATGAGGTATGCATCCCATCCACTCCGTCCGTCCCTGGCCACGGGCCAAGGACTGAAGTAGATTCAAATCCCTAGTGGGCCACCACGTGGACCTCACCAGGATGTATGTGTTTCACCTGCACCGTCCATCTAGACGGTGTCATGCACAGCGCACCATGACGTGTGTTTCATCCTACCGTCCATTCGTTTTAATGGTGGGACCCACCTGCTGACTGACATCAGCAAGTTTCTGTGGGTCCCACGTGATGTATATGTACATCCAAGCCGTTCAGATGGTGGGACCCATCTGCTGACTGACGTCAGCAAGTTCTGTGGGTCCCATGTGATGTATATGTATATCCAAGCCGTCCAGATGGTGGGACCCATTGCTGGACTGATGTTAGCAAGTTCTGGGGGTCCCACATGAGTAGGTGTTAGATCCAAATCGTCCGTCCCTTGGTGGACCACCTTGATGTATATATTCCATCCACACCGTCCAGATGGTGTTGGACGGTGCAAGAACAATGGCTGGACGGTGCTGATTTACATGGACAATGTTTGGATGGTGTTGATTTACATAAACAATGTTTGGATGGTGATGATGTACCTGACAATGTTTGGATAGTGCTGATCATCATTAGTGGGCCATGTGTCCCATGGAATGATAGTGTACAGTGATACACATGTTACACCTACAACTATTGAAATGATTTTTTTTGTGGTCCAAGCCCACTTGAGGCCCATTGGTGCGGCCCATCCATGAGGCCCATCATAATGTATTTTGGCCCATGGGCGGGGCCCACCTGTTTGTATTGTTAGGCCCATGTTACGTCACCCATTTGATGTATTCGAGGCCCAGATACGTGGCCCATTTAATGCATATGAGGCCTAAGCAGTGCGGCCCACTTGTTGTCTATGAGGCCCACGTATGAGGCCCATGGTGATGCATTTACGGCCCATTTGATGAGGCCCATTGCGATAGGTTGGAGGCCCATGGGATGAGGCCCATTGTGATGTATCAGAGGCCCATGGGTGTGGCCCATTGAGATGTATCTGGGGCCCATAGGCGAGACCCAATATGATGTATTCAAGGCCCATGGGTGGGGCCCATTGTGATGTATTCGAGGTCCGTGGGCATGGTCCATTGTGATACATTTGAGGCCCTTGTATGAAGCCCAATGCGATGTATGTGAGGCCCATGAATGAGGCCCAATGTGATGTATGTGTGGTCGTTACGTTGTGTATGATTCCCTTATATGAGGCCATGAGCCCACTATATGTTTGGCTCTATATACACCACTCCTTGGGAGTAATGTTGGTTAAATGATCACATTGATGGGCAATGATGGTTAAATGTCATCATTGTGACCTTCCCTTAGGCCCTTTGATAGGTCGATTATCGATGCCGACTATTGATGCCGATTATCGATACCGATTATGAGTATGTGACAACATAGCATCATGATACATGCCCATACGCATCATCTGCATGTTTGTTATGAGATATGGTTGGCCATTGCATATGTCATAGGGCAGGTTGTTCATGGGACTCCCTGATAGGTGGAGTTACCCCACATGAGTGCACGATATGCACAGGACTAATGCATGATTGGACTGTGTGACTCATGCATCTCGCATTGTGTGATTATGATTGCAGTACGCCCTAGCGACATCAGGGCCATAGCCTCCATAGGCATATCGCGGATGGTTAGATGGGACATCAGAAATCTGATCTATATAGGGTGCTATAGATATCCCTGGGTGAAATTTCCTAAACCCTCTTAGTTCCAGAGGTTGCTCCAACGTCTAGACCGAGTGGATGCATGAACGCATGAGAGTGTATACCGTTAGGTCGCGTCTCCCACTGTATCGTGGTCGGTTGGAAGGGGGTGAAGCCTTACCTGCCCGAGAGGAGGGGGCAAAGCTAGGCTGAGTTTGACCAGCTCGAGGAATGGGTCCGCTATTGACAAGCCGGGCCCAATATTAGTGGGCGGATAGTGAGGTCTCTTTCACTCACCTTGTTGCCCGCTATGTGGTGGCAATCTGGTTTGGAATGCCAGAGAGGAATCGTACTGATATGTGGACTTATTGAGTAAGAGTTGCATACTCATTCATTCATTCATTCACTATCCACTCGGGTTGTTAGTACGCAACTAATCGTTGTGTACCTTCGTAATGACAAGGATTTCGGTTGGGGCGCACGACTAACCTGAGATTAAGAGTCTACTACATTGTATCTGGCTATCTAAATTTAGGTATGAGACTAGTTTGGATAGAAGTCCCTTGTGATGGACCCCATAGACTGCGATACTACGTATTATCATCCTGACCTCACACTCCAGTTTGGTCATTTCATTCATATCGCATATTGCATTACATCCGCAGCATTTAGCATTTTGGGTTGCCATATTTCTGCACTTATATGGGCTAGACGGACTTAGCAGGATTTGCTTATTATATTACATCCTCAGTATATGATATTTGCCTCATTATGATCTGCATTGCATATTCTGATATTGAATGATTTATAGACTTACAGTATTTTCGCTTACTCTAATATCGTATGATTCATGATCTTGCCAGTATTTCCGATATTGTATGATTATGGCATTATATTAAATACTTAACACTTACCTTGAGCACGCACTTTCACCACCCTTTAAGCTTTTTATAAGCTTATACACGATAGATGCGTGCATGTGGCGTTAGGTTGCAGCAGCGTTGAGCATAGAGCGTGCAGCCACCTTCTGGAGCTTTGATTTTTGATATATGTATTTCCCTTTCAGCATTGTATTCAAATGTTTATATTAGTGGATATGTGATGATGATATTGTTCTTGTGATTTGGGTATACTTGTGATTATGCTTATTATGAGACAAATATATGTTGGAAAATCCTCCTTGTAGGATCCCACGATCGGAACCTAGTGTATGGGCGTTGGGAGCCGAGAATATGGTACTACGGAGGCTGTCGGCACCGGATTCGGTGATTGAAAATTTTGTGAGCCCGGTTTTCGAGTTTGGGGCGTGACAAAGATGAACACATTTCGAGTTCTTATATCCCTGACAGTTAATCAAGATTAGAAATTGGGAGTAAGACTGTCAGACACTCCTACTGACAGTGGCGCTAAGCTTAGTGATAATAGTGAATTATTTTCTGATATTGGTCAATTTCAAAGATTAGTTGGTAGAATAATTTATTTAACTATTACTCAGCCAGATATCTCATATACAGTTAGTTTGGTCAGTGGATTTATGCATGCACCAAGAGTTAATCACATGAATGTTGTTGACAGAATTTTGCGGTATTTGATGGGTTCTCCAGGAAGAGGTATATGGATGCATAAAAATGGACACAGTTCCATTACTGCTTATACTGATGTTGATTGGGCTGGGTGTCCAGTTGATCGAAGATCTACAATAGGGTATTGTACATTTGTTGGAGGTAACTTGGTAACATGGAAGAGTAAGAAACGGAGTGTTGTTGCGAGATGAAGTGCAGAAGTAGAATATTGAGCAATGGCTTTAACCACTAGTGAAGTTATTTGGCTCCGGGCCTTATTGCAGAATTTGGGTTTTGGTTCATCCCAACCAACAAAAATATTCTGTGACAATCAGGCTGCAATGCACATTGCGTTAAATCCAGTTTATCATAAGCGGACTAAACATATTAAGGTGGATTGTAACTTCGTTTGAGAAAATGTACAAACCAATGTTATTTGTACTCTTTTTGTTCGTGGCAACCAACGGTTAGCGGATATTTTCACTAAGGGACTACCCGCTGCCAAGTTTCAAGAGAAATTGTCCAAGTTGGGCTCTATCGATATTTTCGCACCAACTTGAGTGAGAGTGTTGGTGGAGAAGAGATATTTATAGTGGATTTTTCTATTTATGAATTGATTTGATTCTCTGCTTTTATAGTTTTGCTAAAATAGGTTGCTCCATTATTAGCATCCTATGTCCATTGTAATTATATATTGTTGTTGTAATCTCCATTGTCACTATGAATAAGAATATCTCTCATCCTCTTCTCCCGTGCATGTAAGATTGCTACACTGGCGACCGAAGCACATAAATCCGTGTGTATTTTCTTTCTTGCTGTATTATTTCTTCTTTGCATTGAGTCTTGTGTCAGCTAATTGCCGGGTAGCATTTCTCGATTTTAAAACAGTTTGGGATGGATCAATTCATCCACAGTTAGCTCTGCGTATCGTTGGCCATGGTGTTTATATACCATTCAATCTATTATTCAGATGAGTCATACCACGTAAATTTAGAGACTTCACCTTTTAGGTACAAGTTTATGGTGGTGGCCCACCTAAATATTGAATCAGCCTGATTTTTTAGATCATGGCTAAAGAACGGGTGTCATACCTGATGAACGGGGTGGATGTCATGCACATTTATTTGTTTGCCTGCGTGCAAGTTGAGCGGATCCAGTGCCATGGGCATGTAAGGATTAGATCCAAACCGTTCGCACAGCAGAGCCATTTAGAATAGTCTTAACCCTTCAAACGGCAGTATCTAAATAGACACAAAATGACAAATTAGTAGTGGCTTATTTTCAGTGAGAAACCCTCGTCTAATCAATGGCTTGTGAGAAAAGCATCGTTCTTTCATATCCCGCGGGATGGTTGGTCAGATCATCATAGTTCATACACGCGTGCCATGCGTATGGTACACGGTACACTACTGGATCAGCTCGCACTTTCGAATGGGGAGATAGTTGATGCAGTAATGATGCGTTAATCGGGACCGTACATCTGGTCGGCATTGTTGTGGGTGGTCTATTTTTAGAAAATCAGTCCTAATCAAAGCCATCAATTTTTTGTCGCTTTCGCACTTAATGCTGACCATTTGTTTTGCTTCACACCCTTATCTCTGTATTCCACTGTGTTGACGGCTAAGATCGTCCACAATAGCCAATAAGATACCTTCCACAGTAGAACTCACCAAACAGACAAATTTGTATTGATAGACACCTGCCACGTGTACTGTAGCTAGAGGGAGCGGATTAGGTGTTACCGGGTAACACTTACCCTTACAGTGGGGCCCACCTTGATGTTGTGTTGTATATCCACGCCGTCCATCCGTTTCTACAGCCTATTTTAGGAAGTTCTATAAAAAAAAAAAATTAAGAAGATCCAATTCTCAGGTGGACCACACTACATGAAAAAGTGGTCGCTGAGTAACTCACCATTAAAAATTCCAAAGGGCCCATCGTAAGGTTTCCTTAATGTTTATTTTCCATCCAACCTTTTGATAGTGTAAATAAGACCTGGATGAAGGGAAAATACAAGGATCAGCTTGATCCAAAACTTTTGTGGGCCACAATTTTTTTAATGGTCATTCATCACTGTGTATAGTGGTATGGTCCGTCTGAGATTTCAATCTTCTTTAAGGTTTGGGATCACCACCTAAGAAGACATGGAAAAACAGATAGACGGAGTGGATATACAACAAATACATCAAGGTGGGCCACACATGGTTACGTTAACACCCACTACGGTGTTTCCTGGGTAAGAGTTAATCCGCTCGCATAGTTATGTGGATAGAGCTAGGCATGTCTGACCCGATCCAGTGGATCCAACCCGATGCCCAGTTTTTGTTCTCGAAAGCAGCTCATGTTCGGGAAAATCCCTGCCGCTTGGCCCCAATACATTCATCCCGGGCCGTGCTAGGAGAACGCGCCCACGTCCTACATCTTTCTCTCCCCGCCCAGTTTCCCTCATTTCCTCCACCTCCTTAGAGACCTCTGACCCTTCCATGCAGTCCCCTGTCTCCCCACTACTATCCCAATCTGATTATTTCGCAAAATTCGAACCCCCCAAAAAGTTAAGCAAAGAAGAAAAAGCTGCATCAGTAGCATGTGGATCAGGCAACGTCTTAGTCCATTGCTATTCAGAAAGGAATGCATTTTTATTGTTTCATGCTTTGTGCAACTAAGGAATGCGTTGTTAGTGTTTCATACTCTGTGCAGCTTAGGAATACATTTTTATGTGAAAGCTTCTACTGTCGGCTCTAGATCGGGTCGGATCGGATCGGATCGGTCCGGATTGACCATGATCCGAACTCGATCCAAAAAACTGTTAGATCTGTATGACCTACTCGATCTGCACCAATTCGGGCCGATCAGTAGTTGTTGTCGCCAAGGGCATCAGCAATGCCTACATTTTTAGAGAAAGAGTCCTCCATGAAAGTGGATAGCCATTCCAGATGAGCAATGTCATCACACTGAGAAAAAAAAAAAAAAAACCAAGTGGCACAGATAGATTAGGAGAGAGAATTTGAAAAGGGTGGGTAAATGGGTTATGAAAAAGCAAATTGAGTTAGACTCATGAAGTCCTGGACTCAAGCCAGACCACCAAGACTGCCAAGCAGATATGTGTAGTGCGAAGACGAGCGCAGATGCGCCCCGAGCTCCGAGTTGTACGAACGACTCAAACGAGATCAAAGTTGCATGGGCCCCACAATGATGTATTTATTATATTCATACCGTTTATCCATTTTTCATGATCATTTATAGCATTAGAAAAAAAAAAAAAAAAACTAAATCATATTAAAGCATAAATGGACCACACCGAAAATAGCAGCGAGGATAATGATTTTCACCGTTAACCCAATCCGAACCATACCCAACCCAATCCAACTCGGTTTCCCTGACCGAGTTGGACTCGGTTTGGGTCAGGCTAGCCGTGCATCGGATCGGATTGAGTCAGCTGACCTAGACTCGGTCCCGGATCAGATCGAGTTCGGGTCAGTTACTTGAAAATTCGGATCGAGTCGAGTTAGACCTAATCCAATCCAACTTGACTCGTTTCCCACCTCTATATGTGGATGTACCATACTTTTATTAAAAATGGTGGTGAATTTTTAAACGTGAACATGCGACGATTGCGGCTTCGGTATATCCCTTACTGTGGGGCCCAACGTATTTTATGTGCCTTAAATCCATGCCATCCACATATAGCTACGGTTAGTCCGTTTATAGCTACGGTTATAATCCATAGTCATAGGGGCTGCCAGATCGGCGTGGCCCCGCCGGACAGGCCAGCAACTGGCGTAGGGGCGGCTAGTTTGGCGAGCCTACCCCGGATAGACTTCTATGGCTACGGATTAGGGTATCTATGGCTACGGTTATAATCCGTAACCATAGATCTGATCGTAGCAAATGAATTTACCATTCTGCTCTGAATGTCTACCGTTGAAACGCTTTTAGGGGTCATGGAAGTTTTGGATCATTACAAAATTTATTTTTCCTCTTCATCCAGGTCTTTGTGACCTTATGAATAGATTGGATGGAAAATAAATGTTATGGTGGGCCTTACAAAAGTTTCAACGATGAAAATCAATTTTCTGCTGCTCTTTGTGGTGTGGTTCAATTGATCTTTGGATATGATTTTTTTTTTTTTTTTTGATAATGCTCTGAAATGATCTCGAAATATGGATGAACGTTGTGGATATAATAAATACATAACTGTGGGGCTGAGGCATATTCTTGTAAGGTCTTGTAAGGTAAAATGAGGTGGGCTTCGTCTCATAAATGGGTCGTACAATCTTAAATTTCTCCTCCTTTATTAATGCTCTCTCCCTGGTTGTGATAAGCTCTCTTTATGCTGCCAAACAACCAAGGGGATTCAAAAACCCCTCTAATCCCCTCCAATCCACGCTGCCAAACGACCTAGCTTGTTAGTACACACCCATGTTAGCCACCCCTGCTAGGAATCGATACCAAGACCTCAAGTGTTGAAACGAGGCTCAATCTGCCAGTTGAGCTATGGATCTAGGTTGTATTTTAGCATGATCCAAAACTCTTATATATTCATCCAATGATCAGAGTAGATCTCATGGTACACATCACGGTAGTATCTGTGCAAACATAAAAGGTGGACCTCTTGCACGGTCGGTTCCCAGAATTGTCGGACGTTACCGAGATTGGTGTGGGGAGTGGATAAGTGTTACCTGGTAACAAAGCAGTGGGGGTGATTAATAGACCGTATATCCCACCTTAATGTATACTCTCTATATCCACACCATCCACCAGTTTTTATACATCATTCAAGTCTATGATCTCACAAATAAGATATTTCCAAATTTTAAGTCGTCTACACCATATAAAAGAGTAGACATTAATACCCACTATTAAAATTTTCACAGGGCCTATCGAATGTTTTTTAGCCATCCAACCTGTTAATAAGGTTACACTGACATGGATAAAGGGAAAACACAAATATCAGGTTGATCTCAAACTTTTATGGCCCTAAAAAGTTTATAATAGTCAATCACTAGTGGTGTGTTCCACAACATTTTATGCGTGTAATGCCAGCATTACGAGGATCAATTACGACCTTAAATTACGCTGCCCCGTTAGCATTGGACGCGGATTACCTTTAGAAGTGATGTCACTACGTTCTGTGAGCCCAACCACGGTGTATGTGTTTTATCCACACCTTACATCCATTTGCAGAGATCATTTTATGTCACTGGATAAAGAATGAGGTAGATGCAGAGCTCAAGTAGACCCCACAATAAAAAAAAGTGGGGACTGAACGCCTACCCATAAAAGCATCATGAGGCCTAGAAGTTTTCGATTAAGCTCCCTTATTCCATGTTTTTATTAACTTATAAACATGTTCCAGATTTCGTCGGTGGGCCCCATGAAGGTTTTCGTCGGTGGGCATCACTGTCCCACTGTTTTCTGTGGTGCGGTTCACTTGACCTTTGGATCTACCTCTTTCTTTGGCTCATCCTCTAAAATGATCTCTCCAAATGAATGACCAGTGTGGATACAACACATACATCATGGTGGGCCCCGCAGAACGTGGTGATATCACTTCATGAGCTAGTTACTGTCGGGTTCAGTAGCTAATCCACGACCGCCAGCACCATGAGCATTAACTACCACCTTAAATTAAGCCTGATTAGTAGTGTTTTGGGTGTTTTGGAAACAGGTATCACATGGACTCCCACTCCTAATTTTTTTTGGGCCTACTCTTATATGTGTGTGAGATCCATTCTGACCATTAGATGTGTAATCAAGTAATAAGCCTACAGCCAATAAATCAGGTTAATCCGTGATTCATATGGGCCACACTAATGAGAATAATAAGGAAAGAGACATCCACCCTTGACTTTTACGGGGCCCATCGTGATGAAACTGTGAAATCTATTCCAACCATTAGATGTCACACCAAAAGTAAGGCATAGGTCTCAAAAATCAGGTTCATATATGATTCATATGAGCCACACTAGGGGAAACTGTTTGAAGGGTAAACCTTTCCATGTACACTAATTAATTCCAATCGTGTGGTCCTCTTGAACTATGTATGGGGATAAATTTAGATATCTTGATCTAAGGTGGGGTGACATAAGTGATGGTCGGGTCGATTTTACATTAACACCATGATGAGACCCAATCCGTGGCCATTTTTTCCATGCTAAAATGAAATTAGTACGGAGTGAAAGCATTTACTTACATTAATTAAGAAGAAAGTTGTCATTAAATGCGCGCATAGCTAGTTGGATGAAAATGTAATGTCCAACTAGTTGTGTGTGAGTATCTCTCTCTATATATATAGCTTAGATGGGCCACACCATATAGAAAAATGAGAATTTGATGCCAACCATAAGCTTGTGTGGGGCCACCACTGCCTTTCTCTTTTATCAAACGCACTAACCAGATTTAACTCACTAAGATGAAGAAAATATACAAAAATATGCATGATCCAAAACTCAGACACGCCCACACCACCTGAAATTAGCATTCTGGTAGTAATTTTAAACTTTCCCATTAGTATGAGATTTTAATCTGATTAACTTATGTATTTGCAATTCAAATAATAGTTCTCACCTGATGGATGGAGTAGATTTCATGTATACAACATGGTGGAACACAAAAGGCTTGGTATTCTAGCGTAAAACAATGCCACTTGACAGAGCTGAGCTCTGGCAACTCATGATACTTGATGTGCTGGCACTTAAAAATTTATCACGTGGCATACAGTAACTCAAAGAGCCGTTTGGATGCCGGTAAAATTTGTAAGTTATAATAAGATTACAAGAGTAATGAATTTATATCATGTCATGTTTAACTTTAAGCTGAAATTTTATCTATGTTTGGACAGAGTACAAATTATTTATCGGCTATGGTTGGGTATTCACACCTAACAAATCTTGAACTGATAAATCCTTTAAAAATCATCAAATGCTATTTCATTTAAGATGGATCATTAATTAAGTTATGTCCAACTCGGTGAAGCCCGTCATGGATCCTCATGCTAAACTAATCATTTAGTAAGTTACATAAGTGATACCATTAATTCAAATTATTTTTTTTTTATAATAGGAAACTATTAAATATAAATAATTACTTATAAACCAATATAAAATTAATAGTAACTAATAACTTTAAACATATTGTTTGTCTCGAATTTGGCCATGAGGAACACATGTAAAGTTTGTGGGCATGCCAAAACCAATTGGATCCAATTCAAACTATGACCACCAATCCCTAGTGTCAAGATAGAGTGTTGGTCAATCGTGGTTCAATCGATTATCTATTCAACCAACTGTCGAGTACGTGCAATATCAGATGATTGGTAGAAGTTAGGGTTTTTCCCCAATGGGTTTCTTTTGCCTTGAAAATAAAAATCTTTTAAAGGTACTACAATTGTATAGTCGAACAGAATGGATGGAAGATAGATGTGGAGATGAGCAATACTTACCACTAAAACGGAATCACTATCCTAAGAGTAGCAGGGTGCTTCGCAGAGCGGCGCGCTAATGAGCAATGTGATACTAATGCCAGAAATTATAGCTACAGTTGGCCTAACGTATGAGCATAGGCAGATGATTCTTAAAGCTATAGCCTTCCTTCAGATCCGACACGTAGGCACAAATGGAAGTAAATTACAACTACTAGCTACAACTAAGAGTCAGTTCTTCATAACCATTGGGATAGACTATACTAAAATACTCCTACAAACTATGCTAAGATACGCAGTGTTGCACTGGTGGGTTTGTTTGTGTTGGATTGAAATTGATTAGATTGGATCTCTCTCTTCGTATCTACCTATGCTATTTATAACCTTCCCCATAAGAGGTGTGAAAATAACTGATTGTCCACGTGGTGTCTTCACGTGTAACCAGCTGGGAAAGAGTGGTTACTTTTTTCTTAATCATGATTTACTTTTAGCGAACGCCCGGAATGTGCTCCAGTGTTAATGTGGCCCGAACGGTTATTCATCCTTATCCAGAGATAGTGTAAATACAAAGTTTTTCGAAGATATGATCCGTCATTCGTATATCTTGTGCATATCCTAAGGATATCAAATATGTCACGTAGCTCCATCTGCATCATTAATCTGGCCTCACTAGATTTTGGTACGAACGTTGCCCCCTCATGTTTCATTCGGCAAAGGGATGGTGAGAAACGTGAAATCATTTTTCAGTCTTCCGTCACACGGCGTATTTGTACTTGTTTAAACATCCAATAATGTCTCCGTCATTTCATTATTTCCATAGATTTACCATACGTCACTTGAAGAAGATTTCGTTATATCCTTGCGGAAATTTTTTGCCTCGAGGATCGCTTCTGGCATTATTTGGCTATTAATGTTGTGCTTGTGGAAAAGGCTATATATCCTCCCGTTTTCATTTCCTTTCATTTTCATGCTTTCGACTTCCTGAAACCCTAAGGGGTCGTTTGGATGCCTGAACTTCTCTAAAATGTAAGTAAGTTACAGGTGACTTAGTTACAGTTGGTGTTTGGGGAAACACAGGTGACTTTCTCTCAACCTGTAACTAAGTTACAGACTTCTTACAGGAGAAAAGTCGTTTTTCAAGTTACCTGTAACTTAGTTACAGGTACTTGGAATTTAATGCAAAACCTTGCGCACCTGCAAAGTTACAGGTTATCCAAACACAAAACAAAGTTACCTGTAACTAAGTTACAACTGTTAGTAACTTAGATACACCTGTAACTTTACATGTAACTTACTTACAACTTAGTTACAGGCATCCAAACAGAAACTTCTTCTTTTGACTTACCATTTCCTTCTGCCTTTATTTATAGCTCCCAAGAGATCTGTAGCGCTTATTCTACTTTCCCTCTTTTGACTTTGGTGGAATTGCTTCGTGAATCGACTCAATCAGAGGTAATTTTTGAATCTGAGTTTGACTCCAAAGTTTATTTAGGTCTCATGCTTCCTCTCAATACTTCCTTAGATTTCTCAAATACGTTTCCATACTTCCCAGTTGATACGAGGAAAATTTTCTTAATCAATCATGGCTATTTTGATTGGACTTATTGGGAACCAATGTATCTTTTAGATTATGGCCTAAATAATGCAAAAAATAAAAAAAAAATGGGTTGAATGGTATAAACGATTCAAGCCCGAATACATATAGGTATGGGATGAACTCAGCATTACCACCTGCATTCACATGTCAGTCTATCACATAGAACCTAACCCGGCTCTTCTCGTTGTTGCTATGTGTTTTTGGAATCATACTACTAACTCTTTCATTTCAAAGGTGGTTCGACGAATCCTACCATTATGGACGTTTGTACCCTGACAAGCTTACCTCTGATCGGCTTTGAATTTTTGCCCAAGGTATCACCTTGGATATCCTGATCAATCTACCTTCAGTCATGCGAATATCCGCAGTTCCTACGGTCCTTTCATGAAAAAGGAAGCTAAAATTGAAGGTGAAGTTTCCCATCAAGAACATTGTTTGTTCCTTTTGATATGGATTTGTCGTTTTCTCTATTGCATCCTTTCGATCAAATAACTAAGGAATACACTGGTTTCATCGAAACCTTAATTTCTGGTATTGAAGTAGCATTGGCTTCGTTTCTCCTTTCACATTTATATTGAGGTCTTCATAGTCTTTCATCTAAAGGTCCTCATTTGGTCGAAGGCCCCTTTTGATTGCTTCAACTATGGCTATGTGAGTATTTTCCTAGTCTCAACGAAGAAATCACCAAGCCTATGACTCAATTCACTTCTTATGGAATGAGTAGGATTTTTGTTTCTGTCAAACCCTGTACTTTTGGAGAGAGGGTCTTGAATTCTTTTATGCACTTCCATTTGATCGCCATGACTATGAATTTTGTCCCTTCCTGGGTAGACATATCGGTCCCAACTAGTTTACCAATCGATATTTTGATGCAACCAATTCGACAATGGTAAAAAAAATCTTAACCACGTCTGGGCTAGTTACTTGATGGCCTGAGACATACCAGTCGGTGGTGCTAAGACAAACAGAGAAAAACATACCAAAAATTATATAGAGTTCTACTCCCCTAATATCTTCGCTTGTCAATTTGGGTTCGGCCAAACTATTCCATTTCCATTATGCTAAAATTCTCTCACCCAACCTTCCTGTGAGCACATCCACATTAAACAACCTGACGATATTCGATCTCTCCTCGAGAACTATCATATGACCAGTCGATCCTTCACCCTATCTTTTCTTCCTAAAAGGTCCTTCATCAACAGACTCTTTCAAGCAATGGTGAGAGACTTACTATGACAATCATCGGAATTTTTTTCTCCATACAGTAATTGAAAGACTTTCACTTATTCCCTCAGCTCCTAAAGGCAAAGCATCTAAAGCATCAACGTTTACTCCTTCAGTCTATCGGAAAAGAACTAAGTCTTTGACAAAAGAACCTACTCCATCGACCAGTAAATCATCATCGCCCCAATCGCTGAAAGAGAAAAGACAAAAACATACTACCTTAAGCCTGACCCCAGTCAAGTATCCTTGAACAAATTTTGGCCATCCAAAAATTCAAACCATTTTACAGCATACTGTTCGACCCCAGGATACCTTTTGATGAATATTGGTCATATATGCAACAAGCTTTATGGGATCGTGAGTAGCTCCAAGTTGAGCGTTGGGAGAAGGGTGAGAGATCTATGCCTCTATTTGATAAAAGGTTGCCACCATTCCCTAAAGCCAAGTTTGCACTGTTTGAGTCTTTCTCTTGGCCTGGGGTGATGTGCACTGGCTACCGTCTTCTACGTGATGACTTCATGACTTTTGTTAGATCCCTAGGTATGTATCTTCATGGCCACAAGCTGGAGAATCAATCAGTCCTTTAGAAAAAATGAATCAAGATCGTCCACTTCATACCTTGGCCAATCTGGACGCACTAAATTCCTTGATTCCACAACTCTTAGGTATGATTCTATGGTAGTTGACCCTTCTATAGTTCCTATACCTTGTATCGATCCTTAGTCAGAGCTTGAACAACTGAAGATCGACATAGAAGTATTGTTGACATTCGACCTCTCCAAGCTTGCCGATAGTAGTCAGTTAGAGACCTTAACCGACCGCATCGCTTGATTGAAATCTTTGGGATCTTCCCGTTCAGTCATGTTTGAGAAGATTAATTCACTGAAGAAAATCTTGACGGTTGTTCACGCTTATAAGTGCCAAGGATGAGATGAGCTGAGTTGAAGTTTTTCTACGTCCTCACCGACAACTTATCTCAAGAGTCAACAATTTTGCTGAAGAATTGGAGGGTCTACATCAGCGAGCTACAAACTTAGCTTCTAAAGTGGCATCGGCTCAGCAACATATTGATTATTTGAAAAAAATAGTTTGTCGAACTGGCGAAAAAGATAGAAGTAGTAGAGGCATCAACAAAGAAGAAAAATGGGACCTTTAAAAAATAGTTTGCCCAATTTTTTAAAATTTTTGTTCGAGCTAGGTTAGCAAGGTAAGAGGTCGACCGTCTGCACGAAACGATAAAATGAGCAAATGAAGAGATAGGAGCTTCAAATGAAAGCTTCAATGCTCTAAGGGATTTTCAATTTTAGAAGCTCATCTATTAAATTGTAGCATCATGGATGAAATGGTCGCTTGACTTGATTTTTTGTTCTCTATTTTGGATGCCTGGTTACAATAAAAAATATTTTTTAGACGCCGGACTATATATATATATTATATATATATATATTTGTGTGTGTGTACTTTTTACAATATTTTTGGTTTCTTCACTACTTCTGCATGTTTGATTGCCGAGTATTGCCTTCTCATCTTATTAATGAATAGTAGTAGAGGTCATATCAATATCAGAAGAAAAGATGTTCAAATAGATCCTCCTTCTATCAGATGCAATTTGGCATTGAATGCAAAGTCCTAGTTCCTAACTTCTGTTTTTGTAATAACTAATAAGGGACTTCCATGTGGCCAAGCTGTTGTGCCATTTCAATATATATGTAACTTATAAATTATAATTGAGAGTGGATCATATGTGTTGAAGACATAGGAAATTCCGGTGTTGTCGGGTCTCATTGGACCACATCATTTCCGATGACTCAAGCTAACAAGAAATGTTGGATTTCTCTCTCACAAATAGATTGTGTGATACACAACACAACTTTTAAATGAGTAGTTGTCCTATATCTTAGCTTGTTTGTTTAGAATAAATGAAGTTCTTTACGATAAATAACTACATATATAATTAATAAAATCATAAATATAAAAAATAAGATGTGTATTAAAATATAATAAACTAATGCAATCATTAAAATATTAGCATGTATCCACCCGACCAACCTAACCGAACCCTCTTGGGTTGGGCTTGGGTTGAGAATTCCCAACTTGAGGTTGGGTTGGGTTGGGTTAGGGTTGAGGTACAAGAACCTTGGGTTGGGCTAGGGTTGAGCACCAACCTAACCCAACCCGCCCAACTTTTTGCCCTACTTGAAATCAAGATATTTTTGTAGAGGAATATGGAATGCTCATTAGAGTGAATAATTACTAAGAAGAATGCATGAATCTCAACATAATAGAGCCTAAGAGATTTGATAGAGCTTGAAATTCACTAAGGTCTTTAAAATGTCAAAATCCATGAATTTCTCAAACATCTAAATACAATATTTATAACAAAAGGCTCTAAAGGATCTCCAACGATCGATCGAGCCTGGTTGGATCAATTGAGCTTGGCCAAAAATGGTCCAGCGAACTCGATGAATTGTTTTGGCCATGTTTGATTGATTGAGCTCAATCGCTCAAGAGGGATCGGAGATTCCTCAATCGATCAAGCTCGTGTCTCGAGCACCCGAACTAAATCAGATTTAGGCCAGTTAATTGTTGGACGTTTTTTTTACCATTGATCGAGCTTCGCTCGAGCATACCACTAAGATTACTACTTTTGGATAGTTTAATTTCTAGCAAGTCGGGATCCCTATAACCTATCTTGTTATGTTTCAATAAGGCTTTTAAGACTAAGAGATGATCACACAAGATTTTTCTATTAATGTAAGAATAATCTAGAGGTTCAATGATTATTTTAGGTCAAGGCTAGGGTCACGAAGGCACCTTATTTACGTGTTCTTCACTTCCTTGATGCTCTAGTCTTTATGTGTCTTCGGTCTTCAACTTCCAAGGGCTCAACCGACTTCCTAACACAAACGCACATGATTGACAAACAAAATGCACTAACAGAATCATGATGTGTACTGTTGAGGTCAAAATCTGGATCGCTCTCCACTCCTTGGATGGTCCCTGGTCCTACACAAAATGTGAGCAAAGGAGACCCTGGCTAGGCTGGGGGACCCTCCGATGCCTGAGTCAGGGTAAGGGAATCGGGGTCTAAGTTGAATGGTAAAGGGAGAGTGCAAAATGTTTCGTACCTATAGCAATGGCGTCTTCGTGTATTTATACCTAGCCATCGAATGGTCTGGATCTGATAATCACGGCACGAATCCCTCCATCAGGGAGATTTTTGGATCGTGGAGATACCGTACGCAATCCAAGGATCACGTAATACGCAAACGCGCATCGTGCGTATCTGCGAGCGACATTACCGCCCACGTCCTCTTATGGCAGTTTCTAAGTTCAGCTCACGGAGCGTTCGCCCCCGCCTCGGAGTATGCAGTCGACTCGGACCGTCCCGTAGGTAGGTTTTCGACTGGCAGAAGATATAAGCCTTCGTCAAACTTTGTCCGTTCTAATGATCTAGGCCGAGCGGTCAGTTATCCCTCCGATCGGATTACCATGCCGCGGTGCCTCGGAATTATGAGGGGCTCGGATCTTCTCATAACAGAAGCCCCCTACTCTTTGAGGTTTGCTAAGGGCTCGGAGAGTAAGTATACAGGAGATCAAGCGTTTTATGCACTCTCAAGCACGCCAAATTTCATTTCGAAAGTTTTTCGCCTGCGGGTCTATGCACAGCGGACACGTGGAGACGGTTAAGATCTCGAATTGTCGTCCGCTTATGGGCTATTGCCACGTGCACCCAGGGGTAGTGCCTCGGACGAAACTTTTCCTTACTCGGGCGTCGTTTCGTTTATCTAAATCTCGCCGCTTGATGTCAGGGGTGTATTGCCCGACAAACTTCGAGCCAATGGGATGGGGACACGTCAGCTCCGAGGTCGGCTCACGACGATTCGACAGCGGTCATCATTGCTGGTCATTAATGCGAAGATTCAGTGAGGTTTATATAAACCTTCATTCGAAGATTTTGATCCATTTCTGTTGGCTTTGTTTGAGAGGATACCGGAGGAGGCGATTTCCGATACCGGAGGAGGCGATTTCCAGCGAAGGTGATTCCGGCTATTCAGGATTTTCTGTTAGGCAATTCTCAATTAACGTCCGGTGAGTCTCCTTGTACCTCTTTGCATTTTTCTCTTTTCTTTAGATGTCGTCAGACCTGGAGACCGTGCGGGACTACGGTGATGACTCCGAGTTAGAGAGTTTCGGAAATAGGGGAGGGGCCTCTGAAGGTCCCTTTGAATCTGTGCCTTTACATCCTCCGCCTCAGAAGCAGAAGGCAACTGGTCCTCAGACTCGCGGAGCTGGTAGAACGAAATCTACTCGAGCCCCCCAGACCACAACCACGGAGGCCGCTGAGATGCTAGTGAGCAGGAGGGCCTCGGAGGTAATCCCTGGAGGCTCTGTACTGTCGGAGCCTCAAATAGAGTGGATTTGCACAGAGTTTCAAATCCCGGCCTCCGTGCGGATCAGAGCCCCTGGGCCCCTCGAAACCGCTAGTGCGCCTGCTGAGGGAGAAATTGCTATTTTTCTTTACGCACTGTAATGTGGGGTCCAACTTCCTTTACACCCCTTCATCCGGACTATGATGGCCTACCTGGGCTTAGCTCCCGGGCAATTGACCCTCAATGCTTGGAGGGTGTTTATTTCAGCCTTCATCATCTGGATGCAAGTTAGGAATTCAGAGCTTACCCCAGCAGAGTTGATGAGTCTATATCTGGTCAAGCACGACAGCAATAAACCATGGTACTACTTCGCGACGCGAGGCAGCAAGGGGTCGGGGCTGGTTATGAATCTTCCGTCCTCCAACAAAGATTGGAAGAATAAGTGGTTCTGAGCTGCGGGAGAATGAGAGGCGCCTATGGCCGAAGTCGGGACTCTGTCGATTCGGGTTCCGACTCGATTTACAAAACCAGGTCGGACCAATTAATTCCCTTCATCTTTCTATTTTCCTTTATTACTTCGGCTGGACTGGAACCTTCATTCTTTTTGTAGATTTTTCAAGGGGTACACCTCTCCTTGACTCGGCTCAGAAGAACCGCGTTGCAAAGGCTAGAGCATGATCGGAAGAGCTTCGCTCTTGGTTGGATCTAATCACTGCCACCAACCTTCATTGGTCAGGGCTGTGCACATCTCAACCTCTTCCGACGTCTTTTAGTAAGTTCTCCTGCTCCTTCAGAAGAATTAGGCTTGCTTGCGTAGCCATTGATTTGTTGTTCTTTATGCAGGCATGGCCGAGGCGTCCGGTTCTCGGAAGAAGAGGGTGGTCCTGACAGCAGAGGAGTTGTTGAGGCCCGCGACTCGGACGAAGACAACTGTTCAGAGAAAGCGAATAACTCGGACGAAGAAGGTCCTTCGGGTCCGGGTACTGCGGCTTTGATTCCAGTTACAGCCGAGGCCGCGACTGCAACTACGATCGCTGCTATGACTGCGACTGCAGCCGCGGCCACGACCGCAGCCCTTGTTTCTGTCGTGTTAGCCCCGATTACTGCGCCCATTGTGGCTCAGGCTTCAGCACTCATTGCTTCCGGCCCAACGATCGCAACTTCCTTCCCACCCAACGTCGCTCCTTCCGTAGGCGGAATCCACCCATCGACCCCTTTCATTGCGATCCCTTCGTCGTCTGAGCGGGAGGAGGCCGTTCGAATGGCTGACGCCATGATTACCCCTCCCAAGGTCGGGGACGATCTTGGGGTCAAGGCCCAGGCCTCCACCGGTAGCCAGACTGGGGCTGCCGAGGAAGGAGGCTCGACGCATGTGGAGACAAGTGGGGTGAGGTATGAGCCGGGCTTTCACATGTCCTGTTTGGCTCAGTGGGCGGCAAAACATGCCCCAGAAGAAGAGATTGTTGATCTCCTTTCCAAGCCGGACGACACTTTCTTGAGAGATCTGGCAACAGTTTTTTTACAAGGTATTTTTCAGTCTCTATGTCATCTATTCTTTGTTGTCATGTGTCCTTCTTATTTACTTGCTTTTGTCATTACTTAGTCTGTTCCAAGGATTCTCCTGGCCTGGGAGAGAGTGCGTGAGCGCCGAAAGATTGACGTTGAAGTGGAGGCACTCCGAACTGAGGTGGGAGTCCTGCGGGACGAGGCGACTCTCTTCCGACAGGAGTAGGGTGATCTGCGTCGGCGAGTTGAGGATGGGAAGGCCAGGGAGCTTCATCTGTAGGAGACTGTTACTGGCCTCGAATCCATGGAACTGCAGTTGTAAGGGATGGTGGAGGGCTTCAAAGCTCGTTGCGACACTGCTGCCGCCGAGCTGACCCGGGCTAGGGCTCATGCGGACTCGCTGGCCCATGAGAACGCTCAACTAAGCAGGACCTTGGAGCGGGTTAAGGTGGAGGCGGCGGAAGAACAGGCCCGGGCTGTCATACAAGCGAGGGAAGCCCAACAGGCCGAGGACAAATCTTCTCTTACTGAGGCGTTGCTGATGCGGCAGTTGCAGCGGTAGAAGCTTTCAAAACGTCCAAGGAGAGGGATGCTGACGCGGCCAAGTTCTACGGCTGTGGCTATGACGATTGCATTGAGGCGGTCCTGGGTTTGTATCCAGACCTTAACCTCGACTCGATACTACTTGAAGAAGCTGAAGAGTCGCCTATAGATGAAGTCTGCCTGGATCAAGCCCCAGACACCCAAGCTCCTCTGCCCCCTGTATAGTGCAGATCTATCTTTCCTTTCTCTCTTTTTTTTTTTTAAACTGGTTAATATCCTTCTTGGTTACCTCATGACCTTCTAATGGAGGTCCGTGGATGATGACTTTTGACACTCTGGAGGGCGTATGGATGATGATATATTTTCTCTTTTTTATATGTTAATCCGTAGTTGATTTCTTATTGGATGCTGATTGAAGACTATTTGATTGTCAAAATGGGGGGTTAATTTCGTTTGCAACGTAGCCTGAGCTGACCTTACCTTTCGGCAAGCTGGCTTTTCCCAACACCATCTTACTATTGAGCTTTTATGGCTCATTTATTGAGTCCTGGCCCCCAGGGGGTCGGCTCATCCCGCAATTGGCGAGACCCTTCCGTTCTATCCGTTAATTTGTGAACCGACCCCTATGTTAAGGGAGTCGAGTCAGCGCTTAGGCTTTTCCTCTAGTTTAGGGGATACCGTGTAGAATTTTTGTGGGGTAACATATTGACCCCTTTTTAAGGGATTAATCCGTTAAGTTCGCCCCTGCATATAAGAAGTAACTTTTCCTTAGTCGAGAATCCGTTCATGTGGATGAGAAGAGGTGAATTTTATTAAGAGCTTTAAAGGTTTGTCACTCAGAGACGTACATTTATTGAGAGCCTTAGAGGTTTTCCCGTCATGGATAGTAAACTTTTAAATGCTCGGCATTCCAGGGAAGTGGTAGGAGCCTGGTTTGGTTGATCGAACGACCCGATAAGGCCCTTCCCAGTTTGGTCCGAGTGTACTAGCCCCCGGCTCGGCAGTATTCTGGAACACTCGACAAAGGACTAAGTGTCCTGGTCGGAATCGCCTAGCCTTGACTTTCGAATTGTAGAATCGTGCCACTTGTTGATGCCGAGCAGCGACCCTGAGCTTCGAGATATCTCTAGTTTCTTCGAGTAAATCTAAGTTTGCGGCAATCTGCTCGGAATTCTATTTTTCTTGGAAGCCCCTGACTCGGGCCGTAGGAAGACCAATCTCTACTGGCACCATTGCCTCTGAACCATAGGAGAGCGAGAATGGAGTTTCTCCTGTTGAGGAGTGGGTTGTGGTCCTATAGGCCCAAAGAACAAATGAAAGTTCTTCTACCCAACTGCCTTTTGTCTTTTCCAGTTTTGTCTTGGGATGATGTTTGATGACCTTGTTGGCTGCCTCTACTTGTCCGTTCGACTAGGGATGTCGGGGAGAAGAGTATGCATTCGCGATGCCGAGTCCTCGGCACATGTTTAGAAATTTATCGTTGTCGAACTGTCGGCCATTGTCTGATACGATGGTTCGTAGAATCCCGAACCTGCAGATGACGTTTTTCTAGACGAAGTCGATCACCTTCTGCTCTGTAATTTTGGCAACCGGCTCGGCCTCAGCCCATTTGGTGAAGTAATCCACAGCGACAATGGCGAATTTGACTTGTCCTTTCCCCGTGGGTAGAGGAGCGATAATGTCGATTCTCCATTGAGCGAATGGCCAAGGGCCGCTCATAAGAGTCATTTCTTCTGCGGGTTGCCTCGGCATGGCCGTGAATCATTGACATTTATCACATTTCCGGACGTAATCTTTGGAGTCCTCTTTGATAGTTGGCCAGAAGTACCCTTGTCTGAGTATCTTCAAGGCCAAGGCCCGACTGCCGGAATGATTTTCGCAGATTCTTTCATGAATCTCTCGCATGACGTATTCCGCCTCGTCAGATCGGAGACACCTGAGGTAGGGCTGAGAATGTCCCTTCTTATACAAGATGTCATCTAGGACGATATATCGAGCTGCTCGAACTCTGAGCCACCTGGCTTCCAACCTGTCCGAGGGAATCTCTCCTGTCATAAGATAATTAAAGATCGGGTCCATCCAGCTTGAGCTCGCTCGAACTGGGTTGACATCTTCCTCCTTTTTGCTGATGCTTGGTTGTTCTAGAATTTCGATGGGGACGATTCGTGGGATCTTCCCCTCCATAGTTGAGGCGAGTCGTGCTAGGGCGTCGGCCCATGAATTTTCTACCCTCGAGATTCGATGGATCGTGCAGTTTCAAAATTTTTTGATCAATTTTCTCGCCTCATCAAGATAGGCCATCATCCTTGCTTCCTTAGCCTCATACTCAGCAGAGATTTGATTTACCACCAGCTGAGAGTCGTGTCGGATTTGAAGAGACTGGATACCTAAACTCGCTCCCAATCTGAGTCCGGCTAACAAAGTTTCATATTCTGCCTCATTGTTTGAGGCTCTGAATCCTAATTTGATCACGTACTGAACGGTCATGGAGTCGGGTGCGGTCAAGACAATCTCGGCCCCGGCCCCTTTGACATTGGATGACCCGTTTACATAGAGAACTCATCTTAGATCTGGTACTGCTTTTTGATCATTCGAAGAAGTGGACGAACTTGCTTTGATTTCGACACCGATCTCCTTAGTACTCGGAGTGAATTCGGCAATGAAGTCGGCCACGGCTTGCCCTTTGATTGCCGTCTTCGGGCGAAACTGAATATTAAATTCACCAAGCCCGATGGCCCACTTAGTCATTCGACCCGACACCTCAGGCCTCTAGAGGACTTGCCTGAGAGGGGAATTTGTTAACATGATTATAGAATGAGCTTAGAAGTACGGGCGTAACCTCCGAGCTGAAACAACGAGGCTGGGTGCTAGCTTTTCCACGGGTGAGTACCTCGTTTCTGCCGGCACCAAGGCTTTACTCACATAATAAACAGGGTGTTGCTTACCTCCGACTTCCCTAATCAGAGCCGAGCTGACAGCCAAGGATGAGACCGCGAGGTAGAGGAATAAGGGCTCGCCTTCTTCAGGTTTGGACAGTAGAGGGGGTGAACCCAAGTACTGTTTCAGCTGCTGGAAGGCTTGCTCGCACTCTGACGTCCACTTTGCCTTCTTATGACCTTTCAATTGCTGGAAGAAGGGGAGGCACCTATCCATCGCTCTGGAAATGAAACGTCCGAGCGCAGCGACTCGACCCGTAAGGCATTGGATATCTTTGACGGTTCGAGACGAACTCATGTCAAGGAGTGCTTTGATCTTCTCAGGATTAGCTTCGATTCCTCTTTGAGTAACTTGAAAGCCGACGAATTTTGCTGAGCTGACTCCGAAGGCGCACTTTGTTGGATTTAGCTTCATCTGGTATTCTCGAAGGACGGTGAATGTTTCCCCGAAATTCGTCAGGTGATCGGATGTCTTGATGCTTTTTACCAACATGTCGTCGACATATACTTTCATGGTGCCTTCGATCTGTTTGGAGAACATCTGATTCATTAACCTTTGATACATGGCACCAGCGTTCTTCAGGCCAAAAGGCATGACCCGGTAACAGCAGAGTCCCTTATTTGTGATGAAGGTAGTCTTCTGCCTGTCTGGGGGGTGCATCGCGATCTAATTATATCCAGAATATGCGTCCAGGAAGGAGAGTAATTCATGGCCCGCCGTACTATCTACCAGTTGGTCGATCCGAGGCAGTGGGTAGCTATCTTTCGAACAAGACTTGTTTAAGTCAGAATAGTCCACACATACCCGCCACTTTCCATTGGCTTTCTTCACAAGGACCACGTTTGCGATCCAATCGGGATAGTACACTTCGTCTATAAATCCTGCGTAGAGTAGAACGGAGACTTCATCGGCAATTGCTTCGCATCGCTCAGCATCGAATGGCCTTCTTTTCTGTTTGACGGGTTTGTGATCTGGATCCACATTCAGTCTGTGGACCATAACTTCAGGAGAGATTCCGGGCATATCTTGATGGGACCATGCAAAAACATCCCCGTGTTGTCGTAGGAACGCTAAAATTTCAGTCTGTTGCTCTGGATTCAGTGATGTTCCGATCTGAACAGTTCTGCTCGGATCGGCTTCATCGAGCAGCACTTTCTCCAAACCTTCTACAGATGAGCCTTCCACAGGTCCTCGGGGGTCTAGGACATTGATGGTGAGTGTCTGCTTGACCGACCCCTTCTTTACTGCAACTGCATAACATCTCCGAGCTTCTCGCTAATCGCCTCGGAGGTGGCCTACCCCACCCTCGGCGGGGAATTTCATCATCAAGTGATAGGTGGAGACGACTGCTCTCATCGCGTTAAGAGACGATCTGCCCAGGATGACTTTGTGTACAGATGGCACATTGACAACTAAGAAGTCCACCATAAGCGTGACTTGATGTTGCCCTTCTCCCACAGTCACAGGGAGGGAAATGGCTCCTTCAGAAATCACTCTTTCCCCGGCAAAGCCGTGCAGAGGGGTCTTCACGGGCCTGAGATGAGCCCGTGGAATCTCCATTCTTTCAAAGGCTTCAGAGTATAGTACATCGGCCGAGCTCCCGATGTCTACCAAAATGCGGTATACTTTGCAATTCGATATGGTTATGGTGACTACTAGAGCGTCGTCGTGCGGGTGTTGAATCCCGCGCGCATCTTCTTCCGTGAAAGTCAGAGTGCACGGACTGACTCGAAGTTCCTTACTGGACCGTTCGGTCAAATGGACGTAGTGCTCTGGCTCAGACTTCTGGGAGTGAGCCTTTCATGCCCTATTCGAATATCCCCCGCCGGACGAACCCCCGAAGATGATGCGGATTTCGGCGGGATCCTCCGCGGCGTTATTTTGCTGCTTCCACTCCCTTTCCTCTCTCCGAGGGGCTTTTCCTTTCTTTGTGTATCGACGCAGGTGCCCTTTCCAAATGAGAGCTTCAATCTCATCCTTAAGGTCAACACAATCATTCGTATTGTGGCCGTGATCTCGATGGAAGCGGCAGTACTTGCGTTTGTTTTGATGGTCCGGATCGGCTCTCATGCAGACAGGCCAGTTTAGTACTTCTCTCCTCGGATGTCCAGTAGGATCTGTTCGGCGGATGTGTTAAGGGGGGCATAGGAACGGAACCTTCCTTCCGGCCTTCTGTTCGGACGACGATCGTGAGGAGTGCGATCATCGGTTCTTTTGTCAGGCATCTGGGATTCCTCGTTCCTAGGCCTCTTCCCCTTACCATTCGACTCAGTCACCTGGACACTTTTATGGGCATTGGTGAATTCCTCCACGTTGGTATACTTCTGAGCTCTGGCCACAAGTTCAGCTAGTGTCTTTGGTGGATTCTTCCCAATGGAGAAGGTGAACTTTTCTTCTTTCAAGCCACTGAACATAGCGGCGAGGGCCATTTTGTCATTGTAGTCTTCCACCAGTACACTTCCTTCCTCGTTGAAGCGGGCGATGTAATCCTTCAGCGACTCCTTCGGCCCTTGCTTGATAGTGAGCAGGTGAGTGTTGGGCTTCCGATTTCTCTTACCGTTGATGAATTGGGTTAGGAATAGTTGGCTCAACTTTGTGAAGGAGCTGACAAAATTTGGTTTGAGTTACCGGTACCAACTCCGAGCGGATCCTGTTAGTGTAATTGAGAACCCTCGGCACATCATTGCATCCGTCGCTGTCTGGATCTGCATCCAAGAGCGGTAGGCTTCCACGTGCTCGGATGAGTCCCCATATCTAGAATATTGAATGACGGGAGGTATCCGGAACCTCTGAGGCATTACCTCGTTCATGATTTCCAAGGTGAAGGGAGATTCGGTCTCTTCCATCATTGCCTGGACGGTAGCAGGAATTGACGTTGGTTGCCGTCTTTTCTCCAGAGATAAGAACTTGTTGTTGAGTTCCTCGAACCGCTTCTCTCATGGATCTTTATTTTCTGCCACAGTCTCCTGGGCGTTCTCTCTCTTTGGACTTCTCCTCCCCCTTCTTCGTTCTAACCGATGACGGAGATCCGTTGGTGTCAGGGCTGAAGTAACTGAGGCATTAGTCGGAGCTCGCGTTGCGGTGTTCCGAACCAAGGGTCGAATTTGTGTCGGAAGAGGATGTTGACTCGATATGGGCACCTGAGGATGTTGGGGCGCCTCAGGCCTCATACTCCTCGGCGCGGAGTGGGCTTCCACAACCAGGCCGACCGGTTTCGGGGGTAGGATCTTCTTGAGTCGGGCGTAACTGCAGCTCCTGTTGCTACTACTTCATTCTGTTCACTTCATCACGTAAGGCTTGTATTTCGCCTTGCATGGCTCGATACTTGCTTGCCCGGTTGCTCGAACACTGAGAAGGTCCCGGAACTGATTCCGCATGAAGTAGTGATGAGGAACGAGTATGTTCATTTGGATCTGGTTCTGCAGCTACTGCTTTCTTCTTTCCTCTAGCCATTATACTTAAGAATAGGAACTAGACTTTTCATATCAGCTTCCCACAGATGACGCCAAAAAATGTTGAGGTCAAAATCTGGATCGCTCTCCGCTCCATGGATGGTCCCTGGTCCTGCACAAAATGTGAGCAAAGGAGACCCTGGCTAGGCCGGGGGACCCTCCGATGCCTGAGTCAGGGCAAGGGAATCAGGGTCTAAGTTGAATGGTAGAGGGAGAGTACAAGATGTTGCGTACCTGTAGCAACGACGTCTTCGTGTATTTATACCTAGCCATCAAATGGTCTGGATCCAATAATCACGACACGAATCCCTCCATCAGGGAGATTTTCGGATCGTGGAGATACCGTACGCAATCCAAGGATCACGTAATATGCAAATGCGCATCGTACGTATCTGCCAGCGACATTACCGCCCACGTCCTCTTATGGCAGTTTCTAAGTTCAGCTCACGGAGCGTTCGCCCCCGCCTCTGAGTATGCAGTCGGCTCGGACCGTCCCGTAGGTAGGTTTCCGAGTGGCAGAAGATATAGGCCTTCATCGAACTTCGTCCGTTCTAATGATCTGGGCCGAGTGGTCGGTTATCCCTCCCGATCGGATTACCATGCCGCAGTGCCTCGGAATTATGAGGGGCTCGGATCTTCCCATAACATGTACTAATATATATGAGGGTTCAAAATTCATTAGTGTGTATGAGAGTATAAGGATGTGTACATACACCTATATATATATATATATATATATATATATATATATATATATATATATATATATAATCAGTAAAAATTATACATGTAAAGGGCACTCATGTACCTACTCGTGCGTGAAAATTTTTGGGTTATTATGGTATATCACCTAATCCTCTAGAGGATACCGATGACATTAAAATATCATTATAACACCTCGTACTTTTCCGTTCTCGGGTGTTACCATGATGACCTAATTTAGTATAAATGCAAACCCGATTTATCTAAACATTCACCCTTATTCTAACCTAAATCCGACCATTTGGGATAACCTTCACCCATATATCGAGCTATCTATCCTACTAAGTATAGGATAAGTAGTTAGATTTCCCCTTATACGATCTTTAGGACACCTAAAACTATTGAGGAATGAGTCTTAAGTAGTTGCATTGTTGGATCACAAGATCCGACCATTGAGATTGTAGATCAACTATGGTATTTGAGGTCGATCATTAGATTTAGACCTCATATCGTACGGTGATGGACATGATAATCAAAATTAGTTATTAGATTCATCTAAGGGACTTCTGGACCGTCAATGAACTGTCTTAAAATAATTCAGCTGTTCAAACTTATGATCGCTATTTCAATTGAGATGTAGGGGCAACTAACTGTAGGAATGACTATTGAATTTACCCTAAATAGGATTATGAACTATTAGATGTATTGATGATAAGATTTAGAAAGAATCTGACTATCAAATCAATAGAAATTCTCAATTATATACTAAGATTTGAAGGTGTGGCCCACCTAAGCCTTAGATTTACCTCATCTTTGGCCGGATGTCCTAAAAGGACCCATAGGATTGGATGGACGAGGTGGATCTACCAAGATCACCACTGTGGACCCCACCCTATGTGGTGTGTGTGCACAGCTAGTGCACACCCGCACCACACTAAACAAAGGAACCCGGTCAACAAGGTCTTACCCGACCTTCTTTCGAAAATCTCTCTCGCCCATGAGCAGACGAATGGACAATGTCCGTATTTGTCGAACCATGGCCCACCATCAATGCCCAACTTAGTGAACCATCCCGTCCATCGTGTTGGGCTAATGGATCCGACCAAAACCCCGTGGGTCCCACACTTTGTCTGCATGTGTGCGCACACAAACACCAGTGAAAGGGGGTTGCGAGTGGTTATTTTCGAAAGCATAAAGTTTTTATTTTTCTTTCCCCTCCACGCTGGCAATCCACATGTGATGGCTCCTGCAATCTCAGCCCTCCATTGAGAGGATCCTAATCCTTCGTTCCACAATACTTTTAGGGCTCTATAGCTATTGTTTTAGCTTTTCTTTCCATCGTCGCACGTTGCACCTGAACCCATTAAGTAAAAATACTAATAACCGTCCATTTAGAGGGTCCCACAGTGATAATGGGATAAATCCACACCGTCCATGCATTGCTGATGACCCACCATTAACAGTCGGGTCATCTTCTCCGTCTGTTTGAAGAATCCATCACCTAATGATGGGGCCCGTTTGTTGATCGAAGTTGTCTATTAAATGGGCCAGGGTCCCAAAAATTCATCCCTAGTGTCCGATGAGCGCCATGCAAGCTGGGTTACTTGCACCAGATCCATGATTTGCAATGGCTATTTTTGTCGAGTTGTAGTTAATCCCAAATTAGCTAGTTGAGAATGCCTTACAAGGGGGTTAGTGGAGTCTATTATAGGTAGCCTGTTAGGGCATACATCTCCCGAAAATAGAAAGAAAAAGAAAACTAGAAAGAGAGAGAGAGAGAGAGAGAGAGAGAGAGCTGCCGCATCGGGTTGACTCACTTGTGCGAGTTGGCGGTCAAGTATAGAAGAAGAGGGAGAGCGAGAAAGAGGAGAAAAGGGAGGAAGAAAGAGTGAGAGAGGAATAGAGAAGGAGAGAGGGAGAGAGATGAAGTGGAGTGGTGTGTCGCACTCTCGTTTGAGTGCAAACAGGGGCTGCTGCACTGGGCCGTTATCTGAGTTTTGGGCTAAGTCTGAAGCCCCCTTCGGTCCTCCCACAGAAGGAGGAAGATAGAAGAGAGAAAACAAAAGAAGGAAGAGGGAGAGTCACTAAGTCGACTCGGTTTGAGACGCGAGTCAAGTTGCCGACTTGCTGATGACTTGCTGCCCTTGAATCGGGGCGAGTTACTGGACGAGTTTTGGCCTAGCAACCTCGTTGGACATGTCAGAGGTGAGAGAGAGATAGAGAGAGAGAGAGAAGATAGAGAGAGAAAGTGGGTTCAAGGGATGAGCTTGAATCGCTGCCGAGTCAGTTGAGTCAAGTTGGACTTGGGCCTAATCCAGGTATGGCTGGAGTTCCAGCAGGGAGGGAGGGAGGGAGAGAGAGAGGAGAGAGAGAAGAGAGAGAGAGAGAGAGGGGAGGGGGGAGAAAGGAAAGAGAGGAAGAGAACAGAAGAGAGGGAAAGAGAGTGGGTTTGCAGAGTCAGTCCATCGAGTCTGGTCCAAGTTTTTCCAAGGTGAGTGAGAGAAAATAAGAAGAGGAGACATAAAAGAGAAAGAAGAAGAAGATAGAGAGAGGGGAAGTGCATTTGAGTCGCGACTGAGTTGACTCGGTTATTTTCAACTAAGTTCGGCTAGATTCAGACGAGTCAGCCGAGTCACTCAACTTTTGTCAGATTCTTGTAGTAGTGAGCACTTCTTAGGGTTCATTTTTTTTAGCAATTGGAATTACTCCTTATGTGAGTTCTTGTCAAGTCGCCGAGTTGAGCTACCAAGTTAAGGTAAATCGAAACTCATTTCATTTATTTATTGCTGAGTTGACTCAGTGAGTTTTCACTGAGTCTATTGTCCGTAGAAACTGATTATTAGTAGATTTCTTAATGTTTTGATCGGGTCGTGGGCCGCATGTGTATCTATCAGATCTAACTCTATCAGGTTGCAGTCACGTGTCATCTAGTGGGCCACAATCTAAGTTGTTCGATTAAGGTGATGACTTCTTCCCCTTGGGCTTTTCCCTTTTATATTAGCTTAAGTAATAATTTCTATTTTATTTTAATTTCAATTTATAATTGATATCTCTATTTCGTGATACTTGTGTTGGTTATTAAAATTGATTTTTAAATGATATGCTCAACAATTATCTTATATAAACACGCACATGTTGCACTTGAATATTTTCTCATACTTATGGATTGTTGTGGAACTTGAATCGCTACATTTATTAGTGAAAAACTTCACTTATATATGTACATTCAGACTTGGGATGTAACTTAATTGATTGTGATTATAATGGACCCTCGACCTAGTGGTTATTTTGCTTAATGGATTAAATGAAATTTTGTTGTAGACTTACCATCTTATGGATCGTTGTGCCCTCTGTGGCTTTGATTTAATATTTGCCACATGTGACTTTGATTGAATATTCGCCCTAAGTGGCTTGATGGATTATTTTCGTATAACCTTACGATGGTAAGTTTCATTTGTTGAACTACGATTGGCCACTATTTGAGGAGGTTACCATTAAACATCCTAATGCTGGAGTCTCATAAGCCGGGAATGGTGGTATAGGACATTATGCCCGAGTTGTCGGCCTATGTTGGGTGACTATCCTCCCATAATGACGTTTGAGCTTTCTTAAATTGGATGGTTGCAATTAGAATAATAATGGTTGGGCTAATCATGCATTCATAGCATACGGGTGATGATGAATGGCTAATTTTGGATGCTGTAGTATGTGCCTTTAGTTGTGGTACCGTTTCACTAGCTCCCAGACCACTGACAATCAACCCACTTTAGTGACCGGGTCACTAAGCAATGTATTAGATCTACTTTCACTGGTGGCTGGTCACATGCATGGGTTTTGCCCAAAAGCCAACCGGATGAGCATCTCTAGTTGATGTGCATTCACGCATTCGTGCATTTAAATAAGATTGCATCGGGGACTTTTTGTACATTTTCTCATTTAAACTATGCTTAACTAATACAGTGATGTGTAATATTGAGGAGAATTCACACTAAGCTGGTCACTCATCCTTTAAGTATACAATCGTACAGGTAGTGCATGTGGTTTAAATGATACTCATGTTCAGGTTGATGAGGAGCAGGGTACAAATACCAAGGATGTATGGTTGTATCTGCCTAAGAGTAGCTACGTGATTTTACAGTCAAGACTAGTTGAAATTTTATTTTGTTTCATGTATCAAATTGTTTCCTTCATGTGTTTATAGCATTGAGACATTAGTTTATGCCTTCAGGCAGCCACTTGAATATTTGGATATGTATATTTGGACTTCCTTTATGCTTGATTTGTTCCTCTTCTGCTAAACTGTTAACTTTGAAAAGAAAAGAAATTAAAGAAAAAAATACCTGAAATTTGGCTATCTTTAAATTAAGGTTAGCACTCGGGTTTCCGAAAACGAGTCGTATACTCGGATTTCAAGAACCGAGAAATTATAATCATCCATTAGGTGATGTGGTGGAGCATCTTCTACAAATTCGATAATAGTATTTGCTATATATGTTTTCCATAGTATTGTTCTCTCCGCATATGATCTCTATATCGTGTTAGGGGTGAAAATGACTTCTTTTTTTTTTTTCTAGCATTTGGGTGCGACTATGAAAATAAAGAGTGAATATACTATGATGTAATCAAAATTATATCATAATAGCAAAAAAAAAAATTACTAGGCCAAGTTGAAATAGATCGAGCCTTGGTGGTTCAAATGAATATTTATACAAAATTTGTGATGAAAACTCAAGCAAGTGACTTAATCATGTATTGGTTTATATATGTTTTGAAAATGTCATGTGTGATGTTACCTATATCATGTATAAATTATAAACATATGCATCATAGTACTTATTAGGCTTAGATTGCTCACCATGTTAAATACTGACTGTTGAGGTCAAAATCTGGTCAGCCCTCTTCCCTTCTTGACGTATTCCGAATAGGTGACGGACCTGGTTCCCTGCACACAAACCGTGAGCAATGGAGACCCTGGCTAAGCCGGGGGACCCTCCAATGCCTAAGTTAGGACAAGAGAATCTGGGTCTAAGTTGGAGAGGAAAGGGAGAGTACCAGATGTTACGTACCTGTAGTCATGGAATGACGTGATATTTATACCTCTTCATCGCTTGATCCGCATCCGATAATCTCGGCACAATCAGTGGGATTTGTGAATCATGGAGATATTGTCCAGAATCCGAAGATCGTGTGTTACGGCGTGCGTATCTGCGGGCGAGATAATAGGACATATCCATATACGGCAGTTTCTCCACTTAGCGCATGGAACCTTTATCCTCGGAGGTGCCTCGGCTCGGCCAGACTGAGGACGATAGCATCGCTCCGAGCTGATGATCGGCTGTACCAACCCGAGCCGAACCTTGATCCGTTCGTGAGTATGCACAACTCAAGTGTTTCACCTTCCGACTGCCCTTGGAAAGAAGGCGGTCAAGAATGGGAGCTTCGCCCATCTTAACCCGTATTCCTAGTATTATGCTGAGGCTCGGACCCTTCGCCCGGACTAGCGGATCGTCGACCCTCTGATTGTAGTCGGCTCGGATCTTCCTATAACAAAAGCCCCCACTCTCTGAGGTCAGTCATGAGCTTGGAGAGTAATTAATTGGAAGATCAATCGCCTCGGCTCTTCTGTGCATTTATGGTTCTCGTGTGAAACATCTCGTCCTCGAGATTTAGCGGCTGCGGGCTAACCGTGAGCGAACACGTGGCGACGGTTGGGATTCCGAATCGTCACCAACCTGTGAATGATCGCCACGTGCACTCGGGGTGTCGTGTCGAGTACTCTTTTCTGCGCCCGGGAGCCGTTTCGATTATCCCAAGCACGACAACCGAGGCGGATGGTGTTACCTTTGACAGGTCTTGGATCAATAATATGAGGCCACATCGGACTTGGAGTCGGCGCACAATGATTCCGTTGCAGCCATTACTGCAGGCCATTTAATGCAGAGTTTCCTCAGCCTATAAAAGGCCCATCCGGGGTCTTCATTCAGCTTCTACCACTTGCATTTGAATTATTTATCGGTGGAGGCGATTTCCGGCGAAGGCGATTTCCGACAGAAGCGATTCCCGGCATAGTTTTTACACTCGCTGAAGCAATATCCGGCGATTGTCTGGTGAGTTCGATTCCCAGCACTACTATTTCGAGATGTCTTCCGATATGGAAACTGTTAGGGGCTACAATGATGACTCCGAGTCGGGGAGTTCCGATAATGGAAGAGAGACCTCTGAAGGTCCTTTCGAAGCTGTGCCTTTATATCCTCAGCCCCAGAAGCAGACGGTGGCGAGAGCTCGGACTCGCCAGGCCATTAAGAAGGCCAACAAGAAAGAGACAATACGGGCCCCCAGAGCTGCAGTCGCTGATGTCCCAGAGATGCCCCTGGTGGACGGGCGTCGGAATTGGTTCCAGGGGGTTCCGTAATAACGGAGTCTCAAATGAAATGGATCCGTACGGAGTTTGACATACCACGCTCCGTTCGGATCAGGGCCCCTGAGCCCACTGATGCTGTTGGCTCTCCCGTGGTCGGAGAGATAGCCATATTTTTATGCGGCCTACTATGCGGGCTCCGCCTCCCGATGCACCCCTTCATCCGAGCTCTGACCGCTTACCTAGGGCTCACGCTTGGGCAACTTACGCCTAATGCTTGGAGGGTGCTGGTTTCTGCTTACATCATCTGGCACCAAGTCGGGAACTTAGAGTTAACACCCGCCGAGCTGATGAGCCTGTACCTGGTCAAGCACGAAGGCAGAGATCCATGGTACTACTTCGCGACCAGAGGTAGCAAGGGGTCAGGGCTCGTCTTGGGTCTTCCGTCCTCGAACAAGGACTGGAAGAACAAGTGGTTTTGGGCCGCAGGCGAATGGGATGCGCTAGCAGCGGAGATTGGGGTTCTGTCGACTCGGGTTCCCACCCACTTCACAATGCCAGGTCGGATCGAGATTTCTTTCACACATTGATTTTGCTTCAGCTATATTATAAAAGAAAAGAATTTCTTTTTATTTTGCAGGTTTCGCGGAGGGGCGTGCCCTTCATTACCTCGGACCAAAGAAACCAGATAGCCAAGACGAGGACATATTCGGAGGAGCGTCGCTGCTGGCGGATCTGATCACGACCGCTAACCTTCACCGATCGGGGCTTTGCAAGACGAGGCCGCTCCCTAGTTCGCTCAATGAGTATTCTTGTTTTCAGCCAGTGTATTTTTATTAGTCCGAGGTAACGCTATTATTATTATTCTCCTGCGCAGGCATGACCGAGGCATCTAGTTCTCGGAGGAGGAAAGCTGGCTAACTGCGGAGGAGATGCTTAGAGCCGAGCTCCGGTGATGAAGTTGAAGATAGTTCGGAGGAAGAAGGTCGTTCAGGAGTTCGTCCTTCAGGTTCTGCCTCAGGGGTCGCGACTCGGGGGGCGGCACTTCCCCCCTATCTCGAACATCTTAGTTCGGGATACAGCTCCATTTCCTGCCGCAGCACCTTCGGTTGAGGGACTATCTGCATTTGCAATTGTTGTCCCCAACTCCAATACTACCGGGTGCTGCCACGGTGCCCCTGGTAGGTGTTGATATGGTCGCACCTTTGGGCGGCCCTAACCTCGCCCCTACCCCAGCAACAGGGGCAACCCCCCCTCCGTCCATCGCCGTTCCCCCCACCGAGGGAGCTCGGTTCAGTCCTCCATTGATAGTTGTTGCATCATCTTTTGAGAGGGAGAAAGCCGTTCGGATGGCTGATGCCATGATTACCCACCCGGGTAATGAGGGGGAGACTGTTCGCGATGCCGAGGGTGAAGCTCAACCCTCGGTTGGTAGTCGGACGAGAGCTAAAGAGGCGACGGGCTCGGCTCAAGTTGGCACGAGCAGAGGAGGGTTCGAGCCGGGTTATCACATGTCTTGTTTGATAGACTGGGCGGCGAAACACGTTACAGAGGAATCTATTTCGCGCCTTCTTGATAAATCGAACGACTGCTTCCTGGAAGATTTGGCTAGAGTCTTCTACCAGGTACTCCTGCCTCTTTCCTTGAAAAAGTTGTAGCTGTTTTGTATTATTATTATTTTTCTCATTTTCTTGCTTTGGATCAGTCTGTTCCGAGGATTCTCCTATGCTGGGAGAGGGTTCGAGAGCGTCGAAAAATTGACGCCGAGGTCGAAACCCTCAGGAGCGAGGTGGGAGCTCTCCGGGCGGAGACGGAGATTCTCAAGGCGAAAGCGGGAGTCTTACGGGACAAGGCTTCTATCTTTCAGTTGGAGCGGAGTAATCTGTGTCATCAGCTTGAAGGTAGCAGATCTGAACTGCTCCAGCTTCAGGGGGTTGCGAAGGACCTCGAGGCACGACGTGATGCAGCAGTAGCCGAGCTGGATCGTGCCAGGGCCCACGCTGACACCCTAGCTGAAGAAACTGTCCGATTGAGTGGGGACCTGGAGAAGACCAAGGCTGAAGCTGCAGAAGAGAAAAGCAGAGCCGTTGCCACGGTTCTGGAGACTCAGAGGGCCGAGGCTGAGGCCTTCTTGGCAGCGGCAGTTGCTGCGGCAATAGATGCGTACAAGACCTCGAAGGAGAGGGATGACAAGGCCGCCAAGTTTTATAACCGCGGCTTTGACGAGTGCCTTGTCGAGGTCCAGAAGTTGTACCCGGACCTTGACCTCGATCCCCTCCTGCCCGAGGACCCTGCCGATACTACTACCAAGGCGACCAGCCAGGATCAAGCCCCCGGTTCCCAAGCTCCTCCGACCTCTTGAAGATTCCGATTCTTATATTCGTATTCTTTTTGTTTTTTTTTTACTATGTACTTCACATTTAGAACATATAATGAAATAACTTAATTTTGGATCACTTCCCTTTTTTATTGTTCGTTCTTCCGTATGACTGGTGTACTTGCTTACTTGATTATATATTCGAGCCGAGTCCTTGATTCGTTCGGATGTTGTTTGGGCCTCGATCTGATCCTTAAAAGGATCAACTAGTTCCGCTTTCAGCGAAGGGCCTTCCATGTAGTTGGGACCGACTCCCTTACTGGGGAGTCAGGTTACCTATCGGCTTTATCCTCCTGGTTAAGGGGGGATGCCTTTTTAGAAATTGGTCCGATTTCCTTACTAGGGAGTCAGATCGCCTCATGGCTTTTCTCCTCGGTTAGGAGGAGGTGCCTTTATAGAAATTGGTCTGACTTCCTTACTAGGGAGTCAGATCGCCTCGTGGCCTTTTCTCCTCGGTTAGGAGGAGGTGCCTTTGTAGAAATTAATCTGTTTGATCTTTATTGATGACAAGACTAAGCCGATCAGATATGTTTTTATTCATATCCTTAAAGGCTCGTCGCTCGGGGGCGTACATTTATTGGATGGACCTCAAAGGTCAGTAGGTTGCTCGGAGCGCCTCATTAAGGATAGTAAACTTTCAGATGTTCAGCATTCCACGGGTTGGGGAGTTGACGGCCTTCGAGATCCTCCAAGTGGTAGGACCCGAGCTTAGCTGATCGGACCACTTGGTATGGTCCTTCCCATTTAGGTCCGAGTGCTCCGGTTCCCGGCTCGGCCGTGTTCTGAAAGACTCGTCGAAGAACCAGATCCCCTGGTCGGAATCGTCTAACCTTCACTTTAGAATTGTAGAATCTGGCCACTTGTTGATGTCGGGCAGCGGCGCGGAGCTTTGAAACTTCTCGGATTTCTTCGAGAAGATCCAAATTGGCTGCGATTTGCTCGGCATTTTGATTCTCATTGTAATTTTCCACTCGAGCCGTGGGGAGGCCGACTTCAACGAGCACTATTGCCTCCGACCCATAAGAAAGAGAAAATGGAGTTTCTCCAGTGGAAGATTAAGCTGTAGTTCTATACGCCCAGAGGACGAATGGAAGTTCTTCCGGCCAGTTAACCTTTGCTTTTTCCAGTTTCTTCTTGAGGTGGTGCTTGATGACCTTGTTTACTGCCTCCACTTGCCCATTGGACTGCGGATGCCGAGGCGATGCGTAAGCATTCCTGATACCGAGCCCTCGACACATACCTCTAAAGTTGTCATTGTCGAACTGCCGGCCATTGTCTGAGACGATTGTATTCGGAACTCCAAATCTGTAGACTATGTTCTTCCAGACGAAGTCAATTATTTTCTGTTCGGTAATCTTTGCGACGAGCTCGACCTCAGTCCACTTCGTGAAGTAATCAACAGCGACGATGACAAATTTTACTTGTCCTTTTCCAGTCGGCAGAGGGCCGATGATGTTGATTCCCCATTGAGCGAAGGTCACGGACCGCTCATGGGAGTCATTTCTTCTGCCGGTTGTCTAGGCATGGCCGCAAAACGCTGACATTTGTCACATTTTCTAACATACTTCTTGGCATCTTCTTTGAGGGTCGGCCAGAAGTATCCCTGCCGAAGCACCTTTAGAGCCAGGGCTCGGCCGCTAGAATGGTTTCCTCAAATCCCCTCGTGAATCTCCCGGATGACATAATCCGCTTCTTCGGGTCGTAGACACTTGAGATATGGCTGAGAATACCCCTTCTTATACAGGGTTCCGTTCAGAATAGCATATCTTGCTGCTCGGACTCTCAGACGTCTAGCTTCCTGCCTGTCCGAGGGAACCTCCCCTAACTCGAGGTAGCCAAAGATTGGATCCATCCAGCTCGGGGTGTTATTCACCGGATTAACCGTCTTTTTCTCAACTCGATCGATGCTGGGATGTTCAATGAACTCTACCGGAATGATCCGTGGAATCTTTCCCTCCACGGCCGACGCCAACTTTGCCAGGACGTCCGCCCATGTATTTTCTGTCCTCGGAATCTGGTGGATCGTACAGTTCCAAAATTTCTCGATCAGCTTTCTGGCTTCGTCTAGGTAAGCAATCATTGTATTCTCTTTGGCTTCATAATCGGTGGAGATGTGATTCACGACCAGCTGAGAGTCGCATCGAACTTGTATAGATTGGACCCCGAGGCTGGCGGCCAATCTGAGCCCGGCTAACAGTGCCTCATACTCCGCCTCATTGTTGGAGGCTTTGAAGCCGAGTCGGATGGCATATTGGATAATTGTAGAGTCAGGGGCGATCAAGACGATCCCTGCCCCGGCTCGTTTTGAGTTAGATGATCCATCCACGTTGAGGACCCATCCGGCTTCTGGAATGCCCTGTGAGCTGTTTGGGAGGTCATGCGGGGTCATCTCAACCTCGTTGCTGATCTGCCCTTCACTTAGAACAGTGAATTCTGTGATGAAATCAACCACCGCTTGGCCTTTCTTTGCTGTTCTCGGCCGGAAAGTAATGTCGAATTCTCCAAGTTCGATCGCCCATTTGGTCAACCGACCCGAGACCTCTGGCTTTTGGAGGATCTGCCTGAGGGGGGAATCGGTTAACACGATGATCGAATGCGCTTGGAAATATGGACGCAACCTCCGAGCCGAAACGACTAAGCTGAGTGCAAGCTTCTCCAGAGCGGGGTATCTCGTTTCTGCTGGTACCATGGCTTTGCTCACATAGTATACAGGATGCTGTTTGTTCCCCACTTCCCTGATCAGGGCCGAGCTGACTGCTGAGACTGAGACTGCGAGGTATAGGAACAAAGATTCGCCTTCTTCCGGTTTTAATAGCAGAGGTGGTGAGCCCAGATATTGTTTCAGCTGCTGGAAAGCTTGCTCACATTCAGGCGTCCACTCGCCTTCTTATGACCATTCAATTGCTGAAAGAAGGGGAGGCATTTATCAGTGGCTCGGGATATGAAGCGTCCGAGCGCTGCTACCCGTCCAGTGAGGCATTGTATTTCCTTACAGTCCGAGGCGAACTCATGTCGGGGAGTGCTTTAATCTTATCGGGGTTGGCTTCGATGCCTCTCTGGCTGACTTGGAATCCAAGGAATCTTCCTGAACCGACTCCGAAAGTGCACTTTGCTGGGTTCAGCTTCATTTGATATTCTTGGAGGACTGTGAAGGTTTCTCCGAGGTCCGCCAAGTGATCGGATGCCTTGACGCTCTTTACCAACATGTCATCTATGTAAACTTCCATCGTGCGCCCGATCTGTCTTGCGAACATCTGGTTGACTAGCCTCTGGTATGTGGCCCCAACATTTTTTAGGCCGAATGGCATGACCCGGTAACAGTAGAGCCCCTTGTCTGTGACAAAGGTAGTTTTCTGCCTATCTGGGGGATGCATCGCGATTGATTGTAACCAGAGTAGGCATCCAGGAAGGAAAGTAGTTCGTGTCCTGCTGTACTGTCTACCAATTGATCGATCCGAGGCAATGGAAAACTGTCTTCCGGACATGCTTTGTTCAGGTCTGAGTAGTCCACGCAAACTCTCCACTTGCCATTTACCTTCTTAACCAACACAACATTTGCGACCTACTCTAGATAATATACTTCTTCTATGAAGCCGGCGTCCGACAGAACTGAGACTTCATCCGCAATAGTTTCACACCGCTCGGCATCAAACGGTCTCCTCTTCTGCTTCACAGGCTTGTGGTCTGGATCCACGTTCAACCGATGGACCAAAACGTCTGGAGAGATTCCTGGCATATCCGCGTGCGACCAGGTGAATACGTCCCTGTGTCGTCGCAGGAAAGTTAACAGCTTGGAGCGTTGCTTAGGACTAAGTGATGCTCCGAACTGAACCGTCTTGCTATGATCGGTTTCGTCAAGCGGTACCTTCTCCAAATCTTCGATTGGCTTATTCTCCATAGGTCCGCGCGGGTCCAACATGTTGATAGTGAGTGTTTGCTTTACAGACCCTTTTTGAACCGCGATGGCATAACATCTCCGAGCCTCGCGTTGATCACCTCGGAGGTAACCTGTTCCGCTTTCGGTGGGAAATTTCATCATCAGGTGATAAGTAGACACGACCGCCCGCATTGCATTGAGGGAGGGCCTGCCCATAATCACATTATGTACTGATGGTACATTGACAACAAGGAAGTCCACCATCATGGTGACTTGATGTTGCCCCTCTCCCGCAGTCACTGGGAGGGAAATGGCTCCTTCAGAGATTACTCTTTCTCCGGCAAAGCCGTGTAAGGGGGTCTTCACAGGTCTGAGATGAGACTGTGGAATCCCCATCCTTCCGAAGGCCTCAGAGTAGATCACGTCGGCTGAACTTCCAGTGTCAATGAGAATCCGATACACCTTATGATTGGCTATGGTCATAGGGACCACCAAGGCGTCATCATGTGGATGTTGGATCCCCCGAGCGTCATCTTCCGTGAAGGTGAGGCTACAGGGACTGACTCGTGGTTCTTTGTTAGGCCGTTCGGTAAGATTGACGTAATGCTCTGGGCTCCTTCGGGAGTGAGCCTTTCGGGCTCTGTTTGAATCTCCTCCGCTTGATGGACCCCCGAAGATGGTGCGGATCTCCGCAGGTTCTTCGGGCGGATTTTTGGGGCGTTCTTGTGCTCGCTCCTCTTTCCAAGTAGTCTTCTCCTGCCTGGTGTACCGACGTAAGTGCCCCTTCCGAATGAGGGATTCAATCTCATCCTTGAGATCTACACATTCATCGGTATTGTGGCCATGATCTCGATGGAAGCGGCAATACTTGCGCTTGTCGCGAAGTTCCGGGTCTGCCCGCATGCAGACTGGCCAGTTGAGAAGTTTCTCGCTGCGGATATCCAGTAAGATCTGCTCAGCGGTAGTGTTGAGAGGTGTGTAGGAACGGAATCTTCCTTCTGGCTTCCTGCTCGGTCGGCGATCATGAGAAGAATGATCATCCGAGTTTTTCCTCGGGGCTTAGGGTTCCTCGTTCCTTGGCCTCTTTCCTTTCCATTCGGCTCGGTTATTTGGATATTCCTACGAGTAGCCGAAAACTCCTCGGCATGGACATATTTCTGGGCTCTAGCAATGAGCTCGGCTAACGTCTTCGCCAGGTTCTTCCCTATAGAAAAGGCAAACTTCCCTTCCTTCAAGCCGCTATATACTGCGGCGAGAGTCATCTTGTCGTCATAGTCTTCCACCTGCAGTGCTTCCTCGTTGAATCGAGCAATGTAATCTTTCAAGGACTCTTTCGGCCCTTGCTTGATGGTAAACAGGTGGGTATTGGGTTTTCGGCTTCTCTTACCACTTATGAAATGGGTAAGGAATGACCGAGCCAGTTCTTCGAATGAACATATGGATCCAGGCTTGAGTTGCCGATACCAATTCCGAGCGGATCCCACCAGAGTAATCGAGAATCCTCTGCACATCATTGCATCAGTTGCGGTCTGTATCTGCATCCACGAACGATAAGCTTCCACGTGTTCGGATGGGTCGCCGGACCCGAAGTACTGGATGACAGGAGGAATCCGAAATCTCTGAGGCATCACTTCGTTCATGATTTCTGAGGTGAACGGAGGCTCGGTCTCTTCCATCATGGCTTGAACAGCAGCCGGGATTGACGATGGCTGTTGCTGCTTCCGTAACATCAGAACTTGGTTAGTTAGGTCTGCGAATCGTGACTCTCAGGGATCCCTGTTTTCCGCCACTACCTCCCGAGTATTCTCCGGCTCGGGCGTTCTCCTTTCCCTTCTCCTCTCCAGGGTGTGACGAAGGTCCGTTGGAGCCAGAGCGGAGGCGGCCGGGACATCCGCCAGGGCCCGAGTCGTCACATTCCTGGTGGGGGCTCGCATTAGAGCTGGGGGAGGATTTTGAGCCGAAACTGGTGCTCGAGTAGATTGTTGTGGAGATGTCCCACGCCTTGCACTTCTCGCCGCTGAATGGGCTTGAACGACTGGCCCGACAGCTTCTGGGACTGGACTTCTCCGCTCGGGTTGTTGCTGGGACTCGCGCTCCTGTCTCATCCGTTCCACCTCATCGCGCAAGGCTTGTACTTCACCTTGCAAGGCGCGGTATTTGTTGGAACGATTACGAGAACGCTGGGAAGGGCCCAGTGCAGATTCCGTATGAAGTGATGACGAAGAGCGGGTCTGCTCCGGTTCCACCACCACTGCCTTCTTCTTCCCTCTAGTCATAGCTTTCAAGAACAGGAACCTGACTTTTTGTATTAGTTTCCCACAGACGGCGCCAAAAATGTTGAGGTCAAAATCTGGTCAACCCTCTTCCCTTCTTGACGTATTCCGAATAAGTGACGGACCTGGTTCCCTGCATGAAAACCGTGAGCAATGGAGACCCTGGCTAAGCCGGGGGACCCTCCGATGCCTAAGTCAGGACAAGAGAATCTGGGTCTAAGTTGGAGAGGAAAGGGAGAGTGCCAGATGTTGCGTACCTGTAGTCATGGAATGACGTGATATTTATACCTCTTCATCGCTTGATCCGCATCCGATAATCTCGGCACAATCAGTGGGATTTGCGAATCATGGAGATATTGCCCAGAATCCGAAGATCGTGTGTTATGGCGTGCGTATCTGCGGGCGAGATAATAGGACATATCCATATACGGCAGTTTCTCCACTTAGCGCGTGGAACCTTTATCCTCGAAGGTGCCTCGGTTCGGCCAGACTGAGGACGACAGCATCGCTTCGAGCTGATGATCGGCTGTACCAACCCGAGCTGAACCTTGATCCGTTCGTGAGTAATGCAGCTAGCCACTCGGTATTATGATGGATGTTCGCTCGGAGTTGATCGTACAACTCAAGTGTTTCACCTTCCGACTGCCCTTGGAAAGAAGGCGGTCAAGAATGGGAGCTTCGCCCATCTTAACCCGCATTCCTAGTATTATGCTGAGGCTCGGACCCTTCGCCCAGACTAGCGGATCGTCGATCCTCCGATTGTAGTCGGCTCGGATCTTCCTATAATACTGACCATTAAAGATAAAGAATATGCAAGTTGCTTTTGCAAATCACCGAAATGACGTTCATAATATACTATACGAGGAAAAGGAATATGCCAGGGCTATCATGGAGGCACATGAACATTAGAAATTAGAGGTGGACTATAAATGGATGATATTTTTATCTGTTTTTTAACAATTAGATGATTAGAAACATTTCATTCTTTTTAAAGAAATTATTTGATTTATTAAACTTGAATAATTGAATGTATAAAGAGACATCTTATGAACATTTTCTATGGATCTTTGATTAATTTTTGTGATTCATATCATGAATTGTGTGATAGAATGAATGTGATTATTTACATTTTTTTTTTTTTTTTTTCGAATCACGTTCTTGAATAAGTGATTGGGTCAAAAGGCCAATTTCAAAATTAGGGGTGTGAGGCAACACCACGCAGATTACCTATATTTTGAAAAATAAGACAAGTGGGCATAATAATGAAGTAAATTCTTTATTTACTACTTTATATACTTTATTATTATTGGATGACTAAATCCACACAAATTTCAATCCAAGTAAGGTTACCTTATGCCATAGAGGGCCATACTCCAATCTTGGCTCTTACCTGCAGTAGAAATTTTTATTGTTGCTTGCCTTCTTACCCTTTTAAGGGTCATATCATACCTTACACAATCAAATCTCTCTTTAATAGATATAATAACGAAACTATTCAGCATCTTGTCAAAGAAGTGGTCCATATTAAGCCAGAATAAAACAAGAATGGACCATCATAGCTGTCCTATCTATCTCTTTCATTTTCGTCTTTAAGACTTCCACAAGCTAGACTATTAGATGAAAATACTTTAGATTGATTGAAATATTACCCACGTGTACTTGTGAGAAGGAGATGGATGGAGTACTTTTGCAGCTAAATGCATAGGAGCATTTTGTTTAATCTTTGCCTGCAGGTGCTTTGGAGAGAGGTTTTTTAGCGTCCCAATATTACGCTCACCGGGGTACTTTTGCAAATAAAGGGTCACGTGGATGGAACTTTCATGAGATCTACCCGTCCATAAAGTACTCTGCTTCGTTTTAACTGTTGATTCCAAAAATCATGATGAATGGGATCTCAGGTAGGCCAAAACATGTGAAACAGTCGTGTGATGGATCCTCGACCGTTAGTTTTGTGTAGGGTCAACCGTACTGTTTATATCCCATCCAATCCATTTATCTGAAATGCCTCTTATGGATGAAATAAATACCCAAAAATCATAGTACTTAGATGGGCCATACCATATGAATTTAGAGGTTTCACTTTTTACTTATAAATTTACGGGGTGGACCAGCTAAATAATGAATTAGCCTGATTTATGAGATCATCGCCAAATAACAGCCGTTATACCTGATGAACGGGGTGGATATCATGCACATAAATTTGTTTCCCCTGGGTTGGTGAAAGTAACCCCGGCAGTAAAGCAATTTTTCAAGAATAGAGCGGATCCCACCGTTCATACAGTAAGGATTAAATCCTAACCGTTCATACAGTAGAGCCATTGTTATTGGCCATAATTTAAGAAGTAAAGCTATTAAGACGATCTTAACACTTCAAATGGCAGTATCCCACTAAAATCACACATTACCGGTGGCTTTTTTTCAGTGAAGAAGCCCTTATTTAATAGACGGTCAGTAAGAAACGCCTCTCCTTCTTGGCAACGGATTGGCTACTCCCCCCGCCACCAGCCCGGTCGCTGGTGGTCGGTGCTCTGTGGGCCCCACCATGATGTATATGTTTCATCCATTTTTATATATCATTTTATAGCTATATCCCAAAAATTAGAGGGATATAAATCTCAGGTGGACCACACCATAGGAAAACAATAGTGAATGGATATCCACCATTAAAATCCTCCTAAGGCCCACTGTACTGTTTATTTAACATCCAATCCGTTGATTAGGTCATACAGACCCAGATGAAGGAAAAAAACAAAGATCAGCTTGATCCAAAACTTTTATGGCCCCCAAAAAGTCTTTAATGGTTAACGTTCATTCAACACTGTTTCCTGTAATGTGGTCTACTTGAGATTTTGATATATCTCATTTTTGTTCACATAAAATGATATAGAAAAATGGATGGACGGAATGGATGAAACACATACATCATGGTGGGGCTCACAGAGCACCGACCATCAGCCATTGGCTGGTGGTAGGGGTAGTAGCCAATCCGTTCCCCTCATTCTTTCAAAAGCCTGCGGGATACCTGGTGATATCATGACAGGTCATACACGCGTCCCATTCGTATGGTACACCGTAGAGCACCAGATCAGCTCACTGTTTCTGATGGAAGCTAGTTGATGTGGTAGTGATGAGTTAATCGGGACTGTCCATCTAGTCGGCATTGCTGTGGGTGGTCTATTTTTAGAGAATCAGTCCTAATCATAGCCATATTTTTCGTAGCTTTCCTCACTTAATGCTGACCATTTATTTTGCTTCACTACCTTATCTTTTTTTTCCACTGTATTGAATAACATGCCCGACACAGTACGACTCGCCGAACGGACAAATTTATATTAATAGATACCATATTTAGATGGCCGTACCGTATGATTTCGATGCTTCACCGTATCATCTCATGTTTTCACGAGTGAGATTTATTAATTCATAGACTAAAAATGACATGAATGCTTCCCCACACTTCCTTTGCAAGTAAGTCTGTGGAGCCCATCTTGTGGTATATATGTTAAGTCAGTTCGCAATCAATTTCTATAAAATCAGTTATCTATCAATTTATGCCTTTTATAAAGTATTTAAGTCCTCTAGCAGAGATTAAGATCAGAGTGCCCATGTGATGTGCATGGTATATATTGTATGTATAAAAGAAAAAAAATAATTTTAACTTCCATGTTAGGCTTTAAGGCAAAAAAAAAATAAATTAAATCCACGTGTCACACTGCCACACTACATGGAAACAAGAAATATAAGATGCCAACCATGAATTTGTGTGTGAGGCTTTCATTGTGGATATCTTCCATCAAACTAGCTAATTAGATATAACTCATTTGGATGAAGGTAAAGTACATAAATATGCCTGATGGAAACTCAGGCATGCCACAGCGTGTGAGATTAGCATTTTGGGAGTGATTTAAAAAGTTTTCATGTGTGTGAATCACATGAGATTTTAATCTGAGTCCAAGTGATGGTTCTCACTGGATGGGGTAGATTTCACATATATAATATGGTTGTAACTTACATATCTAAGTATTCTAAGTAGAAGGGGTCTTTACTCTTGCTCGAGTGGTAGACTCTGGAGAGTTTCAACACCTGGTTAAGGGTTCAAGTACACAAAGGTGGTGTAAGTATTTTAGCAGAAGAAAGTGCCCTGGACAATTCATTGGGTCTAAATATTGCACCGAGAAGAAAATATTAACCATATGGTTTTGTCTTAATATTTGGACTCTTTTGTATTTTACTTTTAACCATCCATTTGATATATGCATTACTTGGATGGTAAGGATTGCTTAATGAATATGATTTTTAGACATATACCCTATCCATATTGAGATCCACAATTTGAATGGTTTGGATGCATAAATATCAATGCCACGAATGAGAAAGTTGAACCCTGTCCGAAATGGTGCTAAACATGGGATGAATCAACGTCATTTCTAAACGGTGCAAAACTAACAAACTGAATTAAGGTAGGTAATGATACTCTGGTAGGCGTGACTTTTGATGCGCGGGCACTCAGAAATTTCTTACTTAGCATACAATAAATCAAATCAAGAAATTGTTGAACTGAACGCACTTTCGCTTCACACCATTGGAAATAAGACCATTGGATATTTGCATTTTCAGCCGTCCAATAAATGATGCTCGCTGATAGTCAGATAACCATATAAATCTAACATGGGAACAATAATTTGGACAGTTTAGTTTAACTTTTATGCCACGTATGCAATTTCTAAGTCCCGGCGTATCATCGATCACACTCTACCAGAGTATCAGCGCTTTTCTCTTGAATCCCATCCATTGCTACCGGCCTAGCTTGGTCCACTCCTGATGCACGGCTCTGCTCCATGCTACACGAGGGAACCGAAAGTACCCCACCCATGCAGTCCCATCATCATGCCTCTTTGCATACGAAGGTCATCTACAACGTGGGGCCCAATGCGACCCACATGGTAATGAAGCCCGCGCCACTAGTTCGCATCTCGATGACCTTTCCACGGCCGTTACCTTTCGCTACTGAACCCGACAGTACCGAACTCGCTACTGAAGTGACGTTATCACGTTTTATGGGCCCCACCTTGATGCATGTGTTGTATCCACGCCGTCCATCTATTTGGAGAGATCATTTTAGGGCATGAGAGAAAGAATAAAGAAGATTCAAAGCTCAAGTGGACCCAGCACAGAAAACATTGGGGACAGTGACGCCCACCGTTGAAAAATTCCTACTGTTTTCTGTGGTGGGGTTCAATTAAGATTTGGATCTGCCTAATTCTTTGTTTCAAGCCATAAAATGATCTCTCCAAATAGATGGACGGTGTGGATACAACACATACATCATAGTGGGGCCCATAAATGTGGTGACCTAACTTCACTAGCCAGTCTTGGTTCCGGAGCTAATCCGCGTCGACTCCGTTCGGAATTCCCGTCTTTTCTCTCTTTCTTTTCGACACGTCGCCACCATTCATGATTCTCTTCTTCTTCCTCGGAAATCCCATATTCCTCACTACTGAAAAACCTCTCTCTCTCTCAAAAATCCATCATTTTCAGCTCTTTCTCGATTTCAATTGCTTCATCTGATGCTGAAATTCTCCGAAATCCGACTCGCGTTTGAAGTCCTTCAGCTGATGCTATAGCTATTTCGAGCTGTTTCTCTTCATCTGATCTTTCATTTCTTTTTCGTTTGATTTCGATCTTTCTCAGCTAGAAACCGTAATCTCTTCGTTCGCCTTTCCAGATCGTGCAATTTCGATATCTGTTTTGTCAGTTTTAGCTGCTCCCCCAGTGTTTTTTCCTTTTTCTCCTTCTGAAATTGAAATCGTACCGTTGGATTTGAAACTGTCTGTTTGGTTCTTGATCGTCTCCCGTAGCTGACGCTGAGAACTGGTGGAAGAAAGGTACGCGACGAGTTCACGTTTTCTCCCCATTTTCTCGATTCTTGCTAGTTCCTCTCTACCCGCACATGAATACGCGGGTAAACGAGCGCCCAAGTGTTGGACATCAAAGCCGTTAATAAGGTTTGCCTCAGGGTGCGTATGGTCTAGATCAGAACTCAGGCCGGTCCGCTCGTTACGTGGGCCACGCGTGTGTTGCAAAAGTGAACGGTTTAGAAGAAACCATTGCCAGCGTTTCCCATTCATTCAAAGACGGTGCAGATTAGGTGAGACCCTTTTCCTTGAGTATGGTCCACCTGAGACTTGATCTTCTTCTTTTTTGGGGTAATGCGCTAAAATGATCTGGAAAAACGGATGGATGGTGTGGATACAGAATACATACATCAAGGTGGGCCCCACTTTAAGGCCAACACCGTCTTGGGTGAGGCCGGGATCTCCCCAAATCCGCTCCCGTCGGTGCCTGAAATCCGCCGATTGGCTGATGTACCACACACCAGCAACCTAGCTGGTGTGGTACGTCACCAAGTTCCGTGGGTCCCATCGTGAGGTATGAGTTATATCCAAACTGTCCGTCCACTTGGTGAGCTCTTCCTAATCCTTGATTCTAAAAATAGGATAGATCGAAAAGTCAAGTGGACCACACTCTAAAAAGCAGTGGAGGATTGAACGCCTGCCATTGAAACCCTTTTGGGGTCACATAAATTTTGGATCAATATAATATTTGTTGTTTATCTTAATCCAGGTCCGTATGACCTTATGATCAGATTGGATGTAAAGTAAACGTTACTGTAAGCCGTACGAATGTTTTAACGTTGAGAATCATTATCCATTTGTGTGGTCACTTGAGCTTGTAAATTATTCATTTTTGGGAACTGGATCTAAAATGATCTTGCTAAATGGATGAACGGTGTAGATATGATAAATGCATCATTGTGAGGCCTATGTAACTTTGATCTCTCCTTTAAATCGTACGTATAAATCGGACCGTCAGCGCTCGTCTTCGCACGACACGTACCCACATCAGCCAATCTGCTACCGTGCCCTGGGAGCTAAGGAGCCAGAAGAAGCACGTGTGTACGGACTGCGTTTCGCGGAAGCGGATTGGCTACTCCCCTGACACCAGCCAATGGCTGATGGTCGGTGCTATGTGGGCCCCACTATGATGTATGTATTTCATCCATGCCATCCATCTATTTTTACATATCATTTTACAGTTTGAGACCAAAAATTAGGTATATAACAATCTCAAGTGGACCACATACAGGAAACAGTGTTGAATGAGTGTAGACCATTAAAAACATTTTGGGGGCTATAAAAGTTTTGGATCAAGCTGATTTTTGTTTTTCCCTTCATCTGGGCCTGTATGACCTAATCAACAGATTGGATGTTAAATAAACACTACAGTAAGCCTTAGGAGGATTTTAATGGTGGATATCCAATCACTATTGTTTTCATGTGGTGTGGTCCACTTGAGATTTATATCCCTATCATTTTTGGTATCAAGCCCTAAAATGATCTTTAAAAATAGATGAACGGAATGGATGAAACACATACATCATTGTGGGGCCCACAGAGCACCGACCATTAGCCACGGGGCTGGTGTCAGGGGGAGTAGCCAATCCGTTTCCGCGTTTCGCGATATTTTCACGATAATTTTTCGTATGATAATTTCTGCGATAAGTAGCGAGACAAATTTGGGGCGAGAGCGAGGCACGTGAGACACAATTCACACGTGTCTTTGGTCGGACGCGGATTTCCTCCCACTGTTGTTATAGGGAGGCCGTGCGGACGCGGATTTCCTGCGAAAGCCTTTCGCAGGAAGTTCCTGTGCTGGAATCTTAGGTGGGGCATACCGTGATGTTTGTAAGAATCCACCCCGTCCATCCGTTTTTTGAGATCATTTCAGGGCTTAGAGACCAAAATTGAGCAGGATCCAAGACTCAAGTGGGCCGCATTAAAGGAAAATGTATGCAGGGAAATTTGTGCCGTTGAAATGTTCCTGGCGTCGACAGTGATGTTTATATGCCATCTATACCGTTTGTAACATCATTCATATTGGGATGAAATGAAAACATAAATATTATCCTGATTCAAAGCTTGTGTGGCCACACAAATATTTCAACTGCTGATATTCAATACTCACATTTTTGGCCCACCAGAGTATTTGAGATGGTTCATTTTTGGCCTTATATCCTAAAATGAACTCACAAAACGGATGAATGGAGTGGATTTCTCAAAAACATCACCTGGGGCTCCACCAAAGCTCCCAGCGCAGGAACCCCTTCCCAGATTACCTGCAACATCGAAAATTAGGTGGGGCTCACTGTGATGTCTGTGAGAAATCCACCTCATCCATCCGTTTTTCCACCTCATGTTAGGACAAGAAACCGAAAGTGAGTGAGGCCGATCCAAAACTAAACGAAAGGAAACAGCGGAGATTGAACGTTCCACTGTTGAAACATTCTTTGGGCCACAGAAGTTTTATATCAGGCTAATATTTCACAAAAACATCAAGGTGGACCCCGAGAAGGTTCAATGGTGGACATTTTCATTCCCACATTGTCCTGATGTGTGGCCCACTTGTGTTTTGGATCCGCCACATTTTCGGTTGAAATACGGATGGACGGGTGGATTTCTCGTAAACATCACGGTGGGCCCCACCTAGCGTTCGACCGCAGGAACTTCCAGCGTCCGGTGTCCGTGCGACGAAAAGCTCTGTGCGGCCATCGTCCGGTGTCCGTGGATGTCGACATCCATTCATCACATGGGCCGCTGATCACATGAAGCCCACCTGGTGAGCAGATCGGGCTGATTTTTGTAACTACATGTTCTTGATGGTGGGACCATCCCTCTGGACGGGTTGGATAACGGTTTTTTTTATATCCTATTTCATTATATATTCTAATTTCTCCGAGTCAACAAACTCGTCGGAGTCATATTTCCAACTAGAACGAGTCAGCACCGAGTCATTGTCTTCTTTTTTTAATCGGGAACTTCAAGGTCAGCAGAGGGGCCCGGTTTCGGTGGATCCCTGACTGTGGGGCCTACTTTGATGCATGTAACGTAAATCCACACCGTCCATCCGTTTTTAAAGATCATTTTAGATTATGGTAACAAAATTGATGCAGATCTACATCTCTGGTGGACCACACGACAAGAAACCGTTGTTAATGATAATTAAAACCTTCTTGTGGGCCACAAAAGTTTTGGATCAACTTGATATTTGTTTTGTCCCTTTATCCATATATTTGATACCTTATCAACAGGTTGGATGGAAAATAAACTTTATGGTGGGATCCAAGAAGTTTTTAATGGTGGATATTCAATCACCACTGGTTCCTGTGGTGTGGTCCACCTGAATTTGGATACCATTTTTGTGTAAATGACCTCAAATGATCTTTGAAAACGGATGGACGGAGTGGATGTAAAAAATCCTAATCACGGCCAGTCAGGGAGAGGCCGCGCCCCAGCAGGAGACCCGTGTAATTACCCGCTGGGTACTTCTACACCAATGGGAACACCGAAACTATCTAATTTGGTGGTCCCGCGGTCTAACCCAAAAGCTGCCGACCGACACTTAAAAATACGTTGAAAAATCGCCTCCCGATACGTCACTGACATTACTTAAAAGTTAAGTTTTTATAACCGTTGCTGCATAGATCTCAGAAAAATTTGAAAATAGGGCTGGTGCCATACACCTCGGGACCAGCTGATATCGTATTCCTCTGGATCTTGGATCACGTGAAGCTGGTCCTAACCGATAAAAGGTAGGCCCCACCACAGATGGCCCATAGACCCAAAACCACCCCATTCAAAACGACAGGCATATATGCCAACGTTAAGACGATAAGATAATCCGAAATGGCGCCAATATTGCTGTTGTCTATCCATGGTGTGGCCCACATTTCGACTGTAAGCTGAGATCGTGTGGAGTACAATTTCGGGTGCTCCCAGTTGTAACTTGCTCTTCCTTATTTTAAAAATCCCCGTCTCTTATTTTAAAAATCCCCGTCTCTATTTCAAACGTAGAGATTACTGATACAGCTAAAACCAGATAAAAAAGAAGAGTGGGTTTCATTCCTTGTAGGTCAATTTCCATGTTGATTGGTAACGGGTCTTTATCGAGTTGCAGGAAGGTTGCTTTCAGGGTGGTGGGTGATCCTTCAGTTTTTGGCTTTTGAACATTTAAAAACCTGTAAGTCGGTATCAGATTATCTGCTTTCAGATATGTGATATGCATTAGCTTTGTTTTGACTCCAGCCGTATTTAGAGAGATTGATTGGGCTGGTTTGAATTAACATACTTCTCCCGTTCTTGATACTCTCTTGCTTCTCTTAGTTAGTTTCACTGCTTCGGTTTCAGAGAGCAACATCTGAGAGTGAGATCTTTGTTGGCATTTGTTTTGATTGTTCAAAGTCAAACGAAAGTATGGTGACTGTTTGAATTTGATCGCTGAGTGCTTTTCTATTTGCTCTTTTGAAGAAAGATATTTCGTCCTCCAGTTTTTCATTTTTCTGATTTCGAGCTTCTTCGTTGGGCCTGTTTGGATGTACCCCAATTCATGTTTGATTGGATATTCTTTGTGAACTGGGTTAACATTTTCACTGCCCATTTGGAGCAAGCTGCTTTCTTGGAAACTTCGTCCAAGAAGTGTCCATTCATGCCTGAAATTGCTATCCCAAAACTTCAAGCCGGACTTGTTTTTGTTAGCCGGACTTGAAGTTATACAGATGGTGAACATGGGAAGTACATTCCATCTGCTCCTAAAAGAAATAACACCCAAACAAGCCCTTATTAAATATATTACATTTTATTCTGGTGTTATAAAAATGTTTAGCTAGTTTGTATAAGATAATCTTGTTAAGATTTTCCGATCAATCCAAGATTTAGCGGGTCAATATTTTAAAAGAGAGCATATGTTGTTGTTGTTGTTGTTGTTCATTTAATTCTTGATAGCTTGTTTTCTTTCCTTATATGCTTAATGAGGGTAACCTCTATGACCCTTCAATTTCCACCCAACATGGTGGGCCTCAAATCCCATTAGTTGTTGTTGTTGTTCATTTAATTCTTGATAGCTTGTTTTCTTTCCTTATATGCTTAATGAGGGTAACCTCTATGACCCTTCAATTTCCACCCATCATGGTGGGCCTCAAATCCCATTAGTGGGCCGTGGTGCAAAATCGCATGAATTGGACAATTGGACGAATGGTCTTGGTTTGATTGCAACCTACAAACGAATAATTTGAAGGGGGAGAAAAAACTATCTGCAGGCACCACCTATCTGATAATTAGGCAATTGGTGCAAATTTTCGCAACGCCATTAATCCATGGTGGGATCCATCAGGATCACCATTCAGATCCTATGTGGGGCCCGCCGTGTATGGTTCGACAAGTCAGGGAAGAACTCCTTTGCATATTCTTCTGCATATTGTTTTTGGGTAATAGGTATGCCCTGTTTTCTAGATATTTGATTATGTTGATTCTTCAGTCATTTTCTCTGGCTCAATAAAACTAGTTAAGAATCAAACTGTATTTAAAAATTCAAAATTTTCCATCAGAATCCTGATTCTCATGGAATGGGATGGGTGTGTTGAAACTTTTGTTTAATGTAGTTAGGATGAATTCTGGGTAATTTTCTTGCTCTGAATTTATAGCTTCTTATGGGCAGAAAAATGTTTGACCATGCTCATATCATTTTTTTCCTTGAGAAAGATGACAGGATTTTCTTTTCTATGCAATTTCAGTTTGCAGAAATTTAGGCATAAAATGAAACCATTGTTATCCCAATAGCTTTGTTTAGATATAATTTTCATTTTGAGATCTGATGGAATCATGTATTCGCTGTTTTCAGAAATAACAAAAATTCCCTTTTTGTCACAATTTTCTCAGACACATTTGATTGTGCGGAGAACCTTGCTTTTTTCTCTCAGGAAGAGTGAATAGCATGTGTTTTATCAAACATCATACGAATATTCGGTCTTGACCACCGAGAGGACCAGGCTTGTATGGTCACTGGGTCAAGCAAAACACTTCATTTGTTTCTCTGAGCACCATTTGTTACCTATTTATCAAATTGATTTTGACTGGTTTTGGAAAAGCCAAAGAGCACTTTTTTCTTCTTATCGTATCAAAGAGGGTGTGCTTGTCATTTATAATGTTCAATGTGAAGCTTATATGTCTATTTTGCCTTTCTATGTTCTAAATATAAATATTTTATTTGGTTAAGATTCACGGTGAATTTTTCTGAGACTAACTGCTGGACGTAATTTAACAGGTGTATGTTGATTTTTGTTTTGTCTGTAATACATGAAGCTTCCGCTGCAGATTACCCTGGCTTGCATCACTAGCGTCCTCTGGTTTCAGTATATTTCTTGCGGTCAGTGTCCAAATGATGTACTTTATGTTGTGGTTTTGTCCATATAAACCTAGAATTACTGATCATGTAGCAGCTAACACAGAGTTAATACATTTTCGAAGTTTTAACTGTCTTATTGATGTTTAAAGTTTGTGAGCAACCGATATTGTTCCCCCGTTGTTGTTTTTAACATCTATGTAACTGCTCCAGAGCTTTTCTTTTATCATTGAATCTGATTCATTGGCCTTACTATTGGCAGATGAATTTCCAAGAGGGCCGGGTATGGAAAAATGGACATGTTTATGTGCGTCTAGTAATATAGGAACAGAGAACTATGCTCTTGTAGCTAACTGTTCTACAGCCTGTGATTGTAGACCCGGTATGTTTCCAATCTATACTGTGATCATTCGAAGTTTTACGGTGTTTGTTTGTACAGTTTCTGTTTTCTCGTGTGAGATTTTAAAGACCTATGTACTGTTCCAGAACCAACTGCATCAATCAAAATCATTTTCAATTCTTGTGACAGCCTCTACTTTGAATGATGTACAAACAACTGCCGGTACATGACTTTTTAGATACAGTGCTACAGAGATTTTTTTATTATTTTTTTTCTTTTTTCTTTTCCCTTTGAGACAACTTAAATATCATCATCACCACCATCTAAGCCTCATCCCAAGTTACATATAATAGAAGAAGAAGAAGAAAAGAAGAAGAAGAAGAAGATGAGAAGCAAAAAGCCAAACATCTGAGGCGATGAAAAGAGATGATAAGGAATCATCACCATACAAGGCCTAAGCCACCACCCAACATTCATCTATCTGCTCCTTGGATGACTGACGCAGGGATGAACGTGATGAGGTCGATCACAGTCTTCCTCAAGGATAAGTACTCCGAATCCACGGAGTGTCTCTAGACTCCTCAAAGAGACTTCTCGAATCCACGAGGAAAAGAAATAGAAATAATTTTAAGATATATGAAAGAAACTTCTTGAATGATTGATTGATGAAATAAACGAGTCTACAACCCTTTAAATAGGGATACCAAGACTTGGAATAAGTTTAGGAATTAAACTATAACTAAAACTCCCTAAAATTCGTAACTTACCATAAATAGTAAATTTACTTTTTATAGTAAGTGTCCTATGTGGCATAACCACGTTATTCTCCTAATTTTTCTAAACACCTTTCATGTTGGACACAACTCCTAAAGCCCAACGGATGAAGAGTTATAATCAAACTAAAACTTACTAAAAATAGTAAAAATGGAAATAAACATGGAATTTGGCCGTTGATATGATGGAATCTCGCAAATTGCCACCCGACATGTTGGCTAAAGTAGCTCGTCCTACCCCAAAATCATATTTGGTACGTCGAGTAACTCATTCCGGTTTGCGAGATATGCCTGTTTTAAGGTTCTGACGGTCTTAATGATTGTTGCTTCTGATCGGGCCTTCTCTGATCCATCTTGGACATGAAAGTGTCTGCAACCCACTCTACATTAGTCCCCTCCACTTCAAAAGAACTCGTCCTCGAGTTCTCGTGCTGCTTCAATTCTTGATAGTCAGTCTGGTGCGTCGTAACGATACCCAGATCATAAGTTATGATCAATTTACAGTCCACCTTCTTTTGGTCCAACCATGCTAAGAATATATATGTGACACGTTCTACATCAGACCCCTCCACTTGGAAAAAAACTCGTCTTCGAGTTACTCATAGAACTTGGCTCATGATTCTGAGATAACTTCTAACGCCGATGTTTATTAGCCTTTTTCTTGTACTTAGCATTAGGCTCTTGAGCTGACACAATACATGTACTCATGCTTTCCTTGACTTGACTAATATCGATCAGTTCCTTCACTTCTGCCTTCAAGATCTCATATTCTTTCTGATAATGTGAGCAATTAGGCAGACTTGCCCCTGAGACGGGATTAATTTTATTTTGTATATCTCGTATGGGAGGCAATTTATTAGGGAGTTCGTCGAGCACAACCGCCTTGAACTCCTGCAATACTGGTTCCAAATCCTCTGGGATATTCACAGGCTCCACATATTTTTCTTTTCAACTAATGGATATATATATATATATATATATATCTCTTATTTCATCAGATTGTTTAACAAAAGTCTGTTCAGTTGTGAGAGATTGTCCCTCCACTTTAGAAGTCTTGGGTTGGTTCTCTCTTCCCATAGGGAGAAGGCCAATCTTTCTACCATCTTTAGTAAATGTAAATACGTTATCCTGACCTCTATGCATAGCAATAGCATCAATATTATTTTGTCATGGTCAACCAACTAACATATGACAAACTTCCATGTCGACTACGTCACAAAGTACTTGATTCTTATAATTTTTACCAATTAAGAATGAGACAGTGCATTGTTCAGTTACCTTGGTCTCGTTTACCTTTTTTATCCAACCATTGAGTACAGGGCTCGTTGGTAGCTACAACCACTGTTTTAAATATCGACGATATCGGCCGATATATCCCACGGGACACGATACATCTTGTAACCGACCAGTGCGATATGAAAAGTAGTGCGATATATCCCACATGTTCGATCTAGTGAGCATTTTTGGATTTCGATGCTCTTATTTTCTGTAAATCATGTTAAATTAGTGTCAAATTGTTACAAATTAATGATTTTTCATGTTTTGTATGAAAAATCATGGATTGGGAGCTTTGATTTCAAGATTTGAAAGAAATGGGCCGAGTTGTGAAAAATTGAAAAAAAATCAAAATTTCCCAATTTCTCGCAAATCGTTTGCAATCTTTGTGTTCAAACATCACATCAAACATGTTTGTAACCTAATCTAGTGATTCTTCTTTTGCTTTTGAATGTATTGCTTGTGTTTCCACATGTCTTCTTACATTTATAAATTATATAAATAGGCATCGAATATACTTGCATTAATTTAGTTAGACAACACAGATTAGGACCCCATGCAAATAAAACATATTATGTGTACATGTTTTTTGTAATGTTTTGATTTATAAGTGTGTATTGATGTCTTTTTTAACAATCACCGAAGTTTCATCGAAAAATTCAACCAATTTCCCAATGTTTCCCCATGTTTCCAACAACAGCGATACATTACACGATACAACCGATATATCCCATGCGATAACCGATACGTATCCGTATCCCAAGAATGCGATACGTAAAGTGATACCGATATTTCGAACACTGGCTGCAACTTGTCCACCATCACTCTTGAGATGATCGAAGTTTCATCGAAAAAATCAACCAATTTCCCAATGTTTCCCCATGTTTCCAACAACAGCGATACATTACACGATATAGCCGATATATCCCATGCGATAATTGATACGTATCCGCATCCCAAGAATGCGATACGTAACGTGATACCGATATTTCGAACATTGGCTGCAACTTGTCCACCATTACTCTTGAGACGATGTTCTCACTACTCCCACTATCTATGATCACATCACAGACCTTTCTATTGACAGTGCACCACGTACAGAATATATTGTGTCATTGTGGATGTAATTCCTTCCATGGGGTATCCAGTAATCGCCTCATAACTAGAGATTCGCTGCGATCCTCGCCCATCAAATCATCGTCATCTGCTATTTCCTCAGTGGCTTGTTCATGTTCATCAAAGTCAGGGTCTTCTTCTGTGGTCTTACATTCAATGCTCCCTTCGTTTATAGTCAAGTGTGCTGCGGGACGTTGAGGACAGGTGTTTGATAAGCGGCCGGTTGGCCATAGCGGTAACAATTGTTCGACGTTGGCCGAACGTAAGGATTTGGAATTCTACTCGGGCTCGCTATTGTGGGTGCTACACATTGAGGCTTAGATGAGTTGCTCGCCGTATCACGGTTTGTGGTTGCAGAAGGTTAAGGACGTTCTCCTACTGGTTCTTTTCCTCGTGCCAGCACTGGATCCTGCGCGGGACCCGTTATGGGGGTCAAGTTGAAAGATATGGCTGATTCGAAACTCTTGCAAGTTGCGTTTTTGCCTTACCTGCCAACTGAACCGCTTCATCCACGGTCCCTACTGGGTGCATTTGAACTCAATCTTGAATTGGCCGATCGTAACCCTCCTATAAATTGTGCCACCTTCTGTGACTCAGATTCTGACATCGTTTCGTGTTGCCAACCACCGGAATTCTTCAGTGTAATCTGTGACGGTTCGATTTCCTTGTCGGCAATTCTGGTGGTATTACTGGAATAATATTTGCTCATAATCATTGGGGAGAAATCGTGATCGAAGAAGACGTCTCATCCGTGGCCATGATGAGATGGATGCCTTGTTCTGGCGGGTTCGTAAGAGTTATAATTGTTCCCACCATGCAGAAACACCAGATTTTAATTTAAACGCTACCAATTTTACCTTTTTATGATCTGGCACGTCCATGTAACCAAAATATCTCTCTACTTTGGCTAGCCAATCGAGGAAATCTTCTATGCATAATAAAGCATTAAAACTAAGAAATTCAGCCTTACGTCGATAGTCTCTTTCAACACGATCTAGATGATCGCCTCCATGGATTGGTCGTCAGGCAAGGCCTTCATTAAGGTCATCGTCGCTAGAACTTGAATCATCTGATGTAGCCCTACGGTTTGCCACTGGTAGTGCTCTACAGAAATTAGGGTTGTGTCGTACAGCAACCATGGGCGGTAGAGCAACCATAGGTGGTGAAGCATCGCCTAGGGCTCGGAACGGAAGTAGCACATCCGCAAGACGGTCGAGGGTTGCCTGCAGCCCTTGCATGGTCAACTGACTCTCCCGATTGAAAGCTTCCTTTCTTTCCGCAAGATAACGAATCCCTGGATCACCGTCCACAGGATTTTGGCTCATACTTATGTTGTTTGCCATCGGCCCGAGGGAAATCCTCTCTCTAATACCAATTGACACAGGAATGAACATGATGAGGTGGATCACCATCTTCCTCAAGGATAACTACTCCGAATCCACGAAGCTTCTTTGGACTCCTCACAAAGACTTCTCGAATCTACGAGGAAAAGAAATAGAAATAATTTTAAGATATATGAAAGAAACTTCTTGAATGATTGATTGATGAAATAAACGAGTCTACGACCCTTTAAATAGGCCAAGACTTGGAATAAGTTTAGGAATTAAACTATAACTAAAACTCCCTAAAATTCGTAACTTACCATAAATAGTAAATTTACTTTTTATAGTAAGTGTCCTATGTGGCTTAACCACGTTATTCTCCTAATTTTTCTAAACACTTTTCATGTTGGACACAACTCCTAAAGCCCAACAGATGAAGAGTTATAATCAAACTAAAACTTACTAAAAATAGTAAAAATGGAAATAAACATGGAATTCGACCGTCGATATGATGGAATCTCGCAAATTCGGCATGGTTAACTCGGCTATGCGGGGTTGGTTGGCTAAAGTAGCTCGTCCTACCCCAAAATCATATATGGTACGTCGAGTAACTCATTCCGGTTT
>JAJHSJ010000005.1:30668034-30718881 GCA_021015155.1 Magnolia officinalis | reverse complement strand
TCATAGATTGTGGCCTAAATTTTATATAACCTCGTAGTCATATGGGACCAAAATGTGGTCCAAATTTAAGTTTCGATGGACGAAAGGAAGTGGTTAAATCGGAAGATCCAGATTTATAAGGAGTTGGTAGGCGTTGACAGGATAATTTCTCGCCTAAGAAAAAGCCTACCAAAGTGGGGTCTTCATATTTCACACTTGGTCCATATGATGGGCAATCCAAGTCATTCATATGAAGAAAAATATCTTACTACGAGTACCCACGAGGTTTCTTCACTCAATGGACACCAAAATCAACGGTTGAGGGGTTAATTTGTCAATTGGGTCACTTTTACAAAGATCTAAGGGCTGAATTTTGACATGTATGGTTAATTTATGATACATAATCATTGTATAAATTTTCACATCAAACGGATCGTGAGAACCATGTAATCTAAAATTCAGGGGTCTAGGTTAATGACATTTTTGTAATTATTGTTGATTTGAGAGTTTTGGGAAATCTAATGGTTCTACATGGTTATAGGCACATTTCTAAGTAATTCTTACAAAAAGACTTATATCTAAATCATTATGAATAAGGAATTATTCACCAAATTAGCTACGAGAATGTACATATATCAACCAACATAATGGTGGTTAGATGACAAGTTAAAAATAAAAAAGCTTGATGGTAAGTACTCTGATCATGTATATAGTGTATGTACAATCAATTTTGTAAATGGATAAACACAAGCGGGTTTTTGAAGTGATCAAGAGGTAGGACATGTATACCGTTAGGTTTGAGTGACTTGTTCACATGTGTAAGTCCCTCACATTGTAGTTCTAATGGTAGGTTAATCATATTCATAGGGGTGAATAAGATGAACGGATCAGAATCTCAATCAAATATGCGTACGGACGGATGTAGAGATCAAGTAGCTATTTTACTATGATTGGGTGGTCCAAAATCAAAGTAGACGGTTAGATGTCTCTATCCAGCAGTGAATATTTGACTGAGCGGTTGGCTATGATGGACAAGTGTGAATATTTGACTGAGCGGTTGGCTATGATGGACAAGCGAGAATATTTGGGTATATGATGATCATATCTTAAAATCAATGATCAGATTGCTTGATCTATGGATGAAGATTATTTCCAACGATCATATTCGTGTTGGAGAATAGATGTATGGTTAAGATAGCTAGATTGGCATCGTACACATGTACATAATAAGTTAAATTTCAAGGTAACACTCGAGAACTTTCAATATTCGGGTATTGAAAAGTTCGGGGTGTTACACTGGGCACCTAAATGCCGTTTTCGATACATCATCTAGTGTTATATAAATATGAATGTACTTGGAATGGCCATCCATGAAGGATACAACTCGATGTCCGGCAACCCTATTGATCAACAGATAGGCAACCGGCATTGGATATTCGTCCTTTGGCGTCGATAGATTTAAATTTCGGAAGTCAATACAAACTCGCAACTTACCGTTCTTTTTATGACTGGGACCACATTCAAGATCCAATTGGCATACTTAATGGGCCTAATGAAACTGGCCTTTAATAGCCATTCGATCTCTTATTTTATTTTCTAGGTTACTTCTGCTTCATTCACCTAGGCAGTTGTTTATGCGGCTGATACCCTTCTTTTATCGATAACCGATGCTCGACCAAGCTCCAATCTAATCCCGGCATCTCATGGTAATCCCAAGTAAAGCAATCGGTAAACTCTTTGAGCAAATTGGTCAATTCCAGTTTACCTTGGGACTTAAGCAGTCCAATGATAAACGTAGCCTTTGGGTCCTGCTCAGTCCATAAGTTCACCTTCACTAAGGGGTCTTGATCGTTGGGCCTGGGAATCTTCTAACTTATCAGGGGCTTTCCTAAGTTTCATGTCTTCCTCCTCGATCAAGACATCTACATCGGCCATGTTCACGAGATAGTCGTCATCGACATCTTTTAGGTTATCTTCAAGCCTTCTTATTCTAACCGTGAAATCAGCCCTGCATTGATTATCTTTCGATGTACAAATCATAGGATTTCTTCGATGGTACAATACGCAACCGGCCGAAAAGGAATAATGTCCCTCGACAGGTTATCAACCGGACGGATTACTTTCGCGATATTTTACACAACGTTGTTTGGATTCTTTTTAACAAATATTCCGGTTGGTCGGTCGTGCTTATTCCTCCCAGTGAACTAAATTGGCCCTACCTATTCGCCATAGTAATAGGCTTCATTTGCATTCGAAGTGGCCTAGAAGGGGTTTGTTATCAGCCAAAACCAATTCAACTTTATCCTAGTTCCAAAAGATTATGGACTGGTGTAGGGATGATGAAATACATGCAAATGAATGAATCTAGTCCCTATCAAGTAGAGCATTATAACTAGATGAGGTATCGACCACAAAAAATAGGGCCAACACTGTTTTACTCCTAATAGTTAAGTCAACTGGCAAAACCCCATGTGTATTTGTAACATAACCAGCGAAATTACTGACAATGACCTCTGACGGGATCAAGTCAGCCGCTGTCTTTCCCAATTTTGACATCATTCTTAATGGTAGAAGATTGACGGTAGGCCCATTGTCTACCAGAATCATGTTGATTTGCAACCTTCAAGATAAGCCATGATATATAACGACTTGAGAAGCTATGTCATGTCGTAAGTGGGTCTCTCTATAACTACTCTTTCTAATGTAACTCATGATTTCATTGTAACGGTGTTCACTTGTGGAGTTTCATTCACTCCTAGTCTTCCTTCAATCGTTTCCTCCGATGGGAACGAAGTGTGCTGTATTATAACAGAAAAACTGAATTCTTCTACATCGCCCGCCATCTTACTCGGCTGGGCCGGCTTAGCTTGGAAATTAGAAGGCAAGGTAAATACCATATTACAATGGAAAACGATGGGTGATAATGTCCCAAACACAATCTTTGAACTCCAACGTTACCCCCTAGTGTTTCTAGGTCGTCTTGCATATTGGGATTTTTGTCAATATGATTAGCATTCTCGTTGGCTGCAATGTCAGACAATATGGTCATAGGTGAAATCATTTTCAATGCTTCAACGGTTACCACTAGTTCATTTACCAGGCACTCATCCTTTAGGAAACATTCATCACTAAGATAATAAGATAGATTATCATAGTCATCCTTATCCTTTATACCAACCGACTCACTGGGTTTGACAAGAACGCTCGTATCTTAACCACATAACACATGCGGTAGAAACACTTCGACCGTGTTAATGGCCAACTGTTCTTCCGACAGGAGAATTCTCCAAAATGGTCACGGCTGCCCAACTTCTGGTCGAGGTATACCCTCAACCTTTGCCAACTCTTTCTTCATGGTCGATCTACATATTTGCCATCGACACTTCTGAGTTCGAGTCAACGCTTCTAGCACTACTGGGAATTTATGATGTGTGACCCATTTTTAGACTCCTTTATAGGTTGACAGAGGTTTAACCTTCCTTTGATTTGATGCTCTACCTAGGGAGTAGCGATCAAGGGGTGAAGGCGTCCTTTATAGCCGATGTTGATGGCTTCCTTCAGCCCTTCTTGGGGCCATGTATCAGCCTTGTATCCTTGGTCGAGGAGGGTCTCCCCAACATGGAATAGTTCTTCTGACACATTGATCGCACAATTGTGAGCCTTGACCATCTTACCGAATTGTGTTCGGTTGCCTGACAATCGAATGGGAAGGTTGACGCTACCCCTTCCCAATTAGTCGGATCAAGATCAACCCTCAGTTGCGGTCGATTAAACTTGTCATAACCATATTGACCTCGGGATTAATCGGGAATGGATCAATATCGTTCAACATTGCTTGCCCACCCTTCTCGGGGAACTTCAGCAACACGTGGTCGATGTTATCTTGAACCACATTCCTGAATACAACACAATTGTTAGTTGAATGAGAATGAGTTCCGTGCCATTTACAATACTCATTTTTTTACAATTCGTCAGCCGAGGGTATCTTATGATTCATAGGAATCTTGATAAACTTCCTTGCCAACAAAATTTCGAATATCTCGTCAACCTGTGTGATATTAAAAGTGTATACCTTTTTGGACTTTTTGTGCAGTTGACGTGGTCGATTCTGCCTTAACCAGCACCAAGCATATAGTGGCTTTTTAGCCACTACTTCGGCAATCGTGACCTTATAATTTGAGTCACGGTAATATGTCCCAGTTGACGAGTTCTTTTACCGAGCAGGCGAGCACCCTCCTAAAGAAGCTCTTCATACCTCGAGACCTTCCTAGTCAGTCATATAGGTACATGAACTCCGTTTCAATGAATTTCTTACGAAGTTTATATTCAAGTCCATCTTGTGCAAGTTGTACAAATTCGGCCACGGTCATAACGACCTTACATCGACTTTTCGCCATTTTAAACCAGACAATATAGCTCTCATAAGTTTCTCCTAGGAGTTATCAGAAACAGGAGAGATCGGCTATTATTATTTCCATGTTCTTAAAGAAAAATTGAGCATGAAAATTTTCTTCCATTTCTTGCCAAGTATGAATCGAATTTAGCAGTAAGTTGGAATACCATATAAAAGTCGTCGTCGTTAGCGAATGGCCAAACAACTGTAGATTATGATAGTCATCATTCGCTAGCTCCCCACACTGCATGGTGAATCGGCCAATGTGCTTAATAGTCGATTGACTGGGATTACCCAAAAATAGTGCAAAGTCTGGTCGATAATTCCGCGGCAACGGATGTTACTGATCGATCTATTTAGGATAGGACTTATGATATATCAGAATAGTATTGCGGCCATGTACTTGGCCCACAACTTCCTAGACCATCTGCATGATTTAGTCACGATCCACCCACTGAGGTTCAGCCATCGGCGATGGATTGGGACCTAGTTGGTTTGGTCCCTCTTAGAACAACGGGTACCTAGAAAACTATTGGAGATTATGCCATCCCGGTAGGCCCTGATTCCAAACTTTAGGAACAAAATTCATAACTTCCCACTCGGGTCACCTGAGTTCAGTTCGTACATCCTGAACCGAGACTGGCGATGGATTCCGTTGTGGGGGAGGCATTGATGGTGGTTATACCGTATTACTAATAGAGCTTCCTTCGACATTTTACCGCGTTGTTGCGGGTATTCTTTCAGTTATCATAGTCATCAATAGATGTATGGCCTCAATCTGGCTAGCCATATATTTATTAGTGTTCTCGGTTTGAATATGAAATTGCTTGACCTGGGATCTTCCGTATTCCAGAACATATTGGATACTCAATTGTACATCTCAGAGTGCGATCGTTATCTTTTCAGGAGAAACTGTCTAAGAGGTCGACGCCTTTGCTTGATTTCTAGTACTGAGTATCAGGCTACTATTCAAATTTAACGCTTCGAGGGGCCGCTTGAACCTGCACGTCCTCAGTTGGAGGTGGTGCAGTAGATGTGGAAGGTTCGCCCCAGCAATTTGATTACTCCTATTCATAATTCCAATTGGCAATGTTACGTCGATAAGTTAGAGACGGGGTCCCACCAGGAGTGCTAAACTGTTGTTGGTGGTTGCATAGCTGGTGCAAACTAAATATTTTTTACAGCCAAGTAGTTAGTTTTATATAGTGGTAGTCCCACTGAGTGTGCCAAACTGTTGTTGGTTGTTCATTGTTTTTTAAATTTGGTCACATGATAAGTGCGGGCATGCCAAAATTGAATTTACAGCTCAATTCAAACCGAACAACTATGACCCCAAGCACTGAGATACGCATATACGTAGTGTATGGCTGAGATCGGCCACCTATTCAGCCACTCGCTCAGTATATAAATAGGATCATGCAATAATCAGAGGGTAGGGTTCATCCTCTGATGATGGGTTATATATTTGCCTTCCGTATGAAAGGACTTTTCAGTACATATAAAAGAGAAACAGGAAAGGAATCCTTACAATCGGTCAAAGAGTAGAGTAGCTGTAGAACACCTTTTTGAATGGAAAACTTAATCCAACGTATGAACGTAGACCCAAATTATAGCTAAAATTACCAGATACTTGATTACCTCTACAGATTACACTATGAAATGTAAATATCTAACAAAAAATAAATGATTACACTATGTAAATGATGGATAATTGAAAGATAATATTGGGTTTGATTTGATTAATATGAGACTATATCTTCCTGCTGAACTTTTCTTCTATTTATAACCTTACTCCGGCTGTCTAAATGCTTTACGCGTTTTAACAGTTGTTGTAACAATTTAAGCACTACATGGCCTTTTTTACTTATACTCCCATCATATGTCATGTAACAGCTTCTACACTATTATTTTTTAACTGATCACTTACTATTGTTTTTTAATTGATCACTTAACAGATGATGTTGTGTCGCTAGAGGCGCTCCAATGTGCTATCATAGAACGCTCCTCCAACAGTACTATCATAGAACGCTCTTCATATATCCCACGGATCTTCGATTACACCACGCAAATCCAAGAACACCGATAGGTAGATAGACATGCAACTCACCACCCTTTATGTGTGGCCCACGCCACGGATGACAAAAGTGTATGCCTATGACATCCAACTCACCGAAAAAGATAGCATCCTCTTGACATGGGGGCAAACCCAAGCACTGTGAGGCCTACCGTGATGTTTGTATTATATCTATCCATTCTGCCAGCTCACATGAGGACATGAATCCAAGCACTGTGAGGCCCACCATGATGCTGGTATCGTATTTGCTCCATTCGTCCATTCTGCTAGCTAATTTTAGGACATGAGCCCAAACAAGAGGGAGACACAAAAACCCAAGTGGATCATACCATAGGAAAAAGATATTCAAGTGGACCATACCACAGGAAACAGTGGGGATGGCAACGCCGACCATTGACCGTTGGAACATTTCTGAGCCCAACATTGATATTCATATGCCATCCAACGCATTCAATAAGGTGATGAAAGGAAAAACGTAAATTTGTGGCTTCCATCATAAAGGTTTCATCGGATTCAATCCCCATTGGTTCTTGTAGTGTGTCCTACTTGACTTTTGGATATCCTTCCTATTTGAAACAGATGGACAGAGTAGATACAACACACATCACAACGGGCCACACAGTGCTTGGGGTCGCAGGAATTCGGGAGGACTTGCCACTCGGAACCAGCGCTAGGTGGTACCCTGACCGTAGGGCCAACCTCGATGTAAGCATTGTATATCTACGCCATCCATTTTGCCAACTCATCTTAAAGCAAACACAAATCTCACGTGGATCACACCATAGGAAACAGTGATCCCAAAAATAAAGTAAACACAAATCGCAGTGAGATCACACCATGGGAAATAGTGGTAAATGACTTTTAAAAACTGTGGGCCACGACAGTTTTGGATCAAGCTGATATTTCTATTTTCCCTTCATCCATGTCTCTGTGACCTTATCAACAGGTTGGATTGCAAATGAACATTATGGTAGGCCCGAGGAATTTTTAATAGTAGGCTTTCAATGACCACTGTTCCCTGTGGTGTGGTCCACATGAGATTTGTATGCTTCATTTTTCGGGCTCATGACATAAAATGAGTGGCATGAGTTGGCAAAACCGATGGAGAACATGGATATACAACACATACATCAATGTTGAAGTTCACCTCTACCTACACTTATAATGTGAATGTTCTCCAATTGACAACATTTAAAATAAACACAAACTTACATCTGATTTGAAGTAGGCTAAAAAACGAGTTCATCACATTTTAGTTAACAGTAATTATGTGTTAGAGATCAGCATCTCCAATACAACATAATTACTATTAACTAAAACTAAGGGTATGGCAAGTCCATCAAAACATAACATCAACAGCTGCCATTGCATTGAACCCCATAACGATGAAATACCCACGTACGTAACCCTCGTCATGTTTCCCTAGTAAAAGCCATGAGAAGAAACAGTTTTGTGAATTGAAATAAAAGACCCATTATATAATCATACTTCTCCAGTAGAATTCTTGAAAGAATGAAGAGAGCAATATATATTTATAAATGCAACCCAGTTGTCCCCACAATTGAGAGAGAGAGAGAGAGAGAGAGAGAGAGAGAGAGAGAGAGAGAGAGAGAGAGATGTCCCCACAATTGAGAGAGAGAGAGAGAGAGAGAGAGAGAGAGAGAGGAACCTCTCTCATGTACATCCCATAATCCCTTGCCTTTTTCTAGCCCCAACCAGCTTAGCTTCCCCACCTTTTTTCCCCCAACTCTTTATTTCCATTTACAAGACAGGATGACACCCACCAACAAAAACCTCTTTTTATCTTTCTCCATTATACCCCCACCCACAGAACTGATTAGAAAAGACCAATAAAAAGGGGGGGAAGAGGCAAAAACAAAGAGAGGCACTGAGAGGAAATCTCATTATGGGATTTTATGGGTAATTCAATAAATATTTAAAACACTACAATTACCTTGGCTGTGGTTGTGCAACGAAAAACCGAGGTGGCTGGACTGGTGGTGGATGTGTTGAGCCCACAGGCAGGCCCATTGTCTGTGATCGCGTGAGCATGTTAACCATGGATGGCGTCTGGTATGCATGGACGAGGGTCATGCTCTCGGTTGAATCCCCACGGGTGGTTGCCCGCTGGAGGGAGTGTGAACTCATTCCAGACAGCACGTATGCCCTCCCTGACGCTTCATACACCTGCCGACTGGCCATCCTCTGCTGCATCTCCTTCAGCTCTGCATCAAGTGCGACACAGAGCTGATCACCAGCCCGTGCTGCTGAAGATTCTGACAATGCCGTCCGGCAGCTCTCGATGACGGTCACCGCCCCACCCAGGTCACCTCGCTCAGCTGAGGCACGGGCCTCGGACATCGCCTCGGCAGCTTGAAGCCGATTCTTCTGCCTGTCCACCTCAATTGACACCATGCACACACCAACATTTTCTGGCCTCTCAATCTTGACCTCGTGGCCCGGCAAATTCACCGTCTCTTTCGAGATTGGGTCTCTATACATGCACCCCACCGTCACCAAGGCCATCTCCATGCATCTTGCACTTGATGGAACATCAACAGAAAGCAGAAAATCCCTCTGTTCATCTGCATATAAATCTCCAACGTCGATGGTCCCTATCTTTCCATCACCCGAGACATGGCTAGTGTAACTACCAGCTTTTATTGAACTAATTCGGACACCTGGGTGCGTGCACCCGACATCTATGTGCAGCCCCTGCACCACCACACTTAGAAGCCCACCAATGCACTGTGCAAATGCGTCTTGAATCACACCCTCAGCCTCAATGAATGAGAAGGTCCCACCTGAAGCCTGTGAGATGGAGTGCATTGAGGCAGCATCATGGTCCATTCCAAACCCAAACGTGTGGACAGGGATCTGACAACCTGCACCACCACGGGGGGAGAACTGAAGGAGTGACTGGTAATCTAGCCGGGGGTTGGCACCGGTGACAGTGTAAGTGTCCTGACCATCCGAAAGCAGTATGATGCTACAGACTGGGTTCTTCTCTTTACGCTCTTCTAGCACCTTGGTGCCCTTCCTCAGACCCTCCAAGATGTTGGTCCCACCACACGAAATCAGAGAATTCACAGCTTGCAGGGCCAGCTGCCGCCCAGTATCAGACATCCGGTGGAGGTGAAAGAGCCGGCGTGCAGTCGATGAGAAAGCAATGACAGACAGCCGGTCAGAGGGGCCAAGGTTCTGAATCACAAACCCCATGGCCCGCTTCAGCAATGCAAGCTTAGTGCCCGCCATGCTGCCACTGATGTCAAGCACTGTGACAAGGTCAACAGGAGCTCGGGAAGTTTGATGAGAAACAGTTGAATCAGCACAGCTGCTGCCAGAGTTCTGTCTTGAACTCATGAATGGAGCTTTGAGATGGACCAAAAGATTGAAGTTCTTGTGGGAGGTAGAATGCTGGACAGCAGAGAATTCTGGATATGTTTTAATCTCTACCATTTCAGCTGTGATGTTCTTAGCATCAACGGCTGCTGCACTTCTCTCACTTGATTTGGGCTGTGGATCTAAAGGCTCATCATCATCAAAACTACTCGGCTCAGAATTGTGGAATAGAGGTGCAATCTGTCGATTGGAGTCTGAACGAGGAGGGAGCCGACCTACTAAAGTCATCCACCGATCACCGCCTTGGGGCCAGTCTACCGGGTTGATTCTTGCTCTTCCATGGATGAGATCAGAAGAGCTTCTTTGGAAGGGGATCTCCTTCCATTTTGCTCTGCAAACTGGGCATGTTTGGCTTCCGTGTTTCACGTTCGATGCAATGCAGTGGAAATGGAAGGCATGGGAACACTCTGCGGTGAAGAGGGCATGGCCATCACCAGGTTTCATTGTGGTCAAGCATATAGCACAGGTCTTCTGCAAGTTAGAGAAGCCAATACGGAGAAAGATAAGAAAACAGAATTTCTTGTACAGCTGAAGAAAGGAGGAGATTTCATCATCTTCCACATCACAAACAGTTCTGATTAATGAGTATCAACAGCAAAGAATTATATGAACACGTTATCCACAACACCAGCACACAGGAACTAAATGTATGGTTGGCGATTTATCCATCCATGATTGCAACTTGATGCAAATGGGAGAACAAACAGTCATGGGTCTAACAGAAGTATGAAAGGAACTCGTGGCTTTGAGTTTAATCGGGCTTTAAAGTTTTCAGCAATCAAGCAAAAACATACATGTAACTATGTCAATATTGAACCATATGTCATGATTAGATCAGAAAAACATTGAACATTCTCTGTTCCATTCATAATCCGATGAAAACTGACCAAATCAAACCTCGCATTGTCAGGATGGTGGAAAGAGAGGTAGCAGAACATCAAAGTTCCATTCATAACTAAAGCGACATTATTGTTCACAGAAGGATGAAACATCATATCTCCGTCGTTGTCATCATCATCATCTATGCTTTATCCCAACTAATTAAGGTAAGCTATGGGCCAGAACATGAGTAACCAAATTCCTATAAAATGTCATAGCACCTATCACAACAGGAACAGCCACCTTTTTCTATAAAATGTCATAGCATCTATGCTTTATCCCAACTAATTAAGGTCTGTTACGTAACAAAAAAAGCTGTCAAATAACCACCTTTTTCTTTCCAATAGCATCCATTATATAATAAATTATAGCCATTATTTACAGAGAATGTTGTTTTTTTAATACAACAGCATTACATTGTGGAATATAACACCATTTTCCAGTAAAAGAACTACCATTCTACAGAAGTAATGACAGTGAGCCTTTATGAGGCCATAACACTTATTATTAAACCTTGCGTCTAACTTGCAAACAGAAACCTGTAACATGGATGCATAGGGCAGTGCTGCTCATGGGCACTGCCAGAACTGACCATGGGCACAAGAAGCCAGAAAGATGTGTGAAACCTTATTTTTACTGTTTTGTATCTTGCTGACCTCAAGTAATAGATCAGACAAAGCTAGAAGATGGTGATTGCAGGGACAACAGAAGTAACGAGCATGAAAATTTCTTAATAAGTGGAGCATTAGATAAAATCAAAAAAAAAAAAAAAAAAAAAAAAATCAAAATCTTGTGTAGGTAAGAACAAAAAATCTCAAATTTTTTTTTTTTCTCAGGTAGGTAATAAAAAAAAAAAAACTCAAAACTTCGTCTAGTAGTAGTTGATCAGGCTATCAGCTAGCTGCCATTTTTGACTCCTCAATTAAGTTCTTTTCTTACAAGATTACTTCATTGACAAGTTAAACTCAGTGAGATCATGAGTAACCAATAGTTTTCCAACTCTGATCTGATCATAGAGGCATCTTCCTTTTAAGAGAAATAGGATAGTCATTTGGCCCCTTAGCTCACAGTCCATTTGCCTGAAACCGACTTTTAGGGGTGACAATGGGCTGGGCAAGCTGGCTCATCTCTATAGGGCCAGGAATTGAGCCCTAAACTTGGCCCAAGGGGGCCCGGGCATGAAATCCAGGCCCGGTGTCTGGGCATGGCCAGGTCAGGCCAATGATGTATGGACTGGGCCACGTGGCCCAATCATTAAGTGGACCACACTATTCAAAAAGAATGGATGGTTTAAAGACACTTGTGAGCTGTTCCCATTCACCATATATATGTTGTCCAAAGACACTTGTTGGATCACGGTCATGTCTCCAATGCAAATGGGCCCTGGCCCAAAAACCTGACCCATCCACTAAATTGGTTGGCCACATTCGTAAGGCAAGCATGGACCATTCATCTACTTTCTTAACTGTCCTTCTTCTCTGTATAGGATGGGGATCTGGAAAAGTATGCTAGCATTCCCCTGAAAACAAAGAAGCCACCTATGTCGAGAAGTAGGTAAAATTTAAAGGCAAATCTTCAAGGCGGGTAAAGCAATTTCCCTAAGCATAATGATAAAGAAATTTGGAGTCAAACATGAAAGAATCACCCCGACATAACCACCAAGATAAGGGGAAATCCATATTGTCTTCTATTAATAGGGTGACATCAATAACTACTGTTAAGTTTTGATTTTTCTTTTTCTTTGATGAAGCTCACTTTTGGAAAGCTTACCAACTGATAGTCTCTAGAATTCTATTAAAATAAATAAATAAATCTATCAAAGTAAGCTACTTTCCCTACAGGGGTAAAAGAAAAGGCCTGTTATAGTACTCCTCTAATAAACCAAAAGCAATTGGCCCTTAAAGGGACCAGCTAACTTTATCCCACAAAAGAGAAAATTGGAAAAAAGAAGGAACATCCAAAAGAAAATCATGATTTGCAACATCCTAACCATCATCTGGGGTAACTGTTCCAAGCAATGGGAAGAAAAGGGGGGGAAAAGGGAAAGAAAAGAAAAGAAAAGAAAAGAAAAGTTACTGGCAACACAATCATTACATTCATCCGCATTTATGTTCCCCAACATGGCAATTCAAGATGCTACCAAGGAAGAGGAGAAGTGGAATTAGTATACATGAAGAATGATCACATACGCCACAATGGCCAGTGAGTTACCATCCACCTGGTAACCAAGTGGCAAAGAACCACGTGTTTGCGACATCCGAGCCATCCAAAACTGTGAAGATCATCAAGCGTAAAAATTAGCCAATCTGCTACTCAGATGCCTTGCCCCATAAGAAAACATTGGATGGCCAACAGTCTGATTCAACATACATTTATGGCCCACCTGATGAATTATGAGCCTAACTTTGCAAGATGGTCTTTGTGGCAGGGTCCCTTTTGGACAGCTTGGATGCAATACACACGAAACACGTTGGCAGCCTTGGCCCACACTAACAGTAGCCTACCATTAATATAAATGCAAAAGACATTTGTGGCTCATGCACAAGCATGGCACAAAAAGCAGGCAGACCAGACATTAACATGCCATCCCAAAAATTGGCTAGTCGAGTGCGCCGCACATCTGCATTCAACACAGAACATTGTCAATAGGAATGTCAACAGGCCAGGCCTGGGGTAGGTCTCAGCCCAGATTTTGAACTCTTTGGTCTGGGCTGGCAGTCCAGGCCTATTCAAAGTTCTGATTTTTCAGGCCCGAGCCTGGCCCATTGACACCCCTCATTGTCTATTACCATCTATAAAGCATGATGAGCCTACCAGCCTGTATTTGGGACATGGTGAGTTCATGTAATGGCCCCAGGCCCACATGATGAAAGGTACAGATCTCACACAGGTTCAACGCTACCTCATACACCGCAAAAGGGGGATTCTCAATCAGCTTGGCAAGAAAATCCTTTACAGGGCGGCTCGTAAGTCAAAGAGCGGTTATAACAAATCAGCTATCATTACTCACATAGGAGACAATGACGTGACCCCACTTCTTTCTCAGTTGAGGACTCATCATGACATGGTGGTCCCATTGTTTCCACCTATGGAAGTGGGACCGTGTAAAAATTCTGTACAATGGACGAGCACCATCCTCTTCCATTAGTCTAAAAAGGATATATTATAGAAATTTGATTCCGCGAGGTAATTAACAATTTTTTTTTTTTTTTTTAAATCATCACATATTTACAGTTTTACAAACAAAAAAGAGCACATACAGATCAAGAATAGAATCTTTTTTTTTTGTTTTGGAACACCTTGCATTCCTTTTAAGAATAAGCATCATTCAAACTACAGAAGATTGATAAAAGCATAGCATTTCAGCAAGAGAAGTGAACAGTGAAAAAAAAAAAAAAAAAAAGCCAAACAATATCAAAATAAATATAACAAAAAACAGATAAACGTCTACTAACTTGAAGCAAAATCTAAGTACAGAGGATAAAATGCTAACATCCCAAGAGATTCATCAATCCAGGCTGCTCATTCATTCATACCATTGGGGCCAAGCTGTGGTGAAAAAAATCATGCCGATTGGATGAGCCTAACCCATTCAATGTTGGTCATCTTTGACAGCCATTCATTTCTTACAAGCCATAGATCGAAGGGTTGGAATCATCTAATCAAAGTGCTTCTTTGGAATCATAAGCAACTCCAGATTGGATCTATTGAATAGACATATCAAGATGATGATCAGAACTACTTTCTTTCTCCACTCAATCTTGACTGTCCATTTATCTAGCTATTAATCGAATGGTTAGGACAATCCGATTGCCGCCGTGATTTTTATACCATAGCTTGCCACCAACAGGATGAACCATTGAACGGTTCAAATCGATGATTAGACATGGCAAATGCCACTTACAGGCATTGGGGAAGTTGCTAGCCTCCCCATGAGGGTGGGGAGGTTATATTTCTCGGAGAATCACTCAATCTCATAATGAAATGACAGGAATCTTATAAAATCAAACAATGGAAAAAATATCAAGCTTTTTCCCGACTAAATAAAGATTAAAACATCATACTTTGGAGGATTTACTTCCAGTCCTCAACAGCCGAAGGCCAGAAGAAGACGGCGTGGGCGTAGATGGCGTCGACAGCCGGGAAGCCAGCGGAGAAGTAACGCCAGCATCAGAAAACCTCGCCGCGGCAGAATCGACAGTCAGAGGATCGTCCTCTGGAAATCGAGGAACAGAGATGCAGAGATTCAGCCCAAGGGCAACCTTCGCTTTTCTCCATTTACTTCCCATCTTCGTCTAGATCTGAGATCCTCAACCTGAATCAAAAAGATTCGAACCTTTCTTGGATTTTCTAGATCCGAAACCCTAAAAAGAACGTAAAAAACAGATCTGAGAGCGCTTTCCTTTGGTTCTTTTGAAAGTTTTTGCGAATTTCTTCAGATCCAAGGGCTTTCAGCTAGGGTTTTGAGATCAGGAAACACGAGCGAGCGAGAGAGCGAACGAGAGAGAGAGAGAGAGAGAGGGTTTTATTTCAATGTATTGAAAACCCTGGCTAGGTCAAGAAGAGGGAAGCGGTCGTGGATGCATTTGCTGAATTTGATTTCTTGTACTCGACCGCCATTAGGGAGCTCTGGTTTTGACCTTTCATCATATAGAGATAAGAAGCGGTTCGAGAAGGGAAAGGAAGGCTTGTGTAGCAGGATGAATTCGTGAATGGTCCTCTAATACGTTGTATTATCGAGAATGCCACTGCGCCCGCCACAACGCTTGCCACTTCGCGGAGTCATGTCGACGCGTGACTATTCGCTGACGTGGACGGAAAACTTCATGTGGATGAGATCCACCCCCTTTATTAGGCGCGCCAAGCGTGTTCGGACTTGGACTTGGAAAAATCAGAAGGTTCTGTTGGCTCTAAAATCGGAAGTGCATACGTGCGTGCTCTGCCGAGCCTGCCAGGTGCAGCTCCATTCCAACTGAACGCATATGATCACTAGCGTCTGAATAGACCGTGAGATCAAGAACGGGTAAATAAGCTATCTATCCAATCGACAATAAAAGATCAAATAATCAGAAAGAATTAAGGTTCATCCTCTTAATATTTTATTTTTTGCTTTTGGAATGAAAGAACTTTCAATATTTACAAATACAACCTCAACTTAATAAAAAGAAGAAGAAGATATAAGTAGATAGAGAGTTGAAATTATACTATAATTGTTGGTACTCGGTTTGTTTTTTGCTACATGCGGTGTGTATCGACATGCCAGTATTGATATAGCAGCTTGATTCAAACCAATTAACTTTAGCCCCAAGTGCCAGAATAGGCAGATATGTCAAACTTGACAGGATATAATCAAATATAAGGAGATCCGTCGCCTACTCAGCCACTCGCAAAATTTCTACAATGATCAGGCAATAATCGAAGGGTGGGGTTCTTCCTCCAAAGGTGAGTAGCACCTTACTTTTCACGATAAAGAAATTTTCAATATGCCAGTGTAATCAAACAAAAGAAAAGATTTATAGTCGGTCACTAAGAACAGTGGTAAGAATGATTCTTCTTAAAGAACTTCTTATATTGGATAAGGATAAAGTCCAACATTTAAGCATAAACTTGGATTACTACTAAAAAATACCGTTACTGGATTATCACTACTCTTAAGATAGACTAAGCTAAGATAAATAGATAGATTTCATTAGTTTGTTGAATTTAGTTGTGTGCTTTTCTCTGTTAATCTTCCTACTATTTATAGATTTCTATGTAACTATTCTTCAAACATTTCTCTTCTTTATTGGATGGTTATGGCAACTGAGGCAACGCCATATAAATCCTTCTCTTGTTACATTTCTCATTTTGATTGTTCCTCTTCTCTTGGCCAAACTCTATTCTTCTCGGTCATGGTTTGATCTTTAACCGCGTTCTGCTTTTGGATGCCTTGGCCACACTACTTTGTCAATCACCTGATGACGTGCAACATTAAATATATACCAGCTATAATTCCACAAAAAACACCCCAAATATCTTAGAAAATCTTTTCATACACATCATATCTATTGTGTACTACCACATGTCACCTCCCTATTGGCTTTTCCCAGAACGGTCAGAAATAGAGTACAACATTGCTCCCTACATTAATTCACCTTTGGGTAAAAGGTGAGAGCAATGCTGTTTGGTTGTCCAATGCAATTAATGTGAACGACTGTTCATCCATGTGTCAATTCCCCATTTATTCATCCGATCAGGGCTAAACCGAATGATGATCTTTACATCTTATCTATTGGTTGTCCTTGTGACACGTTGCACACAATTGTCTTGTACTAGGAGTCATGATTGCCTTTTATTAGTGTGAACATATCGCATCCGATATATAAACATTACGCATGGTCAGTGTTTGTTTTCTTGCAACTCTTACTTCTCTCTCACTCAGACTCCTTTCTTCGTCCAATTTTCCTCTGATCACCATGGCTGCATCTTCCTCCTCCATTCCAGTCTTTCACCAAGAGACCTTCATAAAGGATGTAGATGTCTTTTCTTCAAGAATCGTCAATGGCCTCCTCTTCAATGGTCCTGTTGAACCAAACAATGCCTACTTAACACTTGGTATGGCCTTTCGTCCTTAAGTCACTCACAAACAACTTTAAGAAATAGAACCATGTTTCCCAAGGTGCCAGGATGAAGTTTTGCTCATCCAATCTAATCAATTCTTAGATCCTACCAATGCTTTAAAAGCTTCGAGATTGTGGCTGAAACTGATGAATGATTTGGCAGAATGGTATACTCGTGTAAAAGCACAGCATGGTGACACATAGAAATAAGCATGTATCTATAATTGTATCGGCCTTGGACGAATATCCAACCAATGCTTTTCTCCTTGCAGCAACTTTAGCTTTTTGGAGTCGATCGATCAACACATTCCATTTTACATGCAGCCCTATGGGTCCAACCATCATGGATGTTTATGCCTTCACCCATCTCCTCCCTTTTGGTGAGTCTGTTTATCCAAGTTTTTCCCTAAATGATAAACATACCTTAGTCCTTCCAGGCATGACCAACAAAGCTTACTCCACTTTCATGGTTATTCAACACAAATCTTATGACGAGGTTGATGATCAAGAACACACGGCTTTTCTCCATATGTGGATCTACCGATTTTTGTTTTGTGAGAACGCTCTTCAGATTACAAAGGAATACATTCATCTGGTCGAAGGCACTTGCCCAAGGAGATCAACTTGTCCTTGCCCCATATGTGCTCAACCACTTATACCAGAGTATGTTTAAAGCAACCACCAAACATTTTCACCATTCTGGGGGGCCTATTTAGTTTGTTCAGATGTGGCTTTATGAATATTTTGAGGTAACTTTTGTCAAATCCGTTCCCATTGGGTTAGATTTTGTTTATTTCGGCCATTGCAATATTCTTTATCCCAAAATTCACCATTCTTTTGTCGAGTATATAAACTTCTTCTTTCTTTCTTTTAACCCTGATAAATCCAACTGTTCTTTTTGTCCTTTCAATAACAAAGAATTCGGTTTGGCCTGATTCACAAAAGAATATGAGTCGGCCAATATCGAGATAGCTAGTCTCAGAGATCAAGCTTGGAAAAGTTATTTGATTTACAAAGACCTTTCATATGGTGGCATAGTAGATTCATGTGTCAATACTAAGGCTGGGATTGAGAAATACTGCCCTAATTTCCTTACTTATCAATTCAGTTTGGCTCAAGGCATCCCCTATCCGTTCATTCATCAAACTTGCAACCAACCTCTAAATCATCGGCCAAATATAGATTCAGTCAGTATATTCCATAACATCTGCAATAATTTCAACTCTACGAGCTCTGTTTTCATGCTTCCTCTCTTTCCGGTTATCCCCAACAGTTATCTTCATTTTACAACTGGTGGAAAATTACTATGGGACCTTAGTGACGCAGGGATGAACGTGATGAGGATAAATTCTAAGAACTTCGAAATTGATTAATTGATGATTAAAAATGAGTTCACAACCCTTTAAATAGGGGTACCAAGCAATGGGAAAGAAATTAGAATCAAACTACAGCTAAAACTTCTAGAATCCGCGACTTACTATAAATAGTAAACTTACTATTTATAGACGGTCGTGATGTCTACTAGTGCGCAAGGTTTTTGGCCAAAAATAGTAACTGTCCTATTTGGCTTCACCAAACCATTCTCCTAATTATTCTAAGCTCTTTTCACGTTGGGCGCAACTCCTAAAGCCCGACGGAAGAAGAGTTATAATCAAACTAAAACTTACTATTTATAGTAAAAACGAAATTAAAACAAGGAAACGACCATCGATCTAGGGGTTTTTTGCAATTCTGGGCTGTGCAACCCAGCATAGCAGGGTTGGTTGGCTAAAGTCGCTCGTTCTACCCCAAAATCATATATTTTACGTCAGGTAACTCATTCCGGATTGCAAGATACGCCCGATCTAAGGTCTAACAGTCTGGATCACTTCTGTCGCCGACCGGGCCTTTTCTGATCCATCTTGGTCATGAAACTGTCCGTGACCCGCTGTTGAGGGTCAAATATTGCATATCAGACCCTAGTTATTGCTTGGATTTACGAACATAATATTGTTTAAAGGCCGACTTAATCGTGTTTATGCTGCAGGTTGAATTTAGGAGCTTTGATTGTAAAAGAGCACTAAAAGTATAGATTTAACGCTCCGACATCACCAAGACAAGGGACACACTCCAGGGGACCAAGATTAACGCTAGAGATCTAAGAAAACCGAGAAATTGAAGTTCAAGTGGCCTGAAAGTCAGCTAGAATGCAAGATCACAAGGTTCCCACCATCCGATCAGCTCGAAACCCCATATAGGACCTGAGGACCACAAATGAGCCGTACACATAAAATTTCAGCACCTGACTCCCTACGGAAGTGGGCCAACATACAGATCAGCCCATAAATCAGTGAATTGGGGCCCACCTGCTGTCTGGATACGTTTCAACTTCGGTCTCCACAGTTGAAAAGAGATGGAGAACAAGATGGATGGCACAGATTTCTCATAAACATTACAGTGGACCCCACATGAGGGCGCGCGAGTGCATATGCGGTGCACTCCCGAGCCGCACCGAACGGTCAGCCCGGTCAAAGACGGGCTGACCCGTCTTCCTTCATGCACAGCAACAGCGGACGCACCAGCGTCCGCTGATTTTGATCAGTGGGCCCCACTCGTTGCCTGTGTTGATGATCAGGACCGTCTATTCAGTCCATGAGGTGTTTTATACCCTCACCTAGGTGTCCTTTTGGACCCATGCATGGATAAACCAGTAGATCTCCATTTAAACGCAGGACGGACGGCTGGGTTAGAATTCAGTGGGCCACGTCAGAAGCTCTGTCAAAACCGACTATCATAAACGGTTTTTCGAGATGCAACGAGTGGACGGAGTGGATTTTTGTAACATCACCGATCATGGGCCCCACTGACGTCACAACAATCACCTGCGGCAAATCTGTTCCGCAAACAGGGACCTGCGGCCGATCCTAGTGAGCCACCATCATGCATCCTCGGCTCGATCTGGACCGTCCATTAGGAGCCTACGGCTCCTCTCACCACTTCCTAGGTGGCGGAATTGCTTAAGACGATGAGTATCGAATTTTTACCATTCAAGCAGAAGATGAACGGTGACATGAATGCTCGGTGGTCCACTTCGAATCTGATCTAAAAAACGATCAGGTTCGACCGTTTTTGGGAGAAGAAACCGATGGATGGAGTGGATTTCTTCTTCGGCATCAAAAATTTAAATCGCCAGGAGTCAGCGTAAGAGTGCCTGCGTATTCTAGACTCCGGCTCTGTTACGGACGAACTGCGAAAGAACTCTCCTTTCCACGGGCTTCCCTTGCTGTTGTTATTAAAGGAAGAGAGAGGGAGCGTGATGAAAAAAGTGGAGGAGAGCATCTGGATCAGGAGCTACGACTGGAGGCCTGGGAGTTCGGCTGGAACGTGGATTGGCAAAGAGAGAGACAGGGAGTGTTGCTTTTTATTGTTATTTTTATGTTTTATTTTGTTTTTAAGATGTATAGCCTATCCATGCTAGCCTAAACCTCTTAGCTAGGGCTAAGAGGTGAAGCTTGTACTGGGATGGGAGATTCAATTTTATGCTTTTAATTTAAGTTTAATTTATGAATTGAATTTGATATTCGTTTTATTATGGGAATATTTTTTAGTCTTAAATGGTCTGTTGTGACTGAAATTACAATAGGCCTGCAATGGCTTTGAGTATTTCTTTTCTTCCATGTTAATGACATCAGGAAGCCCTGTTGTTCACCATCGTCTCCTGGGCATGGTTGGATGTCGGTACCCTTCTTGACTTTCATAGCATGTTGATGTGGTTGGTAATTAGTTTAATTCTGTTGTTAGCCTTGTCTCTTGGGCATGGTTTGGTGATGGAATCCATTCTAATTCATACACCTTTCATCTCTTGAAAACTGTATCAATGGCAGTTCAGTAAATTTTCATAATTCGTGATACTGGCATAAGATCTCCCTGATCTCTACAAGTGGATCTTTGAAACCCTAGTTTCCCACTTCTGAATTCTCTTAAATTTTAGTTTAATTATTTCACCATTATTCCTCAAATCATAATTGGTTTACACTTCATCTTAGCCTAGTTCTAGATCTGGTTATTTTCAGAAAGCGTACAAGTATCAGTCCCTTGGGATTCGACCTTGGTCTTACCGAGTTTATTACTACATCACAACCCTGCACTTGGGGAGTGAACAAGTTTTTGGCGCCGTTGCCGGGGACTGACGGTTACGATTTTTCTGAAATTAACTGGTATTAGGATTAGTGTAAGATTAGGACTCTTTTAATTTTTAGGATTTTTAGTTTTAGAATTTCCAAGCTTTCCTTTTAGAAATTTCTATTTTTAGTAACTTCTTAATTTCTTTAAGTGTTAGATAGTCTTTGTTTCCTTTTTAGAAACTAACCCAATTCTCTTGTTTTGTAGACTCTGATAGACTTCTAAATTGGTAACTTTCTTCCTCTTTCCTTTCTATTTAACAGAGTAGGATTTGTCTTCCTGTTTAGGTTTTTAATTCTAATATGGTAAGCTCTTTCTAACTTTTACCATCTAATTCTCAAATTTCTTTCATTACTCACTTATTTCCTAGTTTAGAATTTCCTAATTTGTTTAGAAGTTTTCTACTTTTTTTAGGGATTGCTCTTTTCTAGTTTAGAGCTTAGTTGATTACTATTTTTTTTTATCTTAAGAATTTTTCACTCTTAGGCTTACTATCCTTAGAAACTAACTTTTTTTTGTTTTATTTTGCAGGTTTTAACTTAGGGACTTCAATTTGGTAACTTCCTTCCAACCCTCTCTTCTTTCTAGGCTTTTCTTTCTTAGGATTAGGTTTAGAAATCAATTGAAGGCTGTGAGTGTTTCATGCCCAAGTGGGCTCGTGACAACACTAAACGTCTCTTGACTGAAGGAGGATTAGTCGAGGGGTTAACTGTCCATCGCAGGACTAGACATCGCTCGAATTCCCCTGAGTTAATTGAGGTTATGGCTGCAAATCAACCTCAAGCACTACCTCACCATAGGGATGAGGAAGTACATGATGAGAATGAGGTGCATCAAGCACCCCCGCCTCGTACTTTACGAGATTATTTACAACCGGCGGGGGTGAGTACGCCCTCATGTATGATTTTTCCTGAAAACACAGGACAGATGGACATAAAGCCAGGAGTTATCCAACTCTTTCCTAAATTCCATGGGCTTGAATCAGAAAGTCCATACTTACATTTGAAAGAGTTCGATGAGATTATAGCCACCTTATACTTTCCCAATGTATCCGAGGATACAATCAGGCTGAAATTCTTTCCTTTTTCCTTAAAAGAGAAGGCTAAGACGTGGCTACATTCACTGCGTCCTCGATCCATTGGCACATGGAATGATATGCAAAGGGAATTCATAAAGAAATTCTTCCCATATCATAAAACAATTACCCTCAGAAAAGCAATCATGAACTTTGCCCAAAAGGAAGATGAAACATTTTTCCAATGTTGGGAAAGGTTTAAGGATCTGGTCAGTTCATGCCCACAACACGGCTTTGAAACGTGGCGCATTACAAATTTTTTCTACAATGGACTGGTATCTTCCATGCGCCAAATGGTCGAGACAATGTGCAATGGAGAATTCATTAATAAAGATGTTGACGAGGTATGGGATTACCTCGACAGTTTGGCTGAAAAAACACAATCTTGGGACTATTACCCAAAATCAAACACCACGTCTAGGCCAACTCAATCTAAGGAGAAAGGTGGATTGTATCTCCTGAAAGAAGAGGATGATCTCAATTATAAAGTGACTAATCTCATAAGAAAATTTGAGGCCATGGAAGAGAAGAAGGATAAGGTCAATGAAATTGTTTGCGGCATCTGTGATTGCAACATTCACACAACTGAAAACTATCCTACAATACCTGCCTTTCGAGGAGTGTTGAATGAACAAGCCAATGCCGTGAACAACTATCAAAGACCTTTTACTGTACCTAACTCCAATACATACAATCCTGGTTGGAAAAATCATCCAAACTTTAGTTGGAGAAATGGACAAACGGCTACCCCCCAAGGTTTTTTCAATCAAAATCCAATTCAGGGGAAACCTCAAGAAGAACCGGTTCAAAATTCCATACAAGAGCTGGCTCAGGCGATGCGAGGATTTACAGATTTTATGTAAAAGATAGATTCTCGTATGACGGTTATAGAAAAGGAGATGCTTCCTGCACAACCTCTTCCCAATCCTAAACCGCAGTACGAGATAAAAGATCCCAGCTCCTCAAATCAAATAGGGTACGCTAAATCCATCACCACTCTTAGGAGTAGAAAGATCATTGATAAAACCCTTTCGGTTAGGCCTGACAAGCCTCAAGAACCAGAAGAGGACAATAATGATGGATCTAGTGATACCCTACAAAATTTAGAACCAGAACTTCTAAAGAAGCCAGTTGCTCCGTTCCCCCAACGGTTGGTTGCACCAAAACATCTTTCTAACTCTCAGGATATTCTAGAGGTGTTGAAACAAGTGAAAGTCAACATTCTTCTACTTGATGTCATAAAACAGATTCCTTCGTATGCAAAATTTCTGAAAGACCTATGCACGACCAAAAGACGGCAGAGTATTCAAAAGAAGATTTTCTTGACTGAGAAAGTGAGTGTCATCCTAAAGTAAGACGTGCCGCAGAAATTCAAGGATCCCGGTAGCCCAACCATATCATGTGTAATCGAAAACCATCGAATTGATCACGCACTTCTTGACTTAGGAGCGAGCGTCAATCTGATTCCCTACTCGGTATACAAACAGTTAGGTTTGGGTGAGTTAAAACCCACCCTAACCACACTACAACTTGCCGATCGCTCGGTTCATGTACTAAGAGGAATTATTGAGGATGTGTTAGTCCAAGTCGATAGATTTTACTACCCTGTAGATTTTATCGTCCTGGACACCGAACCCATCAATAACATGAGCACTCAGATTCCCGTCATTCTTGGTCGCCCATTCCTTGCCACGTCAAATGCAATTATCAATTGCAGGAATGGTGTCATGACTATGTCTTTTGGAAATTTGACATTGGAGTCAAACATTTTTTTCAATAACGGTAGCAACTCAGAGGATGATGACGATGTCCACGACATTAACATGATTGACTCTTTCGTGGAAGATACGACACCTCTGACCTTATCCTCCGACCCTCTCGAGACGTGTCTGGCCCACTCCTATGAGTTTGATGATGATATGATTAAGGAGACATGTGCCTTGCTGGATACTGCACCGGTACTTGAAGTTAACAGATGGAGGCCACAATTTGAAGAATTGCCACAAACTGATGTAGTGCCTCTACCGTCTAACCTCGAGGCACCGAAGCTTGACCTAAAACCTTTGCCCTCTGATTTGAAATATGCCTATTTAGGTCAAGATGAGACATACCCGGTGGTGATCTCTGCCCACCTGGAGAAAGAACAGGAGAGTATGCTCATATCTACTCTCGTTAAGCATAAAGGAGCCCTAGGATGGACGATCGTGGACCTCAAGGGAATCGACCCCTTGATTTGTACTCACCGCATATATCTTGAGGATAATGCGAAAACCGCTCGACAACCACAACGTAGACTAAATCTAAACATGAAGGAAGTGGTTAAGGCCGAGGTTCTCAAACTATTAGATGTGGGTATCATATACCCTATATCTGATAGTCAATGGGTGAGTCCAACTCAGGTGGTTCCTAAGAAGTCCGGAATCACCATCGTAGCCAATGCTAAAAATGAACTCGTGCCAACTAGAGTCACTACTGGTTGGAGAATGTGCATTGACTACAGGAAATTAAATACCGTCACAAGGAAAGACCACTTTTCTTTGCCATTCATTGATCAGATCCTGGAAAGGTTAGCCGGTCATTCCTATTACAGTTTCCTTGACGGGTATTCGGGCTATAACCAAATTGAAATCGCCCTTGAGGACCAGGAAAAGACCACATTTACCTACCCCTATGGCACCTTTGCTTACAGAAGGATGTCATTCGGGTTATGTGATGCCCCTGCCACCTTTCAGCGATGTATGTTGAGTATCTTTTCTGACATGGTGGGGAAATACCTAGAGGTGTTTATGGACGATTTCTCTGTTTTTGGTTCATCTTTCAGCGAGTGCTTAGAGAATCTCAAATGTGTGCTGAAAAGATGTGAAGAAAAGAATCTGACACTTAATTGGGAGAAGTGTCATTTCATGGTTCATAAGGGGATTGCCCTTGGACATATCATCTCATCAAAGGGAATTGAGGTAGATAAGGTAAAAATTGATCTTATCTCTAACCTACCTCCACCCAAGAACATTAGGACGTGCGATCCTTCTTAGGACACGTAGGATTTTATAGGCGATTCATAAAGGACTTTAGTCTCCTCTCTCGTCCTTTATGTAATCTTCTTCAAAAGGATGCTCCATACGAGTGGACTGAGCAATGCCAGGAAGCTTTCACTAAGCTTAAAGGCACGCTAACCACTGCACCCATCATGCAGCCACCCGACTGGAGCCTTCCTTTTGAGCTTATGTGCGACGCTTCTGATTATGCTCTTGGAGCGGTTATAGGCCAGAGAAAAGATAAGAGGCCCTACGTCATCCATTACACAAGTAGGACCTTAAATCCTGCCCAAGTGAACTACTCGACTACGGAAAAGGAACTTTTAGCTGTAGTGTTCGCCTTGGACAAATTTAGGTCCTATTTGATTGGATCCAAGATCATTATCTATACAGATCATGCGGACACTGAAGTATCTTCTTTCTAAGAATGATTCTAAGCCCCGCCTGATACGATGGATCCTTCTACTCCAAGAATTTGATTTGGAAATAAAAGATAAAAAGGGAGTAGAGAACGTAGTAGCCGATCACCTTTCTCACCTTAATACTTCTGATTCCCTTGAGGCGACCCATATCAACGACATGTTCCCTGATGAACAACTGTTCAGAGTCTCCCATTCACCTTGGTTCGCTGATATTGCTAATTATCTTGCTGCAGGTTCCATACCGACACATTGGACCGCACAAGATAAGAAGAAATTCTTTACCGAGGTACGCAAATTTTTCTAGGACAACCCATATCTGTTTAAATATTGCCCAGACCAGATCTTAAGGAGATGTGTGCTAGATGATGAGCATCAGAGTGTCATCTCCTTTTGTCACTCACAGGCCTGTGGTGGTCACTTTTCTGCTAAAAAGACCACGGCCAAAATTCTGCAGTGTGGCTTCTATTGGCCCACTATGTTCAGGGACACTCATAAGTTTTGCAAAGCTTGTAAGTGTTGCCAAAAATTGGGAGCATTGTCCCGTCAAAATATGATGCCTTTAAATCTCATCCTTATCATAGAAGCATTTGATTGCTGGGGCATTGATTTCATGGGACCTTTCCCCCAATCCTTTGGAAATCTGTATATTTTGCCCGCCGTAGATTATGTCACTAAATGGGTCGAAGCAATCCCGTGCCGCAACAATGACCATCGCACAGTCATTAAATTTTTAAAAGAGAACATCCTGTCGCGATTCGGAACGCCTCGAGCCATCATTAGTGATGGGGGCTCACACTTTTGTAATAGGCCATTCGAAAGTTTAATGAAAAATATGGTATCTCTCATAAGGTGAGCACCCCATACCACCCACAGACAAGTGGGCAAGCTGAGATTTCTAATAGGGAGATCAAACATATTTTGGAGAAAACGGTTAACCCTGATCGTAAGGATTGGTCAATCCGATTGACCGATGCCTTGTGGGCTTACCGTACTACTTTTAAAACTCCTATTGGAATGTCACCCTTTAGACTCGTCTATGGGAAGGCTTGCCACTTGCCTGTGGAATTGGAACATAGAACCTACTGGGCGATCAAAAATCTGAATTTCAATCTGAACAACGCTGGCTCGCTACGCAAACTTCAATTAAATAACTTGAAGAAATCCGGAACGACGCGTATGAGAACTCGAGAATTTACAAGGACAGGATGAAGGCGTTTCATGACCAACATATTCTACGAAAATCATTCACGCCAGGTCAGAAAGTCCTTTTGTATAATTCTCGATTACATCTCTTTCCGGGTAAGCTTCGATCTCGTTGGACCGGCCCTTACATTGTTGTTACTGCTTATCCTCATGGGGCCGTTGAGATAAGAGATCCCGACAATGGTAAGGAGTTTAAAGTAAATGGACATCGATTAAAACCATTTGTCGAGAAATTTGATTCAGAGGACATGTCCATACCTCTGACTGATCCTGTTTACCAGGAATGACCTCCTAGTCTGATGGAGGTATAGGTAGGTTTATCGCTTTTATAGGACTAGGGTAGTTGTTTTTTTTTTTTTTTGTCTGGCTGAAGACGATAAACTTAGCACTCCTGGGAGGCAACCCAGCTTTTTTATTCCATTTCATTTTCCTAGTTAGTTAGTTCAATGTTTGTGGGTAACATTACTGCAAACCTTCACGAGACTACAACTCGTCCACTAGAGGCAACCTAGGGGTTTAAAGGCTTGTTGCATGCGATAAATGCAATCGAGAGCACCTGCGAAAGTGGTATAGATAGGATTTTATTTTATTTTATTTTGTTAGTTTTGTGTTGCTCTCTCTCTCGTGCTGATTGGATTCCATGCTGCCTGCACTTGGAATGTCTCTCTCGATTCGTTATTCAGGTACTATCTTCCCATCACTTTTTCTTTACTGCCGTTGTCTCATGTGCATTGCATACTCATATCTTTTACATTGAGGACAGTGTAGATTTTAGGTTGGGGGTGGGAGATTAGGTTACCTAATCAGTGTTTTCTTCGTCTTGAGCAAAAATTGTGAAAATTTTTAAAATTTTAAAAATGTTTTCTGGACTTTCTGGTGAATTCGAAGTGATTTGACGACCATCTTTTATTCAGAATTACATGATATGGAATGTTGGTGATTTACTACTCTTGGATTCAGTTGTCCGTTACATTTCACAGTTAAGGTTGAATTATTAATCCATGATTAGAAGTTGTAAACATTGATTGAGTCATGATTTCACATGTCACATCTCGTTTACACATTAAGATTTCAGTTTGAAAGTGAAGGGTTAAATTGGTGATCAGTAAGCATAGAAGGAACCAACTTGAACAATTGCCCGTCATGATCAATTAAACGGAAAAGATACCATTGAAAAAGGTTAGGCAAAGAATCTTCACTATAGGTTTACTCCCTATAAGTGTGGATTTCATTCCCCATGGATAATATACAAAAAGATTTGGGTATACAGTTTTCACCATAGGTTTGCTCCCTATAGGAGAGGAGACTTGATTCCCTTCTTAGACGTTAAAAAAAAAAAAAAAAAAAAAAAAAAAAAAAAAAAAAATTAAAAGCTGAAGGAATGAAAAGATGATCTTTGAGGCAAGCTTTGATTGTCATGAATTCTCTTGTTGGTTACCAACGATATCCTGAAATAAAGAATTGAATATTAATGTTGAAAGTTGGGATTGCACTTTACACCTGTGGAACTCAATATTTAGGATTATTCTAATTAAGGGACTAATACTTTGAACTTGGTTATGAAGTTTACCGTGTGTTTGAGTCTAGGAGTAAGTAATACCCAACATTCATGAATATTAGAATTTTAGTATCTGGATTGCCTTTCAAAATTCACTCGAGTTCATAGAGATTGTCCTGTAATTCTCAATTTATTTTTCGCATACTTTGCTCGGGACTAGCAAAATGGTGGTTGGGGGTTGTGTTGAGGGTCAAATATTGCATATCAGACCCTAGTTACTGCTTGGATTTACGAACATAATATTGTTTAAAGGCCGACTTAATTATGTTTATGCTGCAGGTTGAATTTAGGAGCTTTGATTGTAAAAGAGCACTAAAAGTATAGATTTAAAGCTCCGACATCACCAAGACAAGGGACAGACTCCAGGAGACCAAGATTAACGCCAGAGATCTAAGAAAACCGAGAAATTGAAGTTCAAGTGGCTTGAAAGTCAGCTAGAATGCAAGATCACAAGGTTCCCACCATCCGATCAGCTTGAAACCCCATATAGGACCTGAGGACCACAAATGAGCCGTACACATAAAATTTCAGCACCTGACTCCCTACGGAAGTGGGCCAACATACAGATCAGCCCATAAATCAGTGAATTGGGGCCCACCTGCTGTCTGGATACGTTTCAACTTCGGTCTCCACAGTTGAAAAGAGATGGAGAACAAGATGGATGGCACAGATTTCTCATAAACATTACAGTGGACCCCACATGAGGGCGCGCGAGTGCATATGCGGTGCACTCCCGAGCCGCACCGAACGGTCAGCCCGGTCAAAGACGGGCTGACCCGTCTTCCTTCATGCACAGCAACAGCGGACGCACCAGCGTCCGCTGATTTTGATCAGTGGGCCCCACTCGTTGCCTGTGTTGATGATCATGACCGTCTATTCAGTCCATGAGGTGTTTTATACCCTCACCTAGGTGTCCTTTTGGACCCATGCATGGATAAACCAGTAGATCTCCGTTTAAACGCAGGACGGACGGCTGGGTTAGAATTCAGTGGGCCACGTCAGAAGCTCTGTCAAAACCGACTATCATAAACGGTTTTTCGAGATGCAACGAGTGGACGGAGTGGATTTTTGTAACATCACCGATCATGGGCCCCACTGACGTCACAACAATCACCTGCGGCAACTCTGTTCCGCAAACAGGGACCTGCGGCCGATCCTAGTGGGCCACCATCATGCATCCTCGGCTCAATCTGGACCGTCCATTAGGAGCCTACGGCTCCTCTCACCACTTCCTAGGTGGCGGAATTGCTGAAGACGATGAGTATCAAATTTTTACCGTTCAAGCAGAAGATGAACGGTGACATGAATGCTCGGTGGTCCACTTCGAATCTGATTTAAAAAACGATCAGGTTCGACCGTTTTTGGGAGAAGAAACCGATGGATGGAGTGGATTTCTTCTTCGGCATCAAAAATTTAAATCGCCAGGAGTCAGCGTAAGAGTGCCTGCGTATTCTAGACTCTGGCTCTGTTACGGACGAACTGCGAAAGAACTCTCCTTTCCACGGGCTTCCCTTGCTGTTGTTATAAAGGAAGAGAGAGGGAGCGTGATGAAAAAAAGTGGAGGAGAGCATCTGGATCAGGAGCTACGACTGGAGGCCTGGGAGTTCGGCTGGAACGTGGATTGGCAAAGAGAGAGACAGGGAGTGTTGCTTTTTATTGTTATTTTTATGTTTTATTTTGTTTTTAAGATGTATAGCCTATCCATGTTAGGCTAAACCTTTTAGCTAGGGCTAAGAGGTGAAGCTTGTACTGGGATGGGAGATTCAATTTTATACTTTTAATTTAATTTTAATTTATGAATTGAATTTGATATTCGTTTTATTATGGGAATATTTTTTAGTCTTAAATGGTCTGTTGTGACTGAAATTACAATAGGCCTGCAATGGCTTTGAGTATTTCTTTTCTTCCATGTTTATGACGTCAGGAAGCCCTGTTGTTCACCATCGTCTCCTGGGCATGGTTGGATGTCGGTACCCTTCTTGACTTTCATAGCATGTTGATGTGGTTGGTAATTAGTTTAATTCTGTTGTTAGCCTTATCTCTTGGGCATGGTTTGGTGATGGAATCCATTCTAATTCATACACCTTTCATCTCTTGAAAACTGTATCAATGGCAGTTCAGTAAATTTTCATAATTCGTGATACTGGCATAAGATCTCCCTGATCTCTACAAGTGGATCCTCTGAAACCCTAGTTTCCCACTTCTGAATTCTCTTAAATTTTAGTTTAATTATTTCACCATTATTCCTCAAATCATAATTGGTTTACACTTCATCTTAGCCTAGTTCTAGATCTGGTTATTTTCAGAAAGCGTACAAGTATCAGTCCCTTGAGATTCGACCTTGGTCTTACCGAGTTTATTACTACATCACAACCCTGCACTTGGGGAGTGAACACCCGCTCTACATCACTTAGTCAGTGGATCCTATTAGATAATCATCACCCGACTCTCTCCTTCTTCATCCAAAGTGGAGAAACATATGGCCAGGAATAAAATAATGATCGAGGGTACTAAAAAGTTAATTGTACCTTAGTCAGTCGTGCCTCTTGTTGAAAAGAAGACACGATCAAAGAAGACAACATCGGTCACATCAATCGTCCTATCTCCGGTACCAATAAGAGCGATCAAATTGTCTCCTTTTAGATTAATAAGATCGATCGAGCCAGCTTCACCTGAACCAAAGTGTCAAAAGACTGCAGTTGTTGGTTCTATTAAAGTTGTTTTTAAAACTTTAACCGTTCAAGCATCTACAACACCTTCGGTTATTCTGAAGATTTCAAAACTCAAACCTCTTACAACCGCTCTTCCTACATCTCTGCTACTTTCGGTCAGTGGGCCCCGAGAACTTAAGTTATTCCTTCACTCAAAGCTATTGCACTTTAAAAAATATTATAAAATGAAATTTTGACCGGATGTTCCTCTTTTGAAATACTCTTGGGAGATGGAAGATGCATATAAGAGACACAATGATGCTCACTTCGATAAGGCCTTTAACAAATGACAGAGAGAAAATGAAAGATTGGAGATAATCCTAATTTTCCTTTTAATCGCTTTCTCGGACCTTATCAACCTAATCCTCCTCCTTCTCCACGTTCCAACTGACCTCTAGCTTTAATCGTCAATCCTACCAAAATTTCTCCAATGGCCGACAGATTTTCCACCGTTGTTGTTCGGTTTAATTTAGGTGGATGTTATTTATATTCTCCTCCTTTTTTTCATTTTTATATTCCAATATTCCCTCTGATCCTCTTCTTTTCTTTTTCATAGTGACTAAGGAGCTCTTGGCCTCTAAGAGACAACTTATCTTTGCACTCCTCTTAAGATTGAGACATTGATCACAGATATTCGGGCCGATGCAGCTCAGTCTCCCATAGAAAGACTTGATTCTTCTAATTCTAAAGAGACTATGAGTGACATTCGTCGATCAGAAAGTCAGACAAAAAGTCACACTCAGGAAGAGGTAATTACGTATCATCCTGTGGAGTGTTTCAATCTCTCTTGGTATTTTATGACCTTGTCGCTCACTTGTGATCAGGGTCAGGGAGTTGTGGAGTCAACTGCGCTAATACTACAAGATTCATCTGGGGTGGCCACTTCTCATGTAATTCAGTCTGTTCCATCCCTGGAATTGACAAAGAAAACAAAATTGATCCATGAGCATAGGGTGGTCATCCTAGACAAAGTAAAAGAAGTAGAAGAGAAATTCTCACATCTTGTTGAAGCTTCTTCTGATCGATCTATATCCACAAAGATCTCTATAGTCGATGCTTCTGCTCCAATACCTATGCCAATTGACACTTCTGGTTCCTTCTCTTTATCGCTTGAGGATATCCTTCCTGTATAAGATATTTTATCCTTCTTCGATTAAGCCTTCATCAGTGACACTTTGGTGGCCAAGTCCCTAGCGCCTTCATTAGAACTCCAGCAACTTTAAGAGGAATTATGAGTTCTCATTCGCTCAGGAGATTCTGACATTATTTCTTCAGGATCAATCAAGAGACTCAATCTCCTTATCTATCGCTACCAAACTCTCCCTTAGTGTAATGCCCCGTGTTTTCAGGACCCGAGTATATAACCCGTTTCCCAAAAACCCGAGTGTTAGCCTATAAAATTCAGTTTAAATTTGAACCGTTTGTCATTAATCAGAGTTAACAACAACGAAGCTAGAATAAACCATGCATTAAATAAAAACATTCTGATCATTTCAAATTTTCAAATGTAGCACCCATACAGGACTTATACAATCCCAAATAACAAAGTTCAGGTAAGTAAAAACATGAGTCTATCAACTAGTAGTGGAGGTCAACGCAGGCCGCAAGGACCCCGCCTAGCTCCCTAGTTGCTCGATCTACTCTAGTAACCTAGTGAACAACATCGGCTTGCTTTATATCTGCATCAATTGTTACGGTTCGATAGCGTCAATGGCTATCGCAGTGAGGAGCACCCTCTAAGATTACACACTCATCATTCATAATCCAATATAGATTACAAGTCATGAAATTAGATACACTAAACAGGGCATTTCATAGTCATACTCATGTTAAGAAAGTCAAACCAATCAACAGAATTTTATCATAAGCAAAATATAGTGGCAATCGTGATGCAAGGAAACATGTTCAAATAACTAAACAGTCAAACATACGACTTTCTATTACACCCGAGAATTGCATTTCTACGTGAACTCCGCAAGATGGCTAGAAAATCGATAAGAGAACTTCAGCTCCACCCGAAAATCAGGGTACAAGTGAAATCCATGAGGTGAATAAAAAATCAACCTTCAAATCTCTTCTTCATCTAGAAATCATGTCGTACGTGAACTCCGCAAGATGGCTAGAAAATCGATAAGCGAACTTCAGCTCCACCAAGAAATCATGGTACGACTGAACACCGCAGATAAAGAGATAACCAACATACAAACCCTAGACCACCCAGAAATCATATCATACGAGAACACCGCAAGATGGTTAGAAAATCAGTAAATGAACTTCAGCTCCACCCAAAATTCATGGTATGACTGAACACCGCAAGATGGCTAGGAAGCAATGAGATATATGAATGTAACCATCAAGCCACAAGAGGGTGCCAATAATCCAACAACGCCACGAAGGCATCTAGACGATCCAAGCCACATAGGCAACATGCGGTCTAGGCTATGTAAGGCAAGGTGTGATCCAAGCCATGTAAGGCAAATAAGGACCACATAATAGTAAGTCCAAGATAGGTTCCATTCATTCCATCACTTAAATGCAAATGGTAACATGTAGTTAATTAATGCATGTACAACTAAAGAAATTAGCATGTTATCATCAAACCATTTGTGCATGTTATAATTAAAGAGAGATGCCTATCATCCAACAAATGAATTTATTTCATAACAAATTAGCATATTCAATAGCAAGGTAAGTAACTCAATTAAAGGAATCATGTCATCATCTATATCCAGATTGATGAAATTAAGTGGGAAGCTCAAAGGGTGAGTCATCACCTTAAAGCGTAAACTTATTTCTTGCTTAGTTGGAGATCATCAAAGGACTCAAGACACTCGATTAACCTAAAATATCATGTCAATGGTTAGGATAGAGTAAGTCTAGATGCACCCCAAATGATTAAGGTTCCCAACGTGTATCCAAGTTAAATTCAAATTGGCACAACTAGACAACCCAAAGCGTAATTTAAATCCAAGAAAATGTGAACTCTCAAATCCTAAATTAGCCACTAATTAGTTATAATGACATTCTAGATAGAGTAGGGTTTGCTTACCAATAATCCAAGTCAACTTGGATTTAGCCCGACTCGAAATGATCTATCCTTCTCAATGAAAATGACCTGCACCAATGTCATTCACACACTTACAACTAAGAAACTGAGTAAATATTTACTTACACTAAATCAAGGTAAATCATTGCAAGAAGCTAAGTTGACTCACCTTAACCTAGATCAACCTTCTTTTTTTTTGGACTCGGTGAGTCTCAATCGAGTTGACTCATCAGCCACAAAACCCAAGCTCCTCTCTCTCTCTCTCTCTCTCTCTCTCTCTCTCTCTCTCTCTCTCTCTCTCTCCTCTTCTCTTCTTCCTTCTTTCACTCCCAGCTAGGGCTTCAACAAAATCTAACCCGAAACAGGTCCAAACCCGACTTGGCCCAGTTAGACTCCGTTTCAGCCAAGTCGACTCGGCAGCCAACAACCTACTCCTCTCGGTTTCATCATCATTTTTTTTGGCACCATCCAGTAGCCCTTGGGACGGACCAGAGCTTGGGTCATGCTGGACTCGGTCGGGCCAAGTCAGTACAATAGCCACCGACCCCAACTTTCTCCCTTTCTCTCTCACGTTTTCTTCCTCCTTTATTTCTCTTTTCTTTTCTGCTCTCTCCTCTCTTATCTTTCTCCACTTCCTTTGAGCCTTTCCTCACGGCCCAACAAAGCTTAGACTCGGCCCGAGTCAATGCAGCTTGGTGTTGAGGGTCAAATATTGCATATTAAACCCCATTTATTACCTGGATTTACGAGCATGATACTATTTAATGCCCTGCTTTAATCATGTTTGTGATGCAAGGTGCATTTAGGAGCTAGACTACAAAAGGGTGCTAAAAGCATGGATTTAATACTCATAATTCACCAAGGCAAGGGACGGACCCTAAGGGACCAAGATCGATGGATTTACATGCCAGTAATCCGAGAAAATTGAGAAACTGAAGCTCAAGTGGCCCGAAATTGGTCCAAAATGTGAGATCACAGGGTTTCCACCATCTGTTCGGCTTTAAACTTCATACAGGGCCTGAAGATCATAAATTAACTATACACGTCAAATTTCAGCCATTGGATCCTTCTAGAAATGGCCCAACGGACAAATCAGCCTCCATATCCCTGATTTGGGGCCCGCCTGATAGTTGGAAGTGCTTCACTTTTGGTCTCAACCCCTTAACTGGGGAGACAAAATGGATGGACGGCGTAGATTTCTCATTAATACTCACTGTAGACCCCACCGGTGTTGAGGGTGCACGATGCATAAGTGCACTCACATTGCACCAAGCCAATAACAAGACGGTCAAACCGCCTTGACCGACGAAAACAGAAAGCTTTATTTCTGTTTTTTTCTCTAGTGTCCATACAGAGCTTGCGAACGGACTGTTGTGGGCCACCATTATGATCTGAAGGTCCAATCCAGACTGTCCATTAGAAGCTCACAGGTCCACTGATCAAGGCCTAGGTGGAAGACTTCCAAGAAGCAGTGAGGATTTGATTTCATCCATCCAAACGCAAGACAGACCGCAGAGCAAAAAATCAGGTGGACCTTTCTGATCGAAATTCCAAGAGGAATCCGATGGATGGAGTGGATTTCTTAAAATAAAAGCGAAGTGGGCCCCACCATCAGAACAGCGGGGCACAGCTCGTTTTCTGTGTAAAGAAGGCTTCCGTACCACCTCTTGTGCGTAAGTTTCCAGCCGACTCTCTCTCAGTCTGTCCACCGACATTCCTCCGATTTCCCACTGCTATAAAAAAGAGAGAAAAGAGAAGAGAAGGGCATCTTGGCTTGGGCTGGACGTGGAGCAGAGAGACAAAGAGAGTAGAGTTTGTTTTTTTTTTTTTTCTTTCTTTTTATTTTTATTTTTATTTTGTTTTGTTTAAGGGATCCAGCCTATTCATGTTGGGCTGAACCTCTTAGCTAGGGCTAAGAAGAGAAGCTTGTGGAGTGATGGGACTGATTCCTACGGGGCTGATTTATGTTTGAATGAATTTGATCTTAGTTGATAATTAAGGAATGCCTTTACTTGTTAATGGTTTGTTGTGACTGAAATTACAATAGATTTGCAATGGCTTGAGTATTTCCTTTTCCTTTTTATGATTATGAAGTTAGGAAGCCCTGTTGTTCACCATCGTCTCTTGGACATAGTTAGATGATGGCACCCTTCCTAACATTCATACATCTATTTGATTGGTTGTGGATTAGTTTAATTCTGTTGTTTAACTTTGTCTCATGGGCATGGTTTGGTGATGGAGTCCATTCTAATTTACATCTATCTTATCTCTTGAAAACTAGATCAAAAGACGTTCAGATTTGATTTTCAGGTTATATCTTCCAACTGGATGAAGATGGGACTCTAAGTCCAGTTACGTTCATGAATCGACCATAGATCTCCCTGATCTCTTAAAGTGGATCCTTGGCATCTACCTTTGATTTCTCCCACCTTTAGTTAATATTTCACCATTATTCCCTCAAATTCATTTGATTTAGATTTCATCTTATTCTAGTTCTAGTTCTACTTAGTTTCAGATTACGTACAAGGTTCAGTCCCTGTGGATTTGACCTTGGTTTTACCACGATTATTACTACATCACAACCCTATACTTGGGGCGTGAACACTTGGTGAAGAAGACAAGCTGGCTGTTAATGGCATTTTGAAATCCGATGAACCTCCCTTCAATCCGCTCCATGGGGATGGCTCTAGTTACTCCCACAGTGCTCCCCAAACCTCAGTTTCAAAGCTTGAAGCTCGTTTGGTTGGTGGGTTTGAGTTCTGAGAGGACCGACCGAGTTTTCATGGAAGGATCGTGAGCAACAAATAAAATTAAATGTTGTTCGATCATCCCCCGTTTTAAGTTGCCCTAAACTCTCCCAGCACCGTCGGATGGACAATGAATGGCCAGGATTTAATATCGCTGTCTGGCTTTTTGAAACGACTTAGCAAAATCGTGGGCTTGGCGTCAATTTTCTACAGAAAACCTGATTCATGTGAGCAAAAATGAATGGTTGAGATCAGCCTAAATGAAAGGCTAGGATGAAGGGAGAGTCCTTCACACGGATTCGTCCAGCTGGAAAAACAACAAGAACAAATTTTCTTTCCGATTTTAGAAATAAGTGTGTTTTTTTAAGTCTGATTTGTGGCTGAATTTGTGTACGCATGTGTGCAATCCAACAATGGATCGACCATGATTCTGTTCATCTTCGGGTCCTCTACAACATGGACAGATCGGATCGATCCCGCGAGCAACATAGGTGGGCCACGATCCTCCGAGAATGGTCCCTATTCGAACGTCTATTTTTTAGCGGACGAGTTTCAAAAAAAAAGGGGCAAAATCCATTCCTGTTTTGAAACTTACGGTCGAACCCAGTTTGACCAGTCTCCTTCGTCTAGTGCACTTTGGGTGTGCACATGCGAGTGGTGCCCATGCACCACAGGTGGGGCCCACGGTGATGGTCTTGCCCAATCCACTCCGTTCATTCATTCTATCAGCTCGTATTATTACCCCATCCAAAGAGTGAAGCAGATCCATGACTTAGGTGTGCCATATGATCTAAATTTTGGCCATTAAATGTTAGTTATCATCGATTTGAGGTGGAATATGGTCCACACCCGTGATCATAACTGTTCATCTAATCCCTTAATGAGTATAGGGCCCTGAGTCAAATGATGGGGCTGATTTGGAGTTTAGGTGGGACATACTTTAAATTTTTGGACTTTAACCATGGATTTTCGCTGATTTGACGGTCAGGTCCTTTCTAAATTTGATCGTCAACATACTTAATGGTTCCTAGTCCTATTTTGGGCAAATTCTGAAAGTGCCCTGGTTTGTCAATTAGCATGAGTGTTGAGTCAGTTAGACTACAAAGCCTGATAGGAATATCAATTCAAGCGTCTGCCTCAACCGGATGTGTGCAAGCTCACCACAGGTAAATCCAAGCCTCACATCCCTTGTCCCAAATCACTAGGTATACTAAAACCCTTAAAAATGTTAGAATATCATAGGGTAAGAAAACGTTTTCAAAATAGAAAAATTCTCTAAGTTTTCTTGCCCTGTCGATTTTATTGATACACATCTCGATATGATCAACCTGCGCTGTCGAGTCCTCTGTGCACCATCGATACCATTGAAAAGAGGATCAAATATGTCCAGCAACCTTATACACATCTGGACGGAATTATTGATGTATCGATACACCTATCGATATCATCGATATTCAAATTTCGAGTCTATCGGAAGTGACTCTATAGTATCGACAGACAGAATTTCGGCGTCCCTATTTTTCTTAAAGAATATCATATAAGCTTCGATATATCGAAGCCTCCTCGATACCATCGAAATTCAAACCTCGATGATATCGGTAGGCCTTCGATGATATCGGTTCTGGGTGTCAAGTTCTCCAGCAATATATTTCAGGGTGGTTTAACAATGATCGGGGGTCCCTCGATAGAATCAATATTCAAATATCGATGCCGTATCAACTGCATCGAACATGGACATAAACTGTCCAGTAAGCTTTATGAAAAATTCTTTTGATTTATCGATGCATCAACATATCTATCGATATCATCGACATCCAAATTTCGATGATCTCAAAGGTCCCTCGATCACTCATGAAAACCTGAAATATTTCAAGACAAGTCTCTCTCGTTTTTCAAGTGTCGATGGATCGAACCTCTCATCGATGGAATCGGAGTTCGAAATCCGATGACATCGACAATCATTTCGATTCATCGACCAGTTGGCAATAGGTTTCAAAAGCGTGTGACATTGAGTTCGAGTCATCGAGTGGACCATCGATGCTATCGAGAGTATATGCTCGATGATATCGAACCTGCTCGATGATATCGAACTCTGTCATAAATGTGACCGTTTTATATCCGTTGAAACCTTTTGCCTATATATAAAGGACCTGTCTATTGTTGCTGTGAGAGAAAGAAGAGAGAGCTTTTGTGTGTTTAACTTTAGATCTTATACCCAAAACCCTTTCTCTCAAGGAAGTTCATCCTCCAATCCACCCTCACCATTGATATTCAATAAAGTGGATTGGGGAATGAACTTCCGCATTCAAGGATCCTCCAGCTACTACCTTAATGGCGAATCATGAAGCTGAGATGCCTTAAATGCATAGATGATTGAAATCGCTCTATCTTCCTTATAGGATAATCTTTTGAGAGTAGAATTTCATCATAACCTTGACCCAGCCCGTCGTCATACATTGGTACATCTTTTGAGTTGTGGATCAAGGTGACCAAAGATTCTTCATCAACAAAGGAGGAGATCTTCGTCAACGTGCTTAATGAGACTCATCCACTTATCTGTAAGTATCTAGAGTCCAGAGGACACTTGTGATCATTGCTTTTTAGGATTGGGTCTTAGGTGTTTCTCACCCCTTCAAGCCCTCGTAGGAGGCCTCCAGCGGGAGTGTACGTAGTAGGTGCGTTGTGTGGACCCTTGCTCTGTAGAGAGCATAAACATCTGGTTGAAAGTGAACCAGTCAGAACCTTAGGTTTGAGGTGAACCGTCTGAAACCTCGGGTTAGGGGTAAACCGCGTAAAACCTCCGGTAGGGTCTTATGGAAGATCCTTGGCCAGTGTGTCTAAAAGTGGGTGCGTTGTGTTGACCCTTGCTCGTAAGAGCATAAACAGTCAGCCTCAGTGTAGGTTGTAAAGGTTGAAGTGAACCTGATTTAAAACCTTAGGTTTGAGGTGAACCGCTGTGAAACCTCCTTAGTGAAATCCGGCACACTCAAGGGTTGAGTACGTCTGCCGGGAGTGGAGTAGACTGATCGTCGAACCACTATAAAAATGATTGTGTTTGAGATTGCTATCTTTCTGATTGTGTGATTTACTTTAATATTTTCATATCTAAATATCTGAGATCACACCTCACACATATACACAGTCATATCCATCATAAACTAGTGTCCATAATGCTTGCTTATTAAATAGTTTGTGATTGGATCCTCTACCAAGCTTAGAAGCCAGTAGAGTTATTTTTGAGTAATCCTAATATGAGCTTGTTGTTATGATTAGTGTAATAGGATTTTAAATAAACCATAAAAACTTTAAAAGTCCTATTCACCCCCCTCTAGGACATATCGGCATATTCATACTTCAACTAAAGCGGTCTTCACCGCTATTTCAAATTCAACAATCATCTCTATGATCGATTACTCTCACTTATTAGTTATACAAGTGATTATGAATTTTAACCCTAGTATAACAAGGTATCCAACTGTCTTAAGAGTCAGTCGAGGCTCCTGAGTTGATGAGAGGTCCTAGAGACTATATAAATGGAAACCTAGCCGTTGATCCTGTACCTGGATGGACAGGTTTCTTATAGGCTTAATCAATGTCGATCTAAAGGATTCTAGGGGTCCTAAATTTAAGACGGTCAGTTAGTTTGCCTAACAATGAAGTTTGAATCCAAACCTGATCATTAGTGATCCTTGGAGTTCGATATTGATGGTGGACGGTCCAATCTGTCTATTGAGGTGATTTATAGGGATGGATCGTCCAAACATTTTTCATGAGCCTAAGGAATGGTGAGTCTTGTGACTTAAGTCTTGAAACTAATCTTTCCATAGCTCAATCAACTCAACAAGGTGTTGTCTAGCGTTTTATTCCAATCAGATTCCTAGAATTAAGCTTCGTGAGGTTCAATGCGGTTCCCTAGGTGATGTAATGGTCCTTCTTGAAAATAAATGGTCGGATGGTTTGATCCTTACCCCTAACTACCAACTCAAGCTAGAACGACGGTGAGCGTTCTGACGAATTGAGTTCTCGTTTACTCTAACCTAGGTCCTCATGATAACACCCGAGTACTGAAAAGTACGGGGTGTTACACTTAGTCTGATGAATCCCTGTCAACAAAGATGCATGTACTATATCAATTTCTAAATCTAATTCTTGAGTACCAGGATACAGTCATGACAATCGATAAACTTCTAAGCATACAATTGTGTCCCTCATAACGATCAAGGTCACAATTGCCCGGGAATAGCTTTCCACCGCTTATGGCAAACTGAAGGAGTCAGATTTGACCCTAACTGACTTGAAAGCTTAAATCTTAGCAAAGGAGGATAAACTGAAGGCACTAAAAGACAGGAAAAAAAAAATCCTTGATCGAGATTAGACGTGGTCAAAAAGCCGAGGTCAAGACATTGAGCATCTTCATGTAAAAACATACTCCATTAGTCAATCAGATGGTATGCTCAGCCTCAAAAACTAAAATTGTGTAGCCTCAAAAACTAAAATTGTGTAGCCTCAAAAACTAAAATCGTGCTCAATCAACAAGAGAAAAAACGATCAAAGCTGCAAGAGATGATCGCCACTTTCTCTTCTTTTGAGTTTTGATAGCCATAGATTTGTCTATCTCTTCAATTGATGTATGTGGGCCTGTAATTCACTATTTTTAATGCAATTGGCCACAATGCCTTCTTCATTAACAATGTTGTCAATACATAGTTTTTTCTTCATCGATGCTTAAAAGAAATAACCATCCTGATGCCGACGTCGCACAAACATTAAAAAAAAACATGCGCCCGCTCGTTCGATCTTCTTAAGGAATATTTCATGTCATTAATAGGCACTCCAATCACCATGATGCTTCAATTTTAGGCACGTTGGGCTTTCCTAAGCCTTATATAAAGGAATTAATGGTTCTTTTTCCACTGTGCACTTAAATCTTTCATGCTTTCAAATTAAAACTTATATTTTCTATCATGGCCACTGCATCTTTTTTTCCCATCAATCGTGCCCAAGATTTCTTGAGGGAAATTCTTTCCCTTGATACCGATTCTTTTGCCCATTCCTCTCTCCAATTTGATATCTATCCATTTGTCTGCAAGTTCCAGGATATTGCGAAAAATGATGCTCCATTTAAAAAACTCATTGATGCTCTGACCATGCTCCAAAACATCAACAATGCTTATTTCATTGCTGGAAAATACCTTGAAATACTTGACACTTATGAAAATGAGTATGCCACCATTCACAGAGAATAAAATAATGTTCTCTGACCAATATAACACGGCCTAGTATAATCGATTGCACTGGACTAGACAACATCATTTCAATAAGGTGATGTTGTGAACCCTCCAAATTTACGTAAAGAGGTCAATGATGATGTCTAGGAGACTAAACGCTTTTACCGTGGGAGGGATTCAAACTAGTCTCAGACCCTTCTGAACTTCATCAACTCTCAACTTGATATTTATCAAGCTCAATCGCATGAAAATAGTGAATGAAAGAAAGAATAAGAATACAAGGCTAACCTAATCGGTCGTCGTATCAACCAAGTTCTGCACTTCCTCGACCATATTCTGGAGAGTGGAGAATCCTAAAAAACTTAAAGGCGGACGTTTGAACTCATCAGGGAAAATGCTTTTAAATTTTGCATAAATAAAAGTAATTTACGCCTAAGCTGCATCTTGGTCGGGCCTTCTTCTCCTTTTTTTTTTTCTTGTGTTTTATATATATATATATATATATATATATATATATATATATATATATATATATATATATATATATATATATATATTTGTCTGTGTGTATAATCGACCTAGGCCATATTTTTCTTTATCAGCCTATTAATAAAACTTATATTTCCTTACATCTATCACTAATTCTCGACTGATTTCTGTCTATTCCGCATGAACTGTGATGAATCTAGCCATTATTTGGCTTGATCTTTCCAAAGCTCCCACAAAATGAGGTGATAAGTCTTCAGAAATTGATCGTTGATAAAGTTTTATATAATTTTCCCTCACATATAACGAAGAATATAAGTACCTCTATTAAGAACTTTTACAACTGTAAACGATCATCCTAAGTGGGTGACCATTTGTGAAAAGCAACATCCTTGGTCCCAAGAGATAATATCACCTTACAAACCATATCGCCTTATCCAAAAGCCTTCTTTTACACATTCTTGTTATAAGCTCGGGCTACCTTGGCTTGGTTGGACATAATAGAATTCACGGCTTTCAATCATATTTTATCTAAGTTCTTGAGTTCGAGTAGCATAGCTTCTGTGAACTCGTCGATGTGTGATTAGCTTAATAAGCTACCCTTATCGATGATACAATTATTCCAAAGGTAATACTACATCGTATCCATAAGTAAGCATGAATGGACTCATCCCTGTGCTTGTTCGCGATGAATTTTGATAAGCCCAAAGGGCCTCAGACAACTTAATATGTCATTCTCTTGAGTTTCCATTAAACTTCAGCTTGACTATTGGCCTGAGCATAATAAGGTGATGAATGCAACAACTTAATTTTATACTGATCAGCCATTGCTTTAACTTCTTTGAATGAGAAAGCCACACTTCAGTCCATAGTGATCGACTTACGAATCCCAAAATGGTAGATTATATGGGTTTCAATGAATTCGATAATTTCTTGATAACCTATTCCTGTCATGGGCATTGCTTATACCCATTTAGTGAAGTAATCAATAGCTATAATGATGAAACTATGGCCTTTTGAAGAAAGATGATAAATTTTACCTATTAAATCAATGGTCCATTCTCAACATATTCAAGGTTTAATAATAGGATTCAATTCGTTCACCAGTACATGTTGAATTGGCCCATGTTTCTGACACGCCTCACATCCTCTAACATATTGGATATAGTCAATTGTGATTCTCAACCATAAATATCCATAACACCATAGTGTAAGTCTCATTTTTCTTCTAACTTGATGTGCTTTAAAAATTCCCTCATGCACTTCGCCCATGCCTAATATGGATTCTTTCTTACCTAAACATTGTAATAACACAACATCAACTCTCTTTCAGAATAATTCATTATCGATCAAAATATAATTTATAGCCATTGTCCTAATATCTCGGCTAGTTTTGGTCTGGGGAGATTAGAGATAATTTATTTTTAGCTTCCTCTAATCATCTTTGTTCATCTCGACCGAACAAACTTCATTGATTGATTCCCTTTGAAAAATCGAAGGCAATGACTTCATCTGAACATTTATTATTCTATTACTTTGACACTGAACAATATGAAGTCTTATTGCCAATTGTGTAATCTCATTGGCCTTAATGGTATTTTCTCGAGCTTATGTTTTAACTCAACTTCATTGAATTTGTTCAGCAACTAAGTCACCATAACATAATATGGTCGCAAAGCAGTACTAGTGCACTTGAATGATCATGTCAATTGGTTTATTAGTAATTGTGTATCACCCATTACCAAATATTCTTAGCTCTTAATTCTGCTAACATTTTTAAACCTATAATCAAGGCCTCATATTCAGCTTGATTATTCGTGCAATTGAACTCAAGACGGAATGTATAATCATGATTCCTTTCAGTTGGATTGATAAGGACAATCCCTACTCCTGATTCTCTATCAGTCCTTGAACCATCAAATATCAATTTTTAGGGTGATTGGTATATCATGTATATGCTCAATACTTTTGGAAGAAATTGATTTTCAATGTCCGAAGGGTAATCAGCCAAGAAATTTGCTATAACTTGTCCTTTTACCGCCCTTTGTGGCACATATATTATATCAAACTCAAACAATATTAAAACCCATTTACCAATTCGATCATTTAGAATCGGTCGATTTAACATATATTTAACTAAATCAGTTATCAAAATTACATTGATCGACTCAACCAATAAATAATGATGTAATTTTATGGCTATAAAGTACAATGATCGACATAGTTTTTCTATAGAAGAATATCATCTCTCGGTATCTAATAATGTTCGGCTAAGATAATTAATTACCTGTTCCCTTCGGTCATCATCATCTTGTGCTAATAGGGTGCTAACTGATTCTGTAGAAGTCACGACATACAGTTTGAGCGGTCAACCTTTAACTGGTGGCATCGTTACTAGCAGCTTTGTCAAATAATCTTTAATTTTGTCAAAAGTCAATTGATGTTCCGCTTCCCACCTGAACTCGTCTCTTTGTTTAAGCTTTAGTAATAGAGAAAATACATTAGTTTTTCTTGCACAATTAGAAATAAACTGACGCATAAAATTTACTTTGCCAAGAAACATTTGGAGCTCAATTTTGTTTCTTGACAGTCAATCTTCTATTGCTCGAGCCTTGTCTAATCAATTTAGATACCTTATTGATGTACCATAAATCTTAAAAAGTTTTCGGATGATACACTAAAAGCACATTTAAGAGGGTTCATTTTCAGCTTATGAACTCTTATTCTCTCAAATGATCTCCATAAATGATTGAACTACTCAACCGGATCAGTCGATTTAACCACTACATCATCAATATAAATTTTCATGAAACGGCTAATCATGTCATGGAAAATGACATTCGTAGCTCTTTGATAAGTTTCTCTTGCATTTTAAAGTCTAAATGACACTACTACCCAATAAAGAGTTTCCAGAGGTCTAGGACATTTAAAAGTTGTCTTTGGGACATCATTAATTGCAATGCTTATTTGGTTATATCTTAAATGACTGTCCATAAAAGAAATCATTTGATGTCCTGTAGCTTGGTCGATTAATTGATCAGCCATGGGCATATGATACTCATCTTTGAATGTGACTCAATTTAAATTTCTAGAATCAATACAAACTCTGAGTTTACCATTTTTCTTAATAATTGGTACTACATTTGAAATGCATTCAGCATACTTAATGTGGTTGATGAACCCTACTTTCAAAAGTCATTCAATTTCTCCATTTATCTTTTGGGTAACTTCAGCCGTCATCCACTTAGGCGGCTATTTATGCGGTTGATAGCCATCCTTTATAGGTAACCTATGTTCGACCAAGTTTTAGTTTAATATAGGTAACTCATAATAATCCTATGCAAAGCAATCGATGAACTATCTGAATACTTTAGTAAGTTCGACATGGATCTGTGAGTCCAATAATCCGCTGATGAAAGTAGGTTTGGGATATTACTATGTTCTCAAATTTACTTCAATTAAAGGATCTCGGACGTGAGCTTAAGAATCATCCAATTTTTCTGGAGTTTGCTTTAAATCCTTCAAATGAATATCATCTTCAGTTATTTGATCAGCCAGTATAGATATTTCAGCCACATCAACAAAGCATCCATCATCATATCTTTGCAGACCCTCCTCGAGCTGCCTTAATCTAGACATGAATTTGGCTTTGATTAATGTCTGAGTCATCATCGAATTTCTTCTATGATACAACTCGTAGTTATACGGAAAGTAATTATAGCCTTCGGCAACTCATCATCCAATTGTATCGTAGTGGTGATATCCTAGACGATGTTATCTGGGTTGATTTTACCAAGATCTTTTCATCCATCTTATATCTCTCGTGCAATTCCACATGTCACCTTCTCTTTTTTTTTTTTTTTTTTTTTTTTTTTTTTTTTTTTTGTAGAATGACAAAAAATATGGTACAATATTGCCCCTCACGTCGCTTCACCTTTAGGAAAAAAGTAATAACAACGTTGTTTTGTTGTCCGTTGCAACTAATTCAATCAGTTGTTGTTTAACGTGTTGTCTTTCCATTGATTTTACCTGACTAAGGCCTAACCAAAAGATATTCTTTGCCGCTTCCTTCTAGGTTGTCCATGTGACACATTGCTTAGAATCGTATTATACAAGGAGTCATGATTACCCTTTCGTTAATGTGCACGTATCCCGGCCGATATATAAACACAGCTCTAACTTGATGTTTACCTTTCTTCACTCTTTACTTCTTCTCCCTCATGTCAAAACTCTCTTTTCAATCTACTTTTCACTATATTAGCATGGTTGCATCTTCCTCCTCATCCATTTCAATCTTCTACCTGAAATCGCTCATTAAAGATTTAGATGTTCTTTCTTCATGAGTATTCAATACTCCTATAAAACCGAATAAGGCTTTGTTAAAACTCTTTCTAGCCTTTCATCTTGCGGTTACTCACGAACAACTTCGTGAGATTGAACCATGTTTCCCAAAGTGCCCTGCTGAATTTCTACTTATTCAATCTAATCATTTCCTGGATCCTTTTAATGCTTTTAAATTTTCGAGATCATTGCCGAAATTGATGAATGGTTGGATAGAATGGTATACTCGTATTGAAGCAGAGCATGGCAATACATGGAAGCAGGCCGAAATCCATGAACGTATTAAAGTTTCCTTGCATGAATATTCAGTCAATACTTTCCTTCTCATAGTAGTTTCAACTTTTCGGAATTGGTCGACTAATACATTCCATTTTACATGCGGCCCTATGAGTCCGACAATTATGAATGTATGCGCCTTTACCTATCTTTTAGCCTTTAGTGAGCTTTTTTTTTTTTTTTTTTTTTTTTTTTTTTTTTTTGGGTTAGCTTGTTAGTACACACCGATGTCAGTAACACACTCCATGTTAGTACACACACTCCGTGTTAGCCACCCCACTAGGTATAGATACCATGACCTCAAGTGTTGAAACGAGGTATCTCCGCACAGTCTACCAGTTGAGCTATGGATCTGGGTGTTTTAGTGACCTTGTTTATCCTGGCTTTGCTAAGACGAATCAAATGTCCTGAGCTGTGTGAATTTCGGATAACGGTCCAACAACAAAGGGGCCAACATTTCAAAGGTTTGGATTTACCCATATGTTCTGGAAATTCGCCGATCGATCTTGGGACAGTGTCGATGGAGCATAGCAGAAAAAGTGACGGGACGATCATAACCATCCATTTCACCTGTTGAATTTCGACGTCATTTCTTTATAACCGTACATTTGATGGCCATCCATTTCAGTCTTTCCAGTAAAAGTACTGTCAGGGCAAGTTGTATGCGTAGCAGGCTCACGGGTTGGATAATCTAGCCTAGCATTCATGTATACATGTGTGCCACATGAAGTTTTTCTTTTTTTTTTTTTTTTTTTTTTTTTTTTTTTTATTTATTTAAATGTGATTCATCCATGGTGGGAAGCTCTGAATGAACGGTCTGGATCGTCACTTGGTCAGGCAGAAGGGGCTTGGTCGTGCATCCGAGCAATCGCGGTTTATCACAAAGTTTACAGCTGCGACGCGTCTATGCGAGGGACTTGGATTCGGTAGTGACTGACCGCCCCATTACCGACGTCGGTGCTCTAAAAACTGTGGCCCACCATGATGCGTTTGTTTTATGCACGCTGTCCATTCATTTTGCCAGCTCATTTCAGGACGTGAGCCAAAACATAATGCAGATCCAAATATTAGGTGGACCACACCACAGGAAACAGTGGTGATAAAATGATCACCGTTAAAAACTTCTTTAGACCCACGTAAGTTTTGAATCAAGCTGATATGTGTTATCCCTTCGTCCAGGTTTATGGACCTAGTCAACATAAAAAAAAATTAAACTACAATGGGCCTTAGAAAGTTTCTAACGGTGGACGTTCAATCACCCCCGTTTCCTGTGCATGGACGGCGTGGATAAAACACATACAACATGATGGGCCCACGAAGCTTTTCCACCACCGACGTCGCTAGTGGAGGGGCGGTTACCGAATCCGACACCTTGCAGGGCAGCAGGAGTGTACACGTTTAGTAATTTCCGGATAAATCAGGGGTGTTTTGGATTGATGGTTGCTTTATTACAGGCAAAGGTGGACCTCATATTCCTGCTCCAACGTGAAAAGACAGCGCTGAAATACAACATTTCAACCCTAATGAAAGGGAATTATTCAACTTCAACCGTCCTCACTGTCCACAAGCATATAGGCGGTTCTTAAAAGTGTCATTATTATTGTAAATTGACCAAAATGCCCATTCATATGCATATACGACGGTTTTTAAAAGTGCATTATTACAGTAAATTGACCAAAATGCCCATGCATACCCACGGACGGCCAAACCCGTCGTTTTCCATCATTTTGATTGCGAAATTGGTAGTGATTACCTGAGCGGCTCCTCGCGTTAGATGGCGGAATATGTGTCAGATATCCTTGAGTACATCACACGTGGAAGTGATCCGGTCCATTCATCAAGTAGGGCACACTCTGAGCTACCATGTGCCAAAAAATCAGTATCTAAAACTATTTAAGTGAGCCACACATGTATGTTGAATTTTTACTGGTGGACTATGTTTCTAGCCACCCATTTTCATACAAGATTGGCCTTTATAATTAGTAGTCCAACAATATTTTCTATTCTTTGGCATGTTCACGCATGCTGTACCTGATAAATGGACTAGATCTCTAACAGGTGAGAGTTAGGCATGGATATCTGACATGATTGCCACCCGCTCACGTGAGGGGTCGTTGGTTGTGCTTGATACCATGGTATTTTTTAGCGTGGCTTTTATACGGAAGCGGATGGGCTGGTGTGCCTCACGCCAGCTATACATCTATTGACGTCAGCAATTTGGTATGTATGATCATGAGGTATATGTTATATCCAAATTGTCCATCCATTTGGCTAACTCGTTTTAAGGCTTGAGACAAAAATAAAGAGAAATCTAACTATCAATTAGACCACACTGCAAAAATCAGTGGAAGATTGAACCTCTACCATTGAAATCCTTTTTGGGATCAAAGAAGTTTTGAATCAATATGAAATTTGTTTTTCCTCTTCAATTAGGTACTCGTGACCTTATGGACATATTGGATTTATTTACAATGGGCCCTGTGAAAATTTTAAAGGTGAAAATCATTATATCCGCTGCTATTTATGGTGTGCACACAGCTATATAGCTGCTGTAGGTACATCTCGCGCGAAGACGAGCATTAACGCTCCTTTAGCTCCTAGTTATACTAACGGTTCAAATGAGATTGAAGTTACATGGCCCTATAGTGATGTATTTATTATATTTATACTGTTCATCTAATTTTAGAGATTATTTTAGAGCATTATCCAAAAAATGAATCATATCCAAAGATCATCTGGACCACACCATGAATAGCAGCCGAATAATAATTTTCACCATTAAACAATTTCGTTGGGTCCACCATAACATTTATTTTCCATCTATTCTGTTCATAAGGTCACGAAGACGACGAAGACATAAATGAAGAGGAAAAACAAATTTCATATTGATCCAAAACTCATGTGACCATAAAAAGGATTTCAATGGTAGACGTTCAATCCCCATTGCTTTTTACAGTGTGGTCCAGTTGATAGTTAGATCTGTCTTATTTTTTGTCTCAACCTTTGAGACGAGCTTGCTAAATGGATGGACGGTTTGGATATAACACATACCTTATGATCAGACACACACAACTTACTGACGTGAATACAATAATTATATAGTTGGTGCGAGTTACACCAGCCAATCCTCTTCCGTCCTAAAATGGTCTTGACAAACGGATGGACAACGTGGATTTACAACACATCATCAAGGTGGACCCCACAGTACGGATAACACCCATTCAAGTGTTAC
>JAJHSJ010000005.1:30559333-30667934 GCA_021015155.1 Magnolia officinalis | reverse complement strand
GGTGATGGGTACATGTTGGTTCAAGCAGGACCAAAACAGTAGTGGGACCTTCACCCCACGATGTTGAATGTTATCAAAATTGTTCTTCCTCTACGGTTTAATATCATGCACGCATTACATGATGATGATGACTACATGATGATGATGACTACAACCATGGTGTTAGGAAACAAGATATGGTGGGATCTTCTGGGATATTAGGATCTGTTTCTCAGGAATTGCACATGTTCCAGGTTTGCATAGTTTTTTGTGCATGAACACAAAATTGTGTGGTGACCAAGATATTTGGTTTCATTTATTTCATACTTTACCTGGCTTCACATTTATCAAATATTTGATACATCAATAAAACAAAATAAATGATAATGCATCTATTTTCTATTGGACCAGTTTGTCCATTATAGAATAATGATCGTGTTCATGTTTTAGATCTTTGTTTTTTGGTTTTCCTTTTCAATCTTGCGATTCTGCTACCTGTTCAAATTACCTTTTGGATGTACCTTTCTGGTGTATAGGATTCTATCAATCTGGTGACCATTCTCTACTGTTTATACAGGTTATGCACAAGCACCAGAAGTATTTTATGTGAGTATTGAAGGTAGTTGGATTCGGTATTAGATTGTAAAAATAATGGGTTTTTAACATAGAGTAAAAATTCTGTCTGAAAACTTTATGTTCTCGGCAATGTTGCAATGTTAGAAATGTGAAATAAGCTCTGAAATCACATCTTGATTTTATCGGTGTTGTAGTGCTTCTTCAAGTCAGATGGTAAGGTAAAGCTGTGTAGAACCAGAATATGGTGGAGTCATCTCTCCACAGTGCACATTGCAAGGTAATGTATCAATAAGAACCATCTCTCTTGTGGGTCATGTCACGAATGTTCTGTGTTTCAAAAATCACACACATTAGACATTCCTAGCCATCATTTTTCTTCACTTTCCTACACCGAATGTTGACTGCTTATTTTCTTTATAACCTTGCTTTGAAGGCCACGAGCAGATGGGTATCCAATCTAAGTGTAGTTTGAAATCATCCAATCACCCTGCCATGTTTACTTTGGTGAGTGTCCTTTTTTCCCTTCCACAGACAAGCACACAAATACATATATATTAATTTATATATTGTATATTGAAACCTCTGACAGTCTGTCGACGATCACAATACATGTTTAGACTATCAGTCCACAATGTATGCTTACCTAAAGAATGGGTTCCTTTTCATGATCAGCAAATCTTTTGCTTTAACATGTTTAGTTTTTTTTTTTTTTTTTTTTTTTTTTTTTTTTTTCAGCAAATCTACCAGCACACATCTAATTCTTTAGTTACGGATGTATAAAGAAGCTATTCTTCTTTAGATAGGTGAACACTACGCTGCATGCTATTTGATATTTAAACACTACTGTAGATCTACCATGGTCTGAGCTCTAGACCTAGATATTTAAATATTGTTTTAGTTCTTTAACTTGATCTTACTGACCATAAAGTATTGTGGTTGGTTCCTTGATTCATGTTAATCTTGTAACAAATGGCTTCTATTTTGTGAAAAACTGCTTGCATTTAAGTCTATTGTGCTTATGATATTACAGGATTCCTTATATCACAATTTGTCCGAGGAGGAACTGATGCGAGTTCATGAATATAATTTTGACCATCCTGGTAATGTCTACCTTTCCTAAAGTTGGAGAAACAAATAGTCATGTAGAATATCAAAATATGCATGTCATGTTGTAGTCGTATTTTGAGTCAAAATTCTGGCACCTGTTTGCTATATTATGTTGGGTATGAATCAGTGGGAGGATCCTATAAAATTGTTTGGCAGGTCAATCCTTCAGATGTGATAATTTTGGAAGGGATACTACTTTTTCATATCATTTCCAAAAATGTTGTGATCTAGTCTAGTTACTCATGTATATGAACCATGCAACAAAGTGGCAGCTGTAAAAGCCAAAAGACCATCTTTACGTGCATGAAATCCACCCTCTCCATAAGGTACAATACCCCTTTTCTTGACTTGATACCAACTCTCGATCAAACATATGTTTTTACCAAAATTTCTCCTAATTTTTTAGTCAAGTCTACTTGTAATTTCCATCACATTTCTTGCAGTCCACTTTTTCCTGGTAAGATTTTCATTTAATCTTGGGTTGGCAATGGGTTGGGTTTTGGTTGAGTTGGATCAGCCTGGGTTTGACCTGTTCACTAAGCAAGCAAAGAAGTCAAACCTATGCCCAGCTCATTTACTAAATGGGCCGAGATTCAAACACTACAACAAAGTAGGGCTTAGCCGACCGATGGGCTTACCCTTTGCCCGCAGGTGGGCAAAGGGTCCCTTTATATTCAAAAAAAAAAAAAAAAAAAAGCCCTAGCATTTGCGCCGTATATCTCTCTCTCTGATCTCTGCCTCTCTACTGCCTCTCGCTCTCCTTCTCTTCTCCCTCTCCCTCTAGCAGAGACTCTCTCTCTCTCTCGTCTCTCTCTCTCTCTCCTCTCTCTCCCTCTCACTCTCGGGTGCTCTCCCTCTCCATCTCCCTCCCTCTCTCGCCTCTCCGGCCCTCTCCCTCTTGTGCGCTCTCCCTTTCCCGCTCCTCTGCCTCTCCCTCTCCGCTCGCTCCTCTCACTCTTTGAAGTTTCAAGTGTTGCTAGTGGCCTTCCTCTCTCCACTATCGTTCCTTCATCTCCACAGCGGAGATCGGAGGAGTTGGTAAAAAAAAAAAAAAAAAAACCTAGCTCTCTTTCGCTCGCTTTCTGTGAGATCTTGATCTTCCTTCGATTCCATCATAAGCAGGTGATTTTCCCATCTCTGCCCTAATTTTTCTGTTTTCTGCACTGGATCTTCTGTAGATGCATTTCTTGCTGTGATTTCAACTGAGAGCATTGATTCTCAGTTTTTTGTTATCTTTTCTTAATGAGATTTGAGCTTCCATATCTCTAGATTGCGTTTTCTCTCTCTCTTTTTGGGAGATTTTGCTGATTCTGATAGATCGGGACGATCTAGGGTTAGGTTTTGGTGCTTGTAGTGGTTTGATTTGTGGTAGATCTGTTTGTATATTTCATGTTTGGATTATGCTTATCAATTTTGTTCTATTGTCTTTTTACTGAAATGGAGTAGAGGAGATGCACTGTTTGGTTCGTATGGAAGGTGATCTGTCATATCAGTAGCTTTTTTTATCATGATATGGAAAATTATAGGTATTTGGAATTTGGGTAAATTGTAAGAAGCTATGTTTCTGTGGTTCACATTTTAATATAAATTTTCATGATTTCATGATACGTAACTGCTTTTCAATTAGATCAGATGCTGATCGTTTTGTATATTATGTTGCCGTGAATCTTTAAGCATATGGATCATCATGATGATTGGAATTTAGAGTGTTTCCTGGATTGGAATAGAAAAATTCATGGATCCCATTGTTGTCTTTCATCCCTGTTTCCTTTTTTTTTTTTTTTTTTTTTTTGCATATGTACTTATCTAGCTTCATCATTATTATTGGTGTTCTTATTTATCCCACAATGAAATGCATTAACCAATTAATAGAAGTACTAGCTGTCTGGCTGTATTGCTCCCTTTGGAATTAAATGTATTTTTATGCTATCTTTTTATTTGCTTATGCGAAGATTATTTGTTGGACATTAGCTACTTATGTTACTTTAATGAGCAAGGAGATTCTAGCAAAGTTGAGAGATTTGGGCAGGTCTTGGTGTCTCTGTGTTGTGTCATTTGGATGGACTAGCGGAAGGGTTCTGATTCATTTTGTTGCCATTTCCAAGTCGTGACACAGTGATGGTTGCATTGTGAGGTTTAATTTGTGGGTGAAATTTATACCTATCAGCTTGTGTTATTTTCTTTAAGAGGATCATGAATGGGATTTTCTGGTGTAACTTAAACAGGTTTCATGGGTAATGGTTTTGGGTGGTGAAGTTTTTCTTGTCTTGCAGAAATGTAATGAACTCGAGCATATGGATGATCTTGAAATTTTCAGCTCCTTTTAAAATCCTAAATTAGGCAGTCAATGAAGTCATCGCTGCTGAGATGCATGCACTCATAAATTGTACCTGAGACATTCTTGTAACTCTGAACTCCTTTAAAAACAACAATCAAAACCAACAATAACAACCATCCTAACATAAATCATATGATATTTTAAGTGAATTCTGTCTCTCTTACCTACACATTAGCATTCATAAATATAAATAAATATCTAGAGGCAGCAGCATCTGTTGTGATATTGGGAATAGAAAGGGGCTGAGAGCGAGTATTGGGCTTATGCATCAGGCCAGGCCAAGTCCCATTGCCACCCTCAAATAGCTATTGAACTCATGTAGAGTAGCATCTGTGCTAAGGTGTGGAACGAGGGGGTTGGGAATCATGCATGGTAAAACTCAAAAGGGCCGCTGATCTGTTTATTTTTATCAAACCCTCTCTTTGGATTTGAATTTAATTTTGCACATCAATCAAGTTTAGATTCGAATTTATGTTTTGTGATCAGGGCAGTAGAGTATTTCTGGGATTGAATGAAAGATATGGACTTGCATTTGGCTTTCATCTTGTGTTTTAGTTTGTACTAGGAAAATAGGTTTTCTCATATTGTATAACTGCTGCTAAATATTTACCTTATGCTGGATGTTAAATTGGAGTAGGGGGACTTGTCAAATCAACTGATTTAAGGGAGGTTGCTCTTTTGATGAGCTTTGAGGTAGCCCCTAAAGTGGTCACAATGGTTTTGGTTTTTACAGTTCTTTTCTTGGTGTTTGTTATGGTTGCTGTTAAAAAATATGCTGGATTCTTTTCTTCTTCTTCTTCTTCTTCTTCTTTCTTTTTCCACCTGTTCTATTGAGTAAATCAAAATTGCTTCTGGAAGGCAAGGAGCATTGTTTATGCCATAGCCAGCAAAACTCTGTTGCAAAGTCGGTATTTTTGGAAATTTATAATTTTTAAAATGTTTAAAACCAGTATTTTTTTGGATGATAGGCAGAAAAATGAACTCTTTTTGAGCAAATGAATCAAACACTTTTTCTTTTCTTTCTTTTTTTTTTTTTTTTTTTTTTTTTTTTCTGTTCAAAAACACTTTTGAGAGCAATTAAAAGACACTAGAGCGTTGCCTACATCCGTGTGCAATAAAGCTCGTTTACATGCCAACCATGTATCTAAATTGGACAAAAGGTCTTGGATCCCCATCCATCCATCATAACGACACCACTATATTGATGCCCTAGCCAAGAATTAGGTTCATCCACCACTGGTTAGATGGGCTACAATTTGAAAAACAAATTGTAGCTCTGAAGAACTTGTCTAAAGTTTCTAAACTGCATTCACCCATTTCTAGTATTGGTGCCACATGCTGATTGGACTAGATTTTTTTATTGGGAAAAAGATATTCAAGATTAGACCAAACTGATGAATTGATTAGATCTCGCACTTGTATAATGCTGGCAAATGTGTGGCATGTACATGAGCTTTATTGCTGTGGTGCGCTTAGAAAAGCTCTATTGCCTACATAAAATATATTTTAATCTGCTATGAAATATTAATTCTTTCATTTAATTACCTGCGTGGTTTGGTCGATCATGAAGGTACCTTTATCTCCTACAATCTTAACATTCTTCCTTGATGATTTAAAACAGGACTTGCTTCAGATGGCCTAGTAAATTGAATTGCAAAGATTTCAAGGTACCTAGAAATCATTCATTTTATTTTGTTTGAAATAAACTGCTGTTCCCAAAGGCAGCCATCCAGAGACCCATGAGATGGCGCATTTGGTTTGTCTTCAATGATGATCTGGTCCAGGCATCAAACCAACTCTATCCATGATCTCTACCCAGTTTTTATTTATCTGTTGAATAGGCTACCCAAGTTTCATATTCTTTTACTGAGTTTCCTTGCAATTTTTATTTATTTTTATTTGTAATATATTTTATAAATATTTTTCTGGAATGGTTGTCAATTTGTTTATTCTTTCTTCATCTCATGTTTCTATTGTTGGAAGAACTCATGCTGTATCATTTGTTTTTTGCAATAATTGATGGGACATGAGGAATTTGGTTTTTGATTATCGTGCTGCTTTGGTTTGGCAACAGGAACTTACAATTATTTACTCACACTTCTTCCAGTGGCTTGCATTACAACGACAACAATGAGAATTCGGATTTTTCAGTGGGCTTGAAGGTACTGCATCCTTGAGAACTGATTATTAGTTCGAGTGTGGCTGTTTGTAATTGTATTTACAATTGATTCTGGTTGAATCTTGACCAAAGTCCGTCCATGTTCTGGCATTATTTACATATTTTATGTTTTGAAGGTTTTGACTTTAATTGTTTGTAATTTTATCCTTTGTTTGGGTTGTAGTTTTCATACCTGCTTTTGGTGCGCTTTTTTTAAAGCCTTTTTAAATGGAATCAAGCTTTGCAAGAAGAAAAAGAAAAAAATAGAAAAATATGTAAGCAACCTCTAGGTTAATATTGTTAATGGAGGATGTGTTCTGTGAGATATTCTTGTAACTTCTATGTACCATGAAGGTGTCTTTTAGTATGCAATTCTAGAAGCTTCGTTGGTAGTAATCTTTTAGATAGGCTTGAGAACATCTGTGTGATCTCTCTAGATTAGCTTGACAAGAAGTGCAGAATCTTCTCAGATAGATTTGACGGGATCATGCCTTCTCTAACAGGATCAAGCCTTTGAAAAAAGGATAAAAATGTAAGCATTCTCTAGGTTAATGTTGTTAATTGAGGATGTGTACTGTGAGATATTCTTGTAAGTTGTAACTTCTATGTACTATGAAGGTATCTATTAAGTATGCAATTCTGGAAGCTTCGTTGGTAATTAATCTTTTTGATAGGCTTGAGAATATCTGTGTGATCTCTCTAGATTAGCTGGAGAAGAAGTGCAGAATCTTTTCAGATAGATTTGATGGGATCAAGCCTTCTCTAACAGGATCAAGCCTTGGAAAAAAGGAAAAAAAAATGTAAGCATTCTCTAGGTTAATGTTGTTAATTGATGATGTGTACTATGAGATATTCTTGTAACATCCGTGTACTATGAAGGTATTCTTTTAATGATATGTAATTCTAGAAGCTTCCTTGGTAGTAAACCTTGTAGACATGCATGATAACATCTCTCCAATCTCTCTAGATATTGTTGATAAGAAGTCTAGAATCTTCTTAGATAGATTTGGGAAGTCTATCAATATTGTGTTCCTTTTATTCAAAGCAAGTCCTCTGATCTGACTCTGTTCTTCATTGGGTGGCCTGCTGATCTTTCATCCCTTAGTATTCACATTCTGTTTATCTCTCTTCATTTTTTCACTAATTTCACAAACATGTCTTTATGTTCCATCCTACATTTTAGTCAGTCAAAGCAGAAAACACGTGATCAATAACAGTGGATCTTAATTTGTGAATATCATTATAACTGTATGGAAATGTTAGATCTAAAATTTCTTATACATAGTAGAATAGGCATGCAAGAATCTTAATTTGTGAATATCATTAGCCACTGAATGCATATACTTTCACATAAACCAAATGAGAATTCTTCTATAAAAATTGAAAATTTTTTAAGGCATGGAACTCTAACAGAATTAAACTAGAATTCTAAAAACTTAACAGAAATTAAACTGGAATTCTAAAAACTCAACAAAAATGTTTCAAAGAGAAAAGGCCATTGACAAAATGAAAATGACTCTTATCAAGTGTTTGCCTCACCTTCATCTCATGCACATGCCAGTTCTCCTGACTAAGATAATCCGAAGTCCTTTGATGAACGAACTCCTTCATCCCATGTCCATTATAGGTATGCACCCTGATGTTTGTAAACATTTCAATGGCAGTAACAGTCACCAGTTTTTTCTTTTCTTTTAAGAGAACAACTGTGAAACAAATTTGACATGGTTGTTGCTGCCAAACAGGGATATGAGGTGCTGGACAGAGTTCCATGAAAATCCAAATCGGCAAAAAGTTTTTGAATAGGTAAGCTGGGCTTGAATCAGAGACCTAATACCTCTCCACAGTCCACACAAACATTTAAATGCAGCACAAATGCATATGGGGACATCATAGCTGTACAAAAAGGTAAGAGCATCAGGCTGATCCATTCATTAGATGGGCCACACATGTAAGATTGCTGATTTTTTTAAACAGATAATTGTTTTTGTGCGTGTGGCTGCCAGATGAATGAACCTACCTAACTTTTATCCCAGGTGATCTTCACAGATGGATCCAACTTGATTCACAGCTCAAATCTCCCACAAGCACTTAGAAAATATCATCCAAACAAAACATCTCTATAAGCCTTGTAGTCACATGAGAACTAGTTTGACAAAACAGAAGATAAACTTATAGCTTGAGCTATTTTTGGAATTGATGTAATTGTGGATACCATCAAACATTATTCATACTACTGACCTCTACCCTTAAAGAAACAACTCCAATGAAAAGTGGTCCTTCATCATCATCAACATGGGCAGGGGATACAGAGTTGCTGAACCTGAACCTGAACAGAACATAAGTATAAATGAAAATCAGTAAAAGAACACACGTATGCAATGCCAAGCATCTACATTGTAAGCAACTATGGCACTCCTTATCCAGTTAATAAACTATGACAAAAAAAATTTAGGCATCAACCAAAACATGGCCTTAGGATCTGCTGATCTAGGACATTATGTAGCACCTCTCACCCAAGCTTGGCCCTAAATCAGTGAGCCGAGGCTCAAGACCACATATTTCCTCTTTGCTTGCAGCAATTTTTCATAACATTCATGTTTTATTGTCATTGGTTATCTGACCCAATGCCTGATTCCTACTTGCTGTAGCTTGGTGGTCATTGGTTGGATCCTTGTCGCGGTCACATTTGTCTTGTGTGGTGTATTTCTTCTTCTCCACAAGTAAGTGATATTGGGTTATGCTAATTATCTATAGTATACCAATTGATTTGATTATATCATGTGCCACCTCCTTGAAATTTGATGCAAGAGATGCATGGTTAATGTCAATACTCCATGTGAAATTTTAATGGTTTTCTCATCTCCTTTCAAGTGGCTGTTGGAAGCATTTTTAATGTACGTTTTGTAGTGGGTGGTCAGGCCTTGAATCTCTAATACATTGGGTATGTAGGCAGCCGTTCACACTAGACCGTTCGCTTGGTAGTGTTCTTTCGTGTCATATTGTAAGATTCAAGCTTTTCCGGTAAGACCAACTTCTCAAAATTTTTTTTAATTATTATTATTATTTATACAATCTCATCTTTTATTGAAATATGTTTGTAGAATCATTGATCTATTGTACAACTAAGTAACATGTTTTTTGTATCAAATCCATACAATCTCTAATCATGTTTTTTTTTTTTTTTTTTTTTGTTTTAAGCTATGGATGCCTTTTTCTCATCTTTGTGGTGACTAGTCAATGGTAAAAAAAATGAAAATCTAGTCAAAGACTCCATGCACAGAAGTTGTTTCTTGAGGGGATTGGATTTTTTCCTTGGAGGTTCATCAAGCTTAAGGTACAGAGCTGTGTAATTTGGTCTGGCCTGTTGTGAAAAGTTTAAGGTCTTTTGTGACAATCAATCAATAGGCATTAAGCCTTCCCTCATAGTTAATATATATCATCCCATGCTTTATAATTTTTCAAAATTATGTCGTCATGTTTTTCTTTTTAGCTAATCTGTTAATGTCAGCAGGCTAATGGTGCAAATTGAAGAAGTTTGAATATCAAATAAAATAGGTTTGTAGATTGGGAGCTCTTGTCAGCAGGCTAATGGTGCAAATTGAAGAAGTTTGGGAGCTCTTGTCATTATCTTTGCTAAAATGAGATCAACTGGGAATGAACCTATGTTCACATATATAGGATTTCACACCTTTGTGCCTGGCTGGCACATGTGGTGGCATTTAGATGGGCTAGGTTATACATGTGTATGCTCAACGCACCTCTAAACTCTATATGTGAGCCTCCTTTTTAGATTATTGTGTTTCTTATTGATGTTGCATAACTTCTGCAGGCCTGCATCAACCATAGGACATAATGGGAAGGAGTTTCTCCTAACAGATACTGTTGGATTCATCCAAAAGCTACCAACTACACTTGTAAGCTCTTCTAGAACTTCAAAATCTGCCAATTATACAGGTTAGAAGTCGTGTTTTACTAATCTCAAGCATGTTAGAAGTCGTGTTCAACATGGATTGCCTATGCAACGTGTCCATCTTTTTTCTACATGTGTTTTACTAATCTCAAACCACTTGGAACGGGCCATCATTCCCTGGAAAGAGGCCAATGGGATTTTAATTGTTCTGTGAGCATGAGATGCATTCTGTGCTGAATTCAGTGAAAGTAGAAACTTGTAAAAGATATAATTGGATTTTAATTTCCATGAACTGCTGCTTTCCATTTTTAATTAGATCTTTTGTTCATATATCAGTATTTTTTTTTCCAGCTGATTGTAAATAGGTGGGACAAAACAGAAACTTGTAAAAGATATAAATGGATTTTATTTATTTTTAATTAGATCTTTTGTTCATATATCTCCTTGAACTATATTAAGTCCTATATTTACGTATTTGATATTCAGGAGACGATTGCATCTCCATCGTCAATGGTACCTCAATCAAATCTAATTCTTATACCGGTGGTTTTTTGGACTTTTAGGGGCGGTTTTGGCCGCTGGTAATGCCTATTTTTCTTGTAGTGTTTCCATCATGGATTCCATCCAATCAATGCTATAAAAGATGAATTGTATAGTTCAAAGGTCTAGAGTTCACCTAGAATACTACAACTGGCAAACCAACAGCTAAAAAAAGAGAGACTTGGATTTTGAAGGTTAGAATCTTGTGGTCACCTTAGGGTTGTTATGATAGACCATGAGTAGTGGGGCTATCCTAATGGCCATCCATATGAATGATTTAACTGTGCACATGTCATGTTGTACTAGGGTCTACCAAATAGCCTTATTGTAGGGTAGGGATCATGTGAGATTTTCCCTCCTATCAAGGGAACTAATATTTACACCCAATCTTGTTTCACCAATCAGTAAAAACATGAGAGTTATGGTATTGTTTACCGCTACCATCTGTGGTTCGGGTTCGGGATCGGGTTTAGGTTTAGGTTAGGGTTTGGGCTGGAAGTATGAGTGCTGGAGTCGATACTTTCGGAATCTGAACTCATTCTTTTGAAAAATAGAAAAATGGGAATATTAGTAAATATGGATTTTCTTGTTAAGAAGAAAATAGAAGATGGATAGAAAAAACATAAAAGAGATTTATGCATAATCAAATCTGAAATCATATTTAAGAAAATTACAGAAATTCTGCCGCATATACAGGTTAGTACTTGGCTTGTCATTACTGCCGCACATATACTAGTTTTTATTTATTCAATCAATCAATCATGTTCTTCTTTCTTGCGGCGAATTTTGAGTGTGCAGTACTCTATCCCGGACTATGTTCACGTTGTGCCATTTATGGTTTTACTTGTACATTCCTGTATTGATTACTCAAGCATAACAATTATACGCATTCTTTCAGGTGGATGTTGCATGTAGGAGGATTGGAGCTGCATATTTCAGATTTAAGCATCTGGTACGTCTCTTGTCAAGAATGCACATGATTGGAGTGGCCTGGCCATTTGGACAGGTCGTATTTATGTATTTGCTCAAAATTGATGGAGCATACCCGGATGTGCGTCGGAGCTATCCGGATGAGCGGGGGTCCCTGGAAGGTGGGAACCGCTGTTATGACCATGATGAAGCTGTCCATTTCCTATGGACGGCATTGGAGGGGCCTGACCATTTGGACAGGCCATGTTTATATATTTGCTCGAGATTAATGGAGCAGACCCGGATGTGCGTCGGAGCTATCTGGAAGATCGGGGGTCCCTGGAAGGTGGGAACCGCTGTTATGACCATGATGAAGCTGTCCATTTCCTATGGACGGCATTGGAAGGGCCTGGCCATTCGGACAGGCCGTGTTTATATTTGTATTATATTTGTATTTGCAGGGACCACACCCGAACCCATTCTCAAATCCTATAACCTATAACCAAAACCCCTAACCTATAACCTATAACCTAAATCAAAACCCCTAACCTAAACCAAAACCTAAACCTATAACCTAAACTCAATTCCCTAAAGCTAAACCTACACCTAATCCTAATCTCAACTCCCTAACCTAAACCTAAACCTTAACTTGAAAACCCAAACTTAAACCCAATCTTGAACCTGAACCCGAACCCGGTTTCCTCAACCTTCACCTTAACCTATTCTCAATTACCTAAAGCTTAACCTACAACCTAACCTAAACATAAACCTAAACTTGAAAACCGAAACGTAAACCCGATGCCGAACCCGAACCCAATTTCTTCAACTTAAACCTTAACCTATTCTCAATTCCCTAAAGCTTAACCTACAACCTAACCTAAACATAAACTTGAAAACTCGAACTTAAATCCAATCCCGAACCTGATTTCTTAAACGTAAACCTTAACCTCTTCTCAAATCCCTAAATCTAAACCTACACCTAATCCTAAATCTCAACTCACTAACCTAAACCTAAACCAAAACTTGAAAACCCAAACTTAAACCCGATGCTGAACCCGAACCCAATTTCCTTAACCTAAACTTTAACCTATTCTCAATTCCCTAAACCTTAACCTACAACCCAACCTAAACTTAAACCTAAACTTGAAAACCCAAACTTAAACCCGATCCCGAACCCGAAACCGGTTTCCTAAACCTAAACCTTAACCTACAAACTAACCTAAACCTAACTACCTAACCTAAACCTAAACCTAAACCTAAACTTGAAAACCCAAACTTAAACCCGATCCCGAACCCGAACCCGAACCCGAACCCGGTTTCCTCAACCTAAACCTTAACCTATTCTCAATTCCCTAAACCTTAACCTACAACCTAACCTAAACCTAACTCCCTAACCGAAACATAAATATAAACTTGAAAACCCGAACTTAAATCCAATCCCGAACCTGATTTCTTAAACGTAAACCTTAACCTCTTCTCAAATCCCTAAATCTAAACCTACACCTAATCCTAAATCTCAACTCACTAACCTAAACCTAAACTAAAACTTGAAAACCCAAACTTAAACCCGATGCCGAACCCGAACCCAATTTCCTTAACCTAAACTTTAACCTATTCTCAATTCCCTAAACCTTAACCTACAACCTAACCTAAACTTAAACCTAAACTTGAAAACTCAAACTTAAACCCGATCCCGAACCCGAAACCGGTTTCCTAAACCTAAACCTTAACCTACAAACTAACCTAAACCTAACTACCTAACCTAAACCTAAACCTAAACTTGAAAACCCAAACTTAAACCCGATCTTGAACCCGAACCCGAACCCGAACCCGGTTTCCTCAACCTAAACCTTAACCTATTCTCAAATCCCTAAACCTTAACCTACAACCTAACCTAAACCTAACTCCCTAACCTAAACATAAACCCAAACTTAAACACGATCCTGAACCCGAACCCGATTTCTTAAACTTAAACCTTAACCTATTCTCAAATCCCTTAACCTAAACCTACACCTAATCCTAAATCTCAACTCCCTAACCTAAACCTAAACCTAAACTTGAAAAACCAAACTTAAACCCGATGCCGAACCCGAACCAAATTTTCTCAACCTAAACCTTAACCTATTCTCAATTCCCTAAACCTTAACCTACAACCTAAACTAAACCTAACTCCTTAACCTAAACCTAAACCTAAACTTGAAAACCCAAACTTAAACCCGGTCCCGAACCCGAACCTAGTTTCCTCAACTTAAACCTTAACCTATTCTCAATTCCCTAAACCTTAACCTACAACCGAACCTAAACCTAACTCCCTAACCTAAACCTAAACCTAAACTTAAAAACCCAAACTTAAACCCGATCCCGAACCCGAACCCGGTTTCTTAAACCTAAACCTTAACTTATTCTCAATTCCCTAAACTTTAACCTACAACCTAACCTAAACCTAACTACCTAACCTAAATCTAAACCTAAACTTGAAAACCCAAACTTAAACCCGATCCCGAACCCGAAACCGGTTTCCTAAACCTAAACCTTAACCTATTCTCAAATCCCTAAACCTAAACCTACACCTAATCCTAAATCTCAACTCCTTAACCTAAACCTAAACCTAAACTTGAAAACCTAAACTTAAACCCGATGCCGAACCTGAACCAAATTTTCCTCAACCTAAACCTTAACCTATTCTCAATTCCCTAAACCTTAACCTACAATCTAACCTAAACCTAAACCTAAACTTGAAAACCCAAACTTAAACCCGATCCCGAACCCGAAACCGGTTTCCTAAACCTAAACCTTAACCTACAAACTAACCTAAACGTAACTACCTAACCTAAACCTAAACCTAAACCTAAACCTAAACTTGAAAACCCAAACTTAAACCCGAACCCGAACCTGAACCCGGTTTCCTCAACCTAAACCTTAACCTATTTTCAATTCCCTAAACCTTAACCTATAACCTAACCTTAACCTAACTCCCTAACCTAAACATAAACCTAAACTTGAAAACCAAAACTTAAACCCGATGCCGAACCTGAACCCAATTTCCTCAACCTAAACCTTAACCTATTCTCAATTTCCCAAAGCTTAACCTAAAACCTAACCTAAACTTAACTCCCTAACCTAAACCTAAACCTAAACTTGAAAATCCAAACTTAAACCCCGTCTCGAACCCGAACCCAGTTTCCTCAACCTAAACCTTAGCCTATTCTCAATTCCCTAAACCTTAACCTACAACCTAACCTAAACCTAACTCCCTAACCTAAACCTAAACCTAAACTTGAAAACCCAAACTTAAACCCGATCCCGAACCCGAACCTGGTTTCATAAACCTAAACCTTAACCTATTCTCAATTCCCTAAAGCTTAACCTACAACGTAACCTAAACCTAACTCCCTAACCTAAACCTAAACCTAAACTTGAAAACCCGAAATTAAACTCGATCCCGAACCCGAACCCGGTTTCCTAAACCTAAACCTTAACCTATTCTCAATTCCCAAAACCTTAACCTACAACCTAACCTAAACCTAACTACCTAACCTAAACCTAAACCTAAACTTGAAAACCCAAGCTTAAACCCGATCCCGAACCCGAACCCGATTTCTTAAACCTACACCTTAACCTATTCTCAAATCCCTTAACCTAAACCTACACCTAATCCGAATCTCAACTCCCTAACCTAAACCTAAACCTAAACTTGAAAACCCAAACTTAAACCTGATGCCGAACCCGAACCCAATTTCCTCAACCTAAACCTTATCCTATTCTCAATTCCCTAAACCTTAACCTACAACCTAACCTAAACCTAACTCCCAAACCTAAACCTAAGCCTAAACTTGAAAACCCAAAATTAAACCCGATCCCGAACCCAAACCCGGTTTCCTTAACCTAAACCTTAACCTATTCTCAAATCCCTTAACCTAAACCTACACCTAATCCTAATCTCAACTCCCTTAACCTAAACCTACACCTAATCCTAATCTCAACTACCTAACCTAAACCTAAACCTAAACCTAAACTTGAAAACCCAAACTTAAACCCGATGCCGAACCCGAACCCAATTTCCTCAACCTAAACCTTAACCTACAACCTAACCTAAACCTAACTCCCTAACCTAAACCTTAACCTATAGGTTTTATTAATTTATTAAGAAAAAAAGAAGAAGAAAATGGTTATACATGATGCACTTCGATCAATTTGTTTTTCTTTCCTCCAATTGTCATTCTGATTTATGAATGTCATGACTATTTGTAGGATGATGGAATATACGAAGCTGTTGCAGGAAGTGACTTTGTCATTACTAGAGGTTCATTTCGAGACGACTCTTCAAAGTACTACATAAATGACTGTGGAAGTAATTTTACAGAGGTCACTAAGAAATTGAAAGGAAAAGGAGTGGACTTGGACAACAACCGGTTTTTTATTCTTCAGGTGGGTGATGGCTAAAAAAGGCCTATTTACTTGTGAAAAAAATATCATACTATCAAAATATATCTTCTCTTTTAATTCTTTATCTTTGAAATTTCAGGGTGAAGTCGAGCAAATTTCTCTAATAAAGCCAAAGATTTGTATTTTCAGCATTATTGTAATTGTAATTGTAATTGATTGAATGAAGGATTGTAATTGTAATTGATTGAATGAAGGATTGTAATTAATTGTAATTGTAATTGTAATTGATTGAATGAAGGATTGTAATTGATTGAATGAAGGATTGTCATTGAATGAATGAATGATTATAATTGATTGTAATGGAATGAATGAATGATTATGCAGGTGGTAATTGAATGAACAAATAATTGTATATATATTTTTTAATATAGAATTTGCTACGGATTATATCCGTAGCTGTTGTAAACTATAGCTACGGATTAAATCCCTAGCTGTTACGATTAAATCCGTAGCTGTGGTAACCTACAACTACGGATATAATTGCTACGGCTTAGATCCGTAGCGGTTGCCAGATATAGCTACGGATTAAATACGTAGCGGTGGTGATTAAATCCGTAGCTGTTGTGACCTATAGCTACGGATATAATTGCTACGGATTAAATCCGTGGCCATTTTGACCTATAGCTACGGATTAAATCCGTAACTATAGGTTCCAGACCTATTGTTATGGCACCTACGACTACGGTAGTGCTACGGACTAGATCCGTAGGCATAGGTCTATGGCTACGGATTTAGTCCGTAGCCTTTGCCCATTTTTCTGGTAGTGAATTGAACATGTTTAAGGGTTTAAACACATATCATATGATACTACTACTTAAGGCCGCACTCTAACAAAAGTGCGAAGTGGTCAAGGGTTGTTCACTCATTATATAATTATCTAATCTAGGGTAGTAACCCAATCCCACATAAATTAGGGTAGTAGCACATCACATGATCATGTGGTGGTAGACCACTCATGCCGCACAATTTCATGTGGTTTAAGACATCATATACACTACAATTTCATATGGCTTAGAGGTTGCTTGAGCATTACTGAATTTCATGGTTAGGGACCGTAAGTTCACATGTTAGTGGTCACCTAAGCAGCACATAATCATAGGATTTGGGCTATGCGTTCATCACAATTGTATCAATTTCAGGCTGTTCACACACCACATAATCACATGATTGTATGCCAGCAATATATAGTAATTTTAACAAGGATCCAGGCCATTCACATATCACATTGCAAACAATCCATTTTGCATAATTAATGGGCCACCAATCCATGGTAGGTCTGGGGCTAAAAATCAAGTCAATCTATGGCACATGTGGGCCACACCACACACAAAAATTGAGAGGATTACCCTCCATTAAAACATTCATGATTACTTGTTGGGCCACTGAGGCGTGGATCACAAATCCAGCCCATCCATTATGTGTGTACCACTTAGTTGAGGGGTCAGACCAAGTTTCAGATGCATCCAAATTTCAAATGGACCCCACAAGTGCTTTTATATACTTGAGCTCCGAGTTGTATGAACGGTTCAAGGAGATCAAAGTTACACGGGTCCCAAAGTGATGTATGTATTACATATACACAGTTCACCTATTTTTATTTTTATTTTTATTATTTTTATTATTTTTATTATTTTTAGAGATCATTTTATAGCATTATCCAAAAATGAATCATATCCAAAGATTATCTGGACCTCACCACAAACAGTAGTGGAGATAATGATTTCACCGTTAAATAATTTACAGGGCCCACCTTAATGTTTATTTTCCATCCAATCTATTCATAAGGTCACAAAGACTTGAATTAAGGGGAAAAACAAATTTCATATTGGTCCAAAACTTCTGACCCAAAAAGGGCTCCAATGGTAGATGTTCAATCCCTGCTGCTTTTGTAGTGTGGCCCACTTGATAGTTAGATCTATCTTATTTTTCTTCTCAAGCCTTGAGACAAGCTCGCCAAATGGATGGACGGTTTGGATATAACAATACCTCATGATCAGATTGATCCAACTTCCTTTTTTTGTTTTAAGTTTTAATTTTATTTATTTATATATATATATTTTTTTATGGTGTGGGCCACCTGAATTCCATGTACGATTGATTTTTGGGGGTGACCCATTTTTAAAGGGGACCCATCAAATGCACTGTGTAGATGCTCGATAAGCATCAAGGTGGGGCCTTTGGTGGGGCCCACTTCCTTGCCCGTTCCAAGCAGCAGCGTCCTCTGAACGCTGGACGTCAGTAGCCAGAGGCATCGGCCCCCTTGGCTATACGTGTGTGTGTGTGTGTGTATTGTTTTTTTTTTTTTTTTTTTTTTTTTTTTTTTTGTTTTGTTTTAGTGTAGTTTTTCATAGGTGGGGCCCACATCCTGACGATCCACTTCGACTACTGGTTTCTCCAACTCATAATAGGTATAATGAGCCTAATAATATTTTTTGACATACAGAAACATCACAACGGGCCAATAGATTATTACTATTAAAATAATATTTTTGATAGTGTGGCCTACCAAAGATTTGGATTGTCTTCATTTTTTAGCTCAATGCCTAAAATGAGCTGGAAAATAGGATGGACGGTGTGGATCAGATACATACATCAAGGGCGGGGCCTGTTGTGGCCCACAGCCCTGCCCTCTCTTGGTCTCAACCAGCAGGGACGCTGCTTGTTGCACCGTCCCCAGGATGCTGACAGCAATCAACGTCTAACACTGTTTTTTTTTTTTTTTTTTTTTTTTTTATTTTATTTTAAATTTTTAAATTTTTTTATTTAAATATTTGTGCACGTGTGTGCATGGGGGTGTGTGTGATTGGCCAGCCCAATGGGCCAATGCTTGGACGGTTGGATAACTAGTGGGGCCATGTTTTGCTGGCCAAGCTGATAATTATGTTTTCTCTTCATCCACATCCTTGTGACCATATACCCATGTATGATGGTTAGTTTACATCACGGTGGGCCCACGGCTAGTGGGTCCCACACAAGCTTCAGATCAAGCTAATATTTGTTTCATCCCATCATCTATATGTGTGTAACCATATATCACAATGGGCCGTACTATCAATGAGTCCTACATCATCATTATCATTATCATCACATCATCACCACAATCAATCATTTAAATAATCAAGAAAGAAAACAAACCATAAGAGTGGAGGGGGGTGTACTCACCTTTATGAATTAGATGGATGGTTGAGATGGATGGAAGGGATGAAATTGATGGTTGAGATGGATGGAAGGGATGGGATTGATAGAGTTGATGGTCCACCAAGATCACTCCTCTCTCTCTCTCTTATATAGAAAATGATGAAATGCTAAGGGATGGAGGGGTATTTGTAGAGAAATGGATAAAAATTTGGTTAAGTTAGGATAATGTGATTAATATTAGCTTAGGCTAGGATTATGGGAATTTGTGTATGATTAAGAATTAATGGTGGATTAAGGAGACATGGGGTGGCATGGCATGATGACATCATGCTTGAGGTGTGGCATGGAGAAGAGTTGACTTGGGGTGTACATGAGAGAGGGAGGGGTATGGGTGTGTGACATCACACACATGGGTAGAGATTCTCTCACCCATGTGTGGCATGTACATGTATGCATGGCATGTGTTATGTACATGTGTGGAATGGAGTACATGGCGCCATGAGCATATGATATAATAATGATTCTTCACGGAGTATCTCACTAACGGAGTATCGTACAGACTCACGGGTGGTACCTTCACGATCGCGGTGATGGGGCGGTCGATATGAGATAGGTTTCGAGGTCTTGGGGTTCCGGTCAGTTGGGTGTTTACTATGAACGACTAATCCAGGTCTAGCTAAGGGCGTCGATCATCGTGTACATAAGCAGAAAGTCGTACGGAATAGACGGGGTCTTACACATTGACCTAATTCTCAATGAAGGAGAATCGTGAGGGTTGGAAGGGATTCCATCACCAAACCATGCCCTGGAGACATTGGCTAACAACAGGATTTACCAATCCCACAATCTCAAAATAAGAAAAAGAAGATACTCAAAGCTATTGTAGATCTATTGTAATTTGAGTCACAACAAACCATTAAAAATTGAGAGTATTCCTTAAATGTCAAATTAGAATCAAAGAAGTTCAACAAGAACAAGAATCAAAATAAGAAAAGCATCTAAATATGCTACTAGCTTCACCTCTTAGCCTTAGCTAAGAGATTTAGCCAACCATAAACATGATTGGATCTAAAACCTTAGAAGAAAGCATTAAAAACAAACTAGGAAAGAAGAAAAACTCTTGGGAGGCTCCTCTACCCTTTGGTTATGCTCTTTGAAACCCTAGATATCTTTAAAAGTCTGTAGGAACCCCATATTTATAGCCTAGTCTGGTCAGTTTCGCAAAACCGCCTCAATTTATGCAGTCTGCGTAACACTGCGTAACACGTTCGATGATATCGAATAGCCTTCGATGTCATCGAACGTAAGTTAAATTCTGGAAGTCGCCCCTTTACGCACTGTGTAACTTTCATGTCATTGAACAAACTTGGATGTCATCGAACGACCTTCAATGTCATCAAATTGTCTTTGAATAATCGAAAAAGTGTCAAAAACAGTCTAGTGAATTGCTTCAAAATTCTTCAATAAATTCGATGTCATCGAGCAATTATTCGATGTCATCGAGAGAGTCTTCGAGTACTCGAGAATTGCATCCAATGTGTCCAACAACCAACTTGATTTTTATGTAAAAATTTGATGTCATCGAACTTTAGGTTCGATGTTATCGAACAGTGGTCGATGATAAGATCAGTTCCAATGTTGTTAATTTCTACACTTTGCACTGTGAACTTCCTTCCTTCTCTACCTAGTTTCCTTGAATCTTGGGGTCTTAAAATCTTCAATCTTGGTCTCCAAAAATCCGTTCTTTGCCTTGGTGATTCTTGAGCATTAAATCCATGCTTTTAACATTCTTTTCAATCCAAGTTATTAAACTCACCATGCAACACAAACATGTATAAAATATACCATTAAGCATTATCATGTTCATAAAACCAAGATATAAATGGGGGAAAATATGCAATATTTGACACTCAACATATAGCTCGTATACCAAATAAGTTTTGTTTGGTGAAAAATCAGATAAGTTTGATTGGTTGACTTATGAAATGGACCAACTCTATTAATCAACACGGACCAAAGGGATTTGAGCCTTAAGGGACATCTACTTCCAAAAATAGGCCGAACTTCAAGGAGATTGGTGCAATTGTAAAGATACTCAAAGAGGATGCAACTTTAAGTCCACTCAAATGGCCGATTGCCGACCTAACTTATAGGTCCGCCATAGCTCGGCTATATGTAACACCCTGTACTTTTTAGTACTCGGGTGTTATCGTGTCACCCAACTTAGTATGAACGCTAACCTAGCTTACTTGAACAATCACCCTCAATCTATCCATCTTAACCATTTGATGTTAACTACGACAACAAGACCTTTAAGAGTTTAGTTCAATCAGCCTTAGATCCCTAATGACCTTTCAACCATCTGATTTTGGACTATAACTACTCACAACACAATTGTAAGATTTGAGATCGATCTGTCCATTTAACCACCACAACATGATTAAATTGACCTTGTAAATAAATAAATAAATAAATAAACAATCCTACCATTAGAATTTGGATCATGATGATATTTCAGAATACACCTATTTAGTACAATTAAATCACATAAAGTAAATTAGGGATCAAAGTAATAAGATCCACCATTCATCAGGTTACAACATCTCATTGGATTATCCGTCCTTTGGAAACACAAACCGGATCATCTATCCCCATATTTGACTAACAGATCACACCTAAATATTTCTTAGGGTTCCTAGGACTATTAATAACTAAAGATGAGTCAATTCAACTGTTGAATTATTTGAATCATTAGGATGTCGAGAGTTGATAAGTGGACGTTCACTTGGTGTGGCTCACTTAACTATTAAATTAGTTGAAAAATGAGGTACATAACTCGAAGTGGTTGACTCACCTGGAGGAATACTTCCCATTAGAGGTAGGCCCTGCAATTTTAATTTATAATAATAATAATAATAATAATAATAATAATAATAATAATAATAATAATAATAATAATGATAAATGTTGAAATTCATTCTAAAAATAACATTTAATATTCTAAATCCATAGAATAGGTGGTCCCAGTCATTTAAATGAATTCTAGGGACCCTTTTTACCGTTAAAAATCATATTAGAGTTAACCCAACAATTAGATCAATATGAAGCAACAAAATAAGATAAAATTCGCTGAGTGCCGCCCACCTAAGCCTTGGATCTGCTTCGTACTTTGGGTTGGGCCCTAATTCAAGCCGATAAAATAGATGGATAGAGTGGATCCGCCGAAATCCCTATGTGGACCCCACTTTTGAAGTCACAAGTGCACAAGGAGGTGTGCACTTGATGTGCACTGAGCTGAGAAGCTCGATCAAATTGCATTGACCTGAGATTTCCTTAAAAAGAGAGAATTTCTCTCTCTCTCTCTCTCTCTCTCTCTCTCTCTCTCTCTCTCTTTTGTTTTCTGTCGTACCCCGATGAACAGACGTCGTCCGTCTATTTTGATCAGTGGCCTACCATCAAACATCACCTTGATGATCTAAACTGTTCATTTAGTAGAGGATCCACGTGCGACCAAAACCTGATAAGTTTCGCACGATTCAGCACGTGTGCATGCACACTATTTTTGACGCAAACAGTACCTACAAGCACAAATGCTTTCCAAAAATAGAAATTCCAAACCATTAGTGCCAGCTTGGTAATCTGCGTGCGCCCCTCATCCTCTATCTTGACCGTTTATTCCAAGCAATCCCAACCCTTCAACTTAGGGCTCTCTTCCATAGCCAAACTCAAACAACGGCCGATTTTGGGAGTGGTTTTGAATGGATCATATCCTGACCATTTGGGTTCAATCCAACGGTCTAAGAAGGGCTAGGGTTAGTCATAAGAGAAGAAGGGATCGAGCAGCAGCAGTCCCCATTCACAGCAGCTGTGCTCGGAAACCCACCGCAAGCTCCCAAGGTTGAACCCGCCGGTCCAGTCTCCTCCAAACTTCAAGGAATCTTGTTTGCAAGCTTTCTAGGGTCCATAAAGATTGTCCCTAAGGACTGGATCGGAGGAAGAAGCCGGGAAACCGGAAACACCATTAATGGCAACCATCTTCTTCGTTGTTCGATTGCACTAGGTCGACATGGTTCAACCATGGTTACGATTGGTCTCACTCCTGGACGTCTCTAGAGAAGAAAGGGAAAGAAAGGAAAGAAAGAAAGGAGAGAGGAAGATGGAGAAATGAAGAGAGAAGGGAAGAGAATGAGTGCAACTATTTCACTCGTTGCCGAGTCGAGAGGACTCGACTCGCCAGCATCGACTGTCTTCATCTAGTCAAGCTGAGTTGTTGCCCTAGTGGTCCGCTCAAGCTCTTCCTGAGTCCAGACATTGCTAGACCTATTTGAGGAAGGAAGAAGAAAAGAGAGAGGGAGTCAGGGGGACCGGACTGAGATTGGACTGGACCACCTCGTGTGGTCGAGTCGACTCATTGGGGCTGTTACGCATTCATATTGCATTGAGTCGAGCTGACTTAGTTTGAGTTGCGCATTTGGTAGGAACCAGGACTGTCAAGCATCCTTTCCATCAGGTAAAGAGTGGAGAAAGTGTGCATGTGTGCAACATCGATTCAACCTAATCGAGTCGCCAGTGTGATTGCCTGAGTCACTGGTTCGAGTGTTGCTAGACGTTCCAACATAGTAGGAGAAGAAGAGAGAGGGAGAGATGGAAGAAAAGAAAGAGGAAAAGGAGAGAAGGAAAAGAAGAGAGAAAGAGGGCTGACTAATTGGAACTTAACTCGGTCCAGCTGAGTTGACTCAGCCACTGCACACCCAACCTTAGTCTAGCCCGGGTTCAGCAGTTTCTCCTCGGGGTGAGCCTAATTTCTCAGCACCTTAGTCAAGTTAGATCGCTAGGTAATTCCTCTCAATCAATTCATTAGTCTAATGAGTAAGTTATAAGTTATTAACTTAGTAGTTTATGGAATTTAAGTTGAACAAATATGATTAGGTCCATTTGGACAACAACATTTGGAGAAGTACGGCAAACCAAATCCCCAATCAAGTATAATCCGGGATTGAGTCTATCACCACATTGTACTAGTTTCAAATGTAGTAAGATGTTCCCTCAACACTCTCTTAATTAGGAACTATTACAATTGATTGGTTACCTAGTTCGACTCCTTATACATTATGTCTTCGTTTAGATAGGTAACTTCCATTCGAAGTCAATCCAAATCAACCATCCCACTTCCATCAAAAGGACAATATTCGATTTAGGAGGCACACACACCTTCTGGGGGCAACGCCATTTAACGAACCAACATCTAAGGTGATGACTTTTCCCCTTAAGCTTTCCACTTCCAAATTAGTTTAAGTAATAGTCTTTATTAGAATCACAAATGTTATCTCATAGCATGCGATCTTTTATCAATTCTTAAGGCATGAATTATACTTGAATTATAGTTGACAGTTGTGAACCATGATTCCATACAATAACTACTTACATGATGGTTTTCATTTAAATTTAAATTGATAGTTCTTATCATGACTTATTGTGATTATTATGAATCAACTTATGTCAAGAATGTTATAACTATATGCTTTATCATGGTTTGTTGTGAGTCGCTTATGGATCTCTATTCACTACACTTAATAGTGGGTGATCCCTCTTGTGTATGTGAACCCATGCTTGGGATGTAACAAGATAGAGTGTGGTAAGAAATGGACCCTCGATTTGGAGGTTATATGGGACCTGGAACATTGATGTGGGATTTACCATCCATAGGTCATACAACTTGAGTGACTTAGAATTGACCTCTTTAACCGCTCAAATTTAACTTTACTTGACCCCTTTGCCATCTCGATTTAATGATCCAAGCACCCTTTTACCGCTGCGATTTAATATTTGTCCCATGTTTTGATGATTGCCTTGCTTGCCTTCGATGGCCTATACCTATGAGATGGAAATCCCTACTTATTGAATTTAATTGGCCACTGGTTGACGAACATCCATTATACATCCTAAGATGAGAAAATCTCATGAGCTGGGGATGGTGGGAATGAGACACTATGCCTGAGCTGTTGGCCTACGCTGGGTGACGAGTCCCCCGTAGTGACCTTTGAGTTTACTTAAATTGGTTGGTTGTAATTAGAATAATAATGGTTTGACTAATCATGCATTTATAGCATATTAGCGATGATGGGTGGCTAATTCTGGATGTTGTAGCATGTTCCCTTAGGTTTAGTAGGGTATCGTTTCGCTAGCTCCCAGACCATCGACTATCGACTTACGTACGTGATGTATGATGACTTAGTCACTATGTTGTATGAGATATGCTATGCTGGTGACTAGTCTTATGCATGGGTGACGAGCCCAAGTCCGACTAGAAGAACATCCCCAGGTCAATGTGCATTCACGCATCCATGCATCTAAATAAGACTGCATCATGTATTATTTTGAATGCCTTATTATTTTTAACTATACTTAGCTAAGGTGGTGGTATGTAATCTTGAGGGGAATTCACACTGAGTTAGCCACTCATTTATCGAATATATAACCATACAGGTAATACAGGTGGCTTGAAGGATATTCATGTTTAGATTGATAAAGAGTAGAGTATGATTATCAGGGATGCATGGTTATATCTGCCAAGAGAAGTTGCGCGATCTTGTGGCTCAAGTTAACATGCATTTTATTATTTCTCATGTGTAAATTGTGTAATTTTTGTATTTGTTAATATATAGACATTGGTTTATATAAGTCATTATGGGCAACTGCTCATATATTCTGAATATAAGTGCAAATTTTCTTTATGTTTGGTTTGTCCATCTTCTGCTAAACTGCTAACTCTAAAATAAAAGGAAAAGAAAAAAATATATATACATATATATATAATTATATATATATATATATATATATATATATATATATTTCTGAATTTGACTATCTTTAAAGGTTAACACTCGAGTTTTTGGAGAATGAGTCATATACTCGGGTTCTGAAAACTCAGGGTGTTACATTATAGCTCGGGATAATCTCTAAAACAAGGCAAATGCCGACTCAACGGAAAGCTCAATATGGCTTGTACAATCTTCTCCTGGATTAATAGTTCAGGAATCTCTCTAACAGTCCGTAGACCTCTCCCAAGATCTTCGGAGGATCAAATCAGATCCCGAGAGCCTCGGACGACGATAATCTCGAGAAGATCCCAAACGAATCTCTAAACGGATTTGTTTCCGATGTATCAGAAACGACTCCTTGTTACAGCTGTCTTCCTTCTTTTATAAATAGAGGTACCCTTAACCAATGTAAGGTACACATTACACACCCATATACTCGACTGGTGACTCTTTTCCTTAAGAGATCCTGCCCTACAAAAGACCTAAGGTCCTGACTTAGGGAACGGAGGGTCCCATGTACAAACCAGGGTCTCCTTTGTTTCTTGTTTTCATTTGTGCAGGTCTCGAAGGGTTAACCAGGGAGGGTCTACCAGAAAACTGCAACAACAGTTTGGCGTCGTCTATGGGAATCGACGTCTTAAGCTATTTCAGTTTTACCAGATAAACTTCGGACAAGCTACAATGACGAGAGGGAAGAAGAGAACTCGAACCTCCCCAGTTGCAGCTCCAGTTAAACATGAACACATGCCGCCACCCCCAGAACAACCCAAGCAACCAGAAATCATTAGGGCTCATCCTCACAACATTAGGTGAACTCTGATTCTGGGAGGCAGGGTCAGCAATCCCGTATAAAGGGAGGTTGGTTGAACGCCCTCGAAAAAGAGGTCAGAATGATCAGAGAGAACATGGGCTACATGAGACAGATGCTGGAGCAACTGCAGCCCCAGCATTTGCAGAGAGCCGATATGGAAGATGAACAAGCGGGCAACAACCCTCTTCAACCTTCCTGCACGTGAGCAACCTCTCAAAGAAGCTGAACACCCTCTCAAAAAAAAAAACCAGCAATATAGCACGGCCAAACCAGTCTCGTCTCATGTCTCGAAAACCACAACTTTGCCCGCTTCCGACTTATGCCATGAGTTAGATCGGAAGAAGCATGGTAAGGCCCCGGTTGAAACTACTGCTGAAAGTGGCGAATCTTGTGAAGCCGAGCTAAAGAATTTGCAAGATTAGATCGGGGACATTCAACAACCTTACCAAACCAACGTGCCGACACAAGCCACAATGGAGGAATCTAACCCCCCATTTAATGCCGACATTATGCAGGCTCAACTACTGGACAGGTTTCAGTTGTCCCATATCACTCCCTTCTCAGGGAGTACCGACCTGTCGGAACACATGGAATCCTTCAGAGTCTACATGGAACTCCACGACGCCTCTAATGCGGTCATGTACCGAGCCTTTTCTTTAACCCTGGTTGGAGCTGCTCGACTGTGGTTCAAGTAGTTGAAGCCGAACTCCATCAGTTCATTCTCTCAACTCAGCCAAGCCTTCATCACGAACTTCATTGGAGGAAAGAAGAGGCTCAAAGCACCTGCCCACCTCCTTCAGATCATCCAGAAAGAGGGCGAACTCCTGAGAGACTACATCAAGCGCTTCAATCTGGAAGCCTTGCAGGTTTGTAAACACTCAGAAGAGCTCGCCCTCAACGCCATCATTACCAGATTAAGAGATAAGCAGTTCCTCTTCTTGCTGGATAAGAATCCTCCTACAACGATGGCTGAACTACTAAACAGGTTCCAGAAGTACGCCAATGCTGAGGAATCTCAAATCCTACGAGAAGCCATACAGAACAAAGCTCCTCCGATCAAGAAGCAGAATAGGAAAAGGAAGGACAACCAATCGCGAGACAATCGCAGCCCGAACAAGCGGCCCAATAGTAAGTTTAAGACTTACACTCCCCGCAACAAAACTCCTGAACAAGTTTTGATGGAGATCTAAGATAAGCGTCTCCTCAATTGGTCGAATAAAATGAAGTTCGATCCCAAAAATAGAAGTAAGAACAAGTATTGTCACTTTCATCGGGATCACGGACACAACACAAGTGATCTTAAACAAGAGATCGAAGCACTCATCCGTAGCAGCCATCTTGGGGATATGTTAACCATAGAGGAGATCAGGTTGTGACGAAAGAGAATCAGCCCATTAGCAATGAACCAACTAGGGAGATCCACACCGTAGCAGCCATCTTGGGGAGTATGTTAACCATAGAGGCGATCGAGTTGTGGCAAAAGATAATCAGCCCATTAGCAATGAACTAACTGCGAAGATCTACACTATCTTTCGGGGCCACAGAGGTGGAGGAGACTCAAACAATGCTCGGAAGGTACATGATAGGAGCATTGGTAATCTCGAAGATGAAATCCTATTAATCGGGAGACCTCTGAAAGAAAAAAGAGTGGAGAACCATAGCCCGACCTTCACTGAAGAAGACGCCCGAGGAATCCATCACCCACACGATGACGCGCTTGTGGTTACCTTGACCATAGCCAACCGAAAGGTGTTTCGTATCCTCGTTGACACTGTATTGTCGGTTGATGTCCTCTTCACTCTGGCATTCAACAAAATGGGGGTTGGTTGATCTCTACTTCGGCCTGTTAAGACCCCGTTGCTCGGTTTCTCAGGTGGAAAGGTCATATCCGAAGGGGCAATTCAGCTCCCACTCACAGTCGGGGTGGACAAAACCAAGTCACCACAATGGTCGACTTCTAGATAATAGATTTCTCGTCCGTTTACAACGCAATCCTTGGCTGACCATGTCAGAATGCCCTACGAGTCGTGGTCTTGACCTACCACTTAGCTATGAAGTTTCCGACCGAACAAGGGATCGGGTCATCGAAGGGTGACTAACACGACTCTTGGCAATGCTATGTGATGACACTAAGAACCTTGCACCAGACTATGACCATTACTTCACTGGATCCTCGTGAAGACTCCGAAGAAAGGGGTCATCCCATGGATGACCTTGTTCCCGTTCCACTGGACGAATTTGTCCCTTCTAAAACCATTCAAATTGGGTCGTCCCTGATGGCACCATTACGGGACAACATGATAGCTCTCCTCCGACACTGTGCGGACGTCTTCGCATGGTCTCATGAAGACAAGCCCGACATTAACTCTAAGATCATCGTACACCGGTTGAACGTCGACCTTGCTCACTGACCAATTCGACAGAAGCGTTGTGCGCTCGGTCCCGAAAGATATGCGGTAATCGCAAAAGAAGTCGACAAACTCCTCAAAAATGGATTCATTGAGGAAGTTTATTATCTAGACTGGATGGCCAACATTGTATTGGTGAAGAAGGCAAATGGGAAATGGCAGGTCCGTGTGGACTATACAGACATGAATAAGGCCTGTCCCAAAGATAGCTTTCCTCTCCCTCGAATCGACCAATTGGTCGACAGAACAGCTGGGCACGAGTTGTAAGCTTCATGGATGCATACTCCGGTTATAATCAAATTGTAATGCATCCATATAATAAAACAAAAAACAGCCTTTGTCACCGACAAAGGTCATTATTGTTACTGAGTCATGCCTTTTGGATTAAAAAACGTAGGAGCCACTTATTAGCGATTGGTCAACAAAATGTTCACTGAGCAGATAGGGCGAACAATGGAAGTTTATGTCGATGATATGCTCATCAAGAGCATCAAAACTATAGACCATATCACTGACCTTGAGGAAATGTTCCTCATCCTTTGCAAGTGCCGGATAAAGCTAAACTCGAACAAATGTGCCTTCGGGGTTAGCTCAGGAAAGTTCCTCGGCTTTTTGGTCAGCCAACAAGGAATTGAAGCGAACCCCGAGAAGATCAAGGCTCTCCTTGATATGCAATCACCAAAGACAACCAAAGATGTTCAACGACTCACAGGGAGGATAGCTGCCGTTAATCGTTTCGTGTCCCGATCTACGGACAAATGTCTCCCCTTCTTCAAACAGTTGAAGGGGAAACAAGTGGTAGACTGGACAGAAGAATGTGAGGCGGCCTTCTAGCAGCTCAAGCAATATCTAAGGTCGCCACCACTGCTCTCCAAACCCGAGCAAGGAGAGTCCCTACTGTTATACTTGGTTGTTTCTGATGCAGTAATCAGCTTGACTTTAATTAGGGAACACGAGGGAAATAAATTCCCAGTATACTACGTCAGCAAAGCCCTAGTTTCAGTCGAGGCAAGATATCCAACCTTGGAAAAATTAGCATTGGCTTTGGTCTTTTCTTCTCGACGCTTGCGGCCGTACTTCCAAGCTCATACCATCGTTGTCCTAACCGATCAACCACCACGTCAAGTTCTCCAAAAACCCGAAGCTTTAGGACGACTAACTAAGTGGGCGATCGAGTTAAGTGAGTTCAACATCAAGTACCAACCTTGAGCAACTATTAAAGGTCAGGCAGTGGCCGACTTCATCGTCGAGCTAACTCCTACACTAGGGCAAGTTAGCGACCTACCCAGTCTGGAGCTCGTCCCAAGTGTAACTTGTTCACAACCCCAAGTAGGGTCGCGATGTAGTTATAATCTTGGTAAGACCGCGGTCAAATCCACAGGGACTAAATGTTAGTCCCAAACCCGAAAATCGGATTCACAGGAATCTCGATCGCCGAATCCGGTGCCAACAGCCTCCGTAGTACCCCATTCTCGGCTCCTAGCGTCCATACGCCTGATTTCGATCCTGGGATCCTACAAGGAGGATTTTTTTTTAATGTTGTTTTAATATACATTTAACTCGTAATAAGCATAACCACAAATATACCCAAATCACAAAAACAACATCATCATCACATATCTACTAATATAATCATTTGAGTATAATGCTGAAATGGAAATACATAAATCAAAAATCAAGCTCCAGAAGACCACTGCACGCTCCAAGCTCAACACTGCTGCAACCTAACATCACCTGCACGCATCTATCGTGCATAAGCTTATAGAAAGCTTAGAGGGTGGTGTAAGTGTGTGCACAAGATAAGTGTTAAGTATTCAATATAATGCCATCATCATACAATACTAAAAATATTGGTAATCCATAAATCGTACATTATCGGAATAAGCAGAAATACTGACAAGATCATGAATCATAAGATAACAGAGTAAGTAATGCAGAACAACTATGCAAATAAGGAGTCATAAAAAGTAAAATATCAGATGTCGAGGATGCGTTGCAATATACAATTCCTGATGAGTTCACGAATAGCGTCAGCCGTATCTAGACCATATAAATGCAGAAACGCAGCAACCCAAAATGCCACATGCCGCAGATGTAATGTAATATGCGATGTGAATGAAATGACCATGCTGGAGTGTGAAGTTGGGATGATAGTACGTAGTATCGCAGGCTATGGAGTCCACCACAAGGGACTTCTATCCAAACCAGTCCCATACCTAAATTTGGATAGTCAAACTCAATGTGGTAAACTCCTGATCTCAGGTTAGTCGCGCGCCCAACCGAAATCCTGGCCATGTGAAGGTACACGTAACAAATAGTTACACACCACCAGCCCGAGTGGATAGTAAATGAATGAATGAATGAATATGCAATTCTTGCTCAATAAGTCCACATATCAGTACGGTTCATCTCTGGGATCATCACTGGGGTTTAGTACACTCTAAATGGCATTGCCGCTCTCCGAGCCACACAATCTTAGTGAGCATAAGAAACCTCACTATCCGCCTGACCAATAGTCTGCCAATGCCTATTCGGCACGTCGATAGCGAACACATTCCTCGAGCTGGTCAAACTTAGCCTAGCAATGCCCCCTACGCTCGGGCGGGTAAGGCTACACCCCCTCTCAACCGACCACGACACAGTGGGAGACGCGGCCTCCTGGTATTCGGCACTCTGCGCTCATGTATCCACTCGGTCTCGACGTTGGGGCGTCCTCTGGTACCAAGAGGGTTTTAGAGATTTTCACCCAGGGCCATCTATGGCAGCCCGATGCTCGAACCAAACATTTCTGGTGTCCCATCTGGCCATCTACGATATACCTGTGGAGGCTACGACCCTGATGTCGCTAGGACATATAGTAATCACAACACACAATGCAAGATGCATGAGTCATATAATCCAGTCATGCATCAATCCTGTGCATACCGTGCGCTCATGTGAGATAACCTCCGCCTATTGGGGAGTCTCATAACAATCTGCCCAATGACATATGCAATGGTCAACCACATCTCATAACGAACATACAGATGATGCATATGGGCATGTATGATGATGTTATGCTGTCACATACTCATAATCGGTATTAATAACCGGCATCAACAATCAACCTCGATAATGTGGACATTTAACCAACATTGCCCCCAAGGAATGGCCCATGTAGAGCCTAACATACAGTGGTCTCATGGCCTCCCACAAGGGCCAAATATAAACATCATGGGCCTCACTCAAGAGCTTAATACACATCACGATGGGCCTCACTCGTGGGCCACATATACATCGAATGAGTCGCATCTCACGGGTCTAATATACATCACAACGGGCCGCTCACACGGGCCTAATATACGTTAAGTCGGGCCTCATCATATGGGCCGGAAATATATCACAATGGGCCACGTCCCATGGGCCTCGAATATATCACAACAGGCCTTGACAATCAGAATCGGCCTCAACAATTGGCCTCGACAATCGGCACCGATAATTAGCATCGATAATCGGCACCGACAATCAGCATATAAATAAGGCGGGGTCCATAGATGGACAGCTGATCAACCATAATATAAAGATTGGCCCACGACCATGGTTATATCAAATCTGATGGCATGGAGCCATCTGTCTATGGCGAATGGGGCCCACTTATTTGGGTTAACTCACTTAGAGAATGGTGTGAATCGGCCTCACAAAGCCTACGGGAAGGTCACAATGAGGACATCTAACCATCATTGAACATCAATGTGGACATCTAACCAATATTGCTCCCAAGGAGTGACTTACATAACGGATTTATACACAACGTAATGGCCACACATACATCACATTGGGCCTCTCATATATCGCGTTGGGCTTCCTACAAGGGCCTCAAACGTATCACAATGGGCCACTCCCATGGGCCTCAAATACATCTCGATGGGTCGCGCCCATGGGCCTCAGATATATCACAATGGGCCACGTCCCATGGGCCTCATATAATCTCGATGAGCCACATATACATCACATCAAGCCTTGACCCTGGGCCTCGAATACATCACATTGGGCCTCGCCCATGGGCCTCGAATACATCGCAAGTGGGCCTCAGATATACTTCATAGGTGGGCCACATACCTGGGCCTAATACACATCACTATGGGCTACATCACATGAGTCTAATATACATCACTATGGGCCACAACCCATGGGCTTTAAATACACAATAGGTGGGCCCTATATGGGCCTCAATATATACAACAGGGGGCCTCAATGAACGGTCACAAATACATCAAGATGGGCCTAATCACATGGGCCTCATATATATATCGAATAGGCTGCACCAATTGGGCCTTACATACATTTCAATGGGCCATGACCTATTGGCCTTGCATATATCACAATGGGCCTCATAACATGGGCCTCATATATATTAAGGTGGGTCTTAACAACGGCCTCATACACATCAAGGTGGGCCTCAACTACGGGCCTCATACACATCAAGGTGGGCCTCAACAATGGGCCATAAATATGGCAAGTGGGCCACATCACATGGGCCATATGTATATCAAATGGCCCACACCTAAATATAAGCGGTGGTAAGGATTTCCACCATAAAAATTCCCAAGGGTTTAATGGTGGACATTCAAACCCATTGTTTCTTTATGGTGTGGTCCACCTGAGATCAAAGGGGTGGACACATCACGGTGTGGCCCGCCGTTATGTATTTGAGATCCAATCTATTCATAAGTTAACATAGTGATAAATGAAGTGAAGACAAATATCAGCTTAATTAGGAACTACCGTGGCCCTTAGAAGTTGAACGGTGGATGTCACGGTCCACTATTTAAATGGTGGGGTCCACCTGAACTATAAATCTGACCCATCCCTTTTGTTCTTGCCATGAAATGATATCTCAAAATAGTTGGACGGTTTGGATACAACGTATGCATCATGGTGGGCCCCACCGTCCTAACAGTGAACGGTGTAGCTGAAATACACACATCAATGTGGGGCCTGCGGGCTTGCTATCATCCAAAACACCAGCTAATAGCTGCTCTACATGTAGCTTGCTGCACAAAAGGGGCAGAGGTGGGTCCCACGTAGGGCCCACCCTCATGTAATACAAAATATATATATTTAATATATTAAAATGCTAGCTGCTGTACATGCAGCTTTCTGCATTAAAAGGGAGAGGTGAGTGCCACGTAGGGCCCACCATCATGAATGTATATAAATATATAATATACAATATAATATATATATTATATATATATATATATATATATATATATATATATATATATATATATATATTATATCAAAGCAACGTTCAGGCCCTTGGATGGCCTGGACAGCCACATACATCAAGGAGGGCCCCATATGGACGTGGTCCCACCATCAGGACAGTGGATACATGGCATACATCATGGTGGGGCTCATCTAAAATGGATGGACGGCGTAGATGGGTCCCATGGACCCAGATTGAAGAGGAAAAACAAATATCATAATGATCCAAAAACTTCTGGACCCAGAAAAGGGGTTTCAATGGTAGACGTTCAACACCACTGTTTCCTGCCGTGTGGGCCACCCCAAGTGAATAATCTAATCCGTTGACCATCTTGGCCACCTTGAATGAGTTTAAATAAACTTTGACTAGGACTGGTTTGGATGACAAGGGACTCCAAAGAGGGCCCTAGAGTGTTTCAACAAATGGGCATTAATACCCTTAGTACGACCCACTCGAGACTCATATTTGCCTCAAAATCTGGCACATGGCCTGAAACTATAAGGAGAAGATGGTGGATGGTGTGGATTAAACAAATTCATCATGGTGGGATCCACGTGTGGTGGCATCCCACCAAGGCTTCCACCCTCACCGTCACTGGACAATGACGTCCAGGGACTTCACTTTTTTTTTTTCTTCTTCTCTTTCTTCCTTCATTTTTTATTTTATTCTACTATGTGGGGCCCACTAGTGGATAATCCATTCCGTCTATTATATCGACCAACTCTCTATGGACTAAAGAAGTCTAATGATGGCTAGGTCCACCACTTATACACACAACAGTAGGTATTAGAAGGTTCCAACAGTGGGACTTTGTTTCCCTCGGTGCGGTCCACGAAGAACTAAGATTTGTCTCATTTTTCGACTCATAGCCTAAAACTACATGGGGAAGGTGGTGGATGGCATGGATTAAACAAATACATCAAGGTGGGGTCCATGGTTGGGACGTCCTCACCCCACGTCGGCATGGTTGATGTGAGGGGTACTCCCGCTACCACCATCGGTTGTGGTGTGGTCCACCTGATGGTTGGATCGAGTAGATTTTTGGGGCTCTAAGGCTAAAATGTGCCAAAAAATGGACATATGGTGTGGATCTAAGAAATACATCAATATGGGTCCCATAAGTGAAAACTCACTCCAAACCTCCCATGCAAAAAGTAAGGAATGACGTGGGTAGCCCAGCCCCATAGCATTTGTGGTATGGCCCACCTAGGATTCGGATTAGCTTCATTTTTTTTGGCTCAACGCCTAAAATGAGCTGGGAAATGGGATGGACGGCGTGGATTTGATCAATACATCAAGGTGGGGCCTGCATGAGTGGCCCACCTAAAAAGGCTAAAGTAATGACATTTTTTTTTGTTGCAGTGAGTACAACCCACTGCCTGTTCACGCTTCAGGCCACATCTAGCGTTCAGGGACGTTGGACTATACATTTCATCAAGATGGGTCCCACGTGTGGGGACCACGGCTGGTGGGTCCCACGTGGACGTGGCCCACTTGACTTGGATCAATTTAATATTTGTGTTTTCTCATCACCAAAGGGTATGGTTCACATGACTTGGACGGTTTGGATATGGCATACATCAAGGTGGGGTCCATTTGAGTGGGCCACACATCACACAAAAATGAAAGAGAAAGAGAGAGAGAAGCACCCACCTCAAGATCTTCCCCTTCAACTTCTACCATTATGCTCTAATGCCCTTACGAAGCTTCCTCAACGGTGGAGATGATGATATAAAGGTTGGATTGGTGATGATCTAAGGTGGAAGATGGTTGGAACTTTGGGATGGGTTGGACGTCCATGGTTCTTGCAAATGGAGAATGAGAAGAGAGAAGAAAGAGAGAGGGAGAGAGAGATAGAGAGAGAGAGAGAGAGAGAGAGAGAGAGAGAGAGAGAGAGAAGTTATGGCTTGTCATAATGATGTAAGGCCATCTTAAATGCCTAGCTAAGGGGGGGTGTTGACTTTAGAGGACGAACCATTATTACTGTGTAAGGACTTGACACCTAAGGAATGGTATCATAGGGGTAGGTAGGTCCCATAATGTGTGGTCCACAACCAATATAATGCGCGGGCCACGACTTCTGATCTAAGCATCGCTTTGACACATGAAACACAGCATTGGAACCACGGCGATGACGCGGTCATGATGGTACAAGTTTAGATTCGAGCTGACTCAGATTTATGGCACGCGACTCAGGGTCGCACGCAAATACCGATTACAGGTCACGGGTTGCCAAAATTCGACAGGGAGGATCGCAGAAGCCTATGAAATGGTACGGTCTAGGATACGGACCTGACACTAAACTCGTGCATTTCTGAATTGAACTAGAATCAGAACTAGAAGAAGATCTAAATCTAAATCTGAAATATGAATTGAAAGAGGTAATTGTGAATATGATTAAACAATCAATTTAAAGGTGGTAGCTAGGGTGTCAAGGACTACTTGTAGTAATTGGGAGGCTACCTTGCATAATTTAAGAGATCCAACTGGAATCAGAGTCCTATCTTATCCAGTTAGAGAAAGAAGAGACAATCAGATGTCTGAATTTCTCATGAACTTAGTCTTAACAGAAGAGACTTGTGAGGATTTGAAGTGATTCCATCACCCAATCATGCCCAGGAGACAATGACAAACAATAGGATATATCAATCACACAACCAATCATAGGAGAATTGTGAAGATTAGGAAGGATTTCATCATCCTATCATGCCCAAGGGGCGATGGTGAACAACGGGACTTGCTAATTCCACAATCTCAAATCAAGAAAAGAATATATTCAAAGAAATTGCAGATCTATTGTCATTTATCACAACAAACCATTAAAAACTAAAAATATTCCTTAATAAAGAACTAGAATCCATAAGGTTCAATAAAAACATGAATCAAAGCAAAACAAACATCCCAATCACGCTAAAAGCTGCTCTTAGCCCTAGCTAAGAGGTTTAGCCAATCATAAACATGATTGAACTAAAATCCCTTAAGAAAAGCATAAAAACAACTAAAGAATGAGAAGAAAAACTCCCAGATGGCAGCTCCACCCTTTTGCTCCACTACTCAAACCCTAGAAGATGCTTTGGAGCATCGAACTCCAACTTTCGCACTGAGTTGGAAGATTCTAAAAACTGCCTCAAATTTATGCAGTTCGCGTAGGCTCCGCATAACAACTTAGACGCATCGAAGGTCTTTTGATATGATCTTCGATATAATCTTCGATGCATCTAAGTACTTTCGATGCAATTGAAAGTTGTCTAGAACTGTCTAGCGAGTTTGGCTTGAAAATCATGAAATTCTCGATTGCACCTTCGATACGTATAAGTACCTTCGATATAATCTTCGATGCATCTAAGTACTTTCGATATGATCGAAGTCTATTTTGGCAGTTTTCCAGAACTATACTTTTTTTTATCCCAGAATCTGTTTTCAGGACAATTTTCAGGATTCATTTTCTTTACTTCAAATCTTCGATTCTCTTCCTTCGTCACTTTGGTTTCCTTGGATCTTTGGCATGTGAATTCTTCAATCTTAGTCTCCTAAGATCTATCCCTTGCCTTGGTGATTCTTAAGCATCAAATCCATGCTTTTAACATTCTTTTCAATCTAAGCTCTCAAATTCACCTTGCAATACAAACATGTATAAAATATACCATTAATCATTATCATGTTCATAAAACCAAGATATAAATGGAGAAAAATATACAATATTTGAGTCTCAACATAACTCCCGACTAAACATCTGCTGAATCGTTCGACTCTCAGGCAGTTCCCAACCCACCCAGGTGGACGCTTTACGTCAATGGCTTATCCAACTCTAAGGCAGTGGGGCCGGCATAGTCCTCGAGACACTAGACTATACATGCATGTAATATGCCTTAAGATTCAGACTTCAAGCCTCCAACAATACAACAAAATATGAAGCCCTGCTCGTTGGACTTAAGCTATCAGCCAACATGGGGGCTCAGCACCTCGAAGTCTTCAACGATTCACAATTGGTCATTAATCAAATAACTGAATCATACTAAGCCAATAAGGAACACATGAAAGTGTATCTACGAAAGGCCAAAGAATTGATCAAAATCAATCAAAATTTTTTAAAAATGTAGTGTGGCCCTGATCCCTTGGGCCAAGAATTCCAAAGTCGACATGCTGGCAAAACTAGTCACTGTAGACGAAGATGACATTCCGATATCCGTTCCAATCGAGTTACTTATGCGACCTACTATTGACAAGGCAGACCTCGCCGCAGTACTTCCAGTAAGCTCGGAACCAACTTGGATGGACCCAATCATCGACTATCTCAAAGAAGGTAAAGTACCCGAAGATCGGATGAAGGCACGTAAGTTGCGAACTAAAGCGGCCCGCTACACCATAATCAACGACGTCCTCTACAAGAAAGAATTTTATCTCCCCTATCTCAGATGCCTTCGACCGGAGGAAGCATAGTACATCCTTAGGGAGACCCTATGAAGGGATCTATGGAAACCACTTCGAAGGCCGAGCTTTAGCCCAAAAGGTCATTCGACAAGGTTATTATTGGCCGACCATCCAATCCAATGCTCGACAATTTTCTCAGAAGTGTGATAAATGCCAACGCTTCGCGAACATAACTCGGCAGCCACCTGAAGAGCGCGCCCCTATGACTGGACCATGGCCATTCGCTCAGTGGGGAATCACATCATTGGTCCTCTCTCGACTGGTAAGGGTTAGACCAAGTTCGCCATAGTAGCAGTCGAGTACTTTATAAAATGGGATGAAGCTGAACCATTGGCAGAGATAACCGAGAAAAAGATCACAGACTTTGTCTGGAAGAACATCATATGCGGATTCGGAGTTCCTCGGACCATTGTCTCCAACAATAGAAAGCAATTCGAAAACAAGCAATTTCAAGGGATGTGTGATAATCTCAGAATTCATAATTTCTACTCTTCGCCGCGACATCCGTAGGCAAACGGGTAAGTCGAGGTAGTTAACAAAATCATCAAGCATCATGTCCGAACTAAGCTCGAGAATGCTAAGGGAGAATGGGCTGAGGAACTCCCCAAAGTCCTTTGGGCATAATGAACAACTGCCCAGATAGCTACCGGGGAAAAGCCCTTTTCCTTAGCATATGGAGTAGAAGCGGTCACTCCCAGTAGAGATCGGACTACCTACAACTCAGACAGAGTCATTTGACGAATAAATCAATACCAAACAAATGGTGCTAAGTCTCGACCTTCTCGAAGAAAGGAGAGAGCAAGCTCGGGTCCGAACCGCTTTCTGCCAGCAACAAGTGACACGGTTCTACAATGCCAGGGTAAAAGTTAAAAGATTCTAAGTTGGCGAATTAGTCCTTCGAAGGACCTTCCAAAACACCAAGGAACCAGGATCAGAAACCTTGGACCCAAACTGGGAGGGACCCTACGTTGTAACAAGTACAAGCCGACCTGGCTCATACTGACTGGAAGATTTGGATGGTCAACTTTTGCCGCATCCTTGAAATGCTGAACATCTTAAGATTTATTACCCTTAGCAGATCAGCGTAAAGCTTATTGTATGACAAACAACTTCAAGCTAGTACTAATAAAGTTGTTACGACATAATTCTTACTTGACCTACTATGTCTGTCGAGTCCGACCAAAGTCTGATCTACATCCGACCTATCGGATCTGACCAAGGTTCGACCTATCCGATCCAACCAGGATCTGGCCTATCCAACTCAAGCCCATCCATCTATTCAAAATTGAATACGATCTACTTAGAAAAAATCTACGACAAGGAAGACCATTCCAAAAAAGAAACAAGTTTTCATTGATAAAGCCCCGAAGGGCGCATTTACATTGGTCAAGCCCTGGAGGGTACATTTAAATCAGTCTACATTTACGAAAGAAGGGAAACGTATTGCAGAGCCAAGGAAAGGTATTGGTAAGCCAAGGAAAAGGCACTGCAGAGGAAGCTGATCTTCAAGCCTCAGGGGGCTGCTCAGGAGCCGCTTCATTGCCTGATGCGTCAGAGCCTGACTCAGATTCGTCGAAGCCAGAAAGATCCAGCTCTGGGAAGGCCTCCTTCATGGTCTCGACACACTTGGCATAGGCCTGGCGATAGAAGGCATTTCGATCCTCCATGTATGCCTGAGAAGACTCAAACTCCTTGACTGCGTCCTCCCGAGCTTTAGCCAAAGAGGCTCAAGTCACTGCCTTAAGCTTCTCGAGCTTCACCCAGACCTCCCTAACCTTTGTCTCAGATTCCCTGAGCTTCGTCTCTAGCTTGGCCTCCTGCCGAGCCGACTTTGCAGAAGCCTCTTCAAGAAGCTTCTTAGTGGCCTCTAGCTTGGCTTACGCGGTAGAAGCACAAACTTCCAATTGGGCGAGCTTTTGGCTAGTTTCACCTACCTGCTCCCGCAGCTGAGCAACCTCAGCACGGGCCTTCAGCATACGCGGGGCAAGCTGCAAGACAGAAAAGTTAGGTGAAGCCGAGCAACCAAAAATTAAGAATGACCTAACTTTGGAAGATGTACTTACCCCAAGGAGACTCGTAGTCGCGAATGCAAGAGCCAATTCCCTTGAGTAGAACAAATTGTTGAACTCTGCCTCAGGCACGTGACGATCTGCCCAAGGAAGGATCTCCTCAATAGTTCGACGGAAACCCCTATCCTCCTCTTGCGCTCTAGAAGGGCGAGCTACCTCTTCCGCCCTTGCAAAGCGAGCTTCCTCGGGAACTCCCTGTGCCTCGGTAGGGGAAGTTCCTTCCAGGACGGCTGTCCCCGCCGTTCCAGCAATGTCAGGGGAGGGCTCCACCTCCATTCCTTCTCCTTCCACCTCCATCACAACTGGACAGGAGGGGCTGACCTTCCCCTTGCTCTTGGAGGAGGTCTTCTGCCTCTTCCTCTTCGGCACTGCTAGCTCCTCTCGGCAAGGCTCCTGAAGCTTGGAAGCTGGCCTTAATAGAGGACAAGCTTCAGGCATCTCTGCAATCGAAACACGAAGAAAATCAGTTATGGAAATCTACGAAAATCTCTAAGTTTTGAAGCTCGGCCGGAATTCTTATCGAAGCTATTATCGGTGAGATCAAGGTCCAAGCCTGACTTAAGAAGCAGTTCAAGTTGGAGAAGTACTCTCCAAGGCCTCTTCTCCTCTCCTAGTGCCTTTACCCCTCTAACCCAAGTAAGCGATCCACTGTCGAGCAACGGAGGGTGCTTGGGGATAACTACAACAAAAGACATGTACGAATAAAATTTAGCAAACTTCGAAGACCGACCAACCAAGGACGAGCTCAAAGATAACCACATCCGAGGAACACTTACTTGAGTTAGAAAAACTGTGGGGACCCAATGCTGATCTGTGGCTAAAGGTAGGTCGGCTACTTCCCAAGACCCAGAAGCCCAGAACTACTTATCCCTCAAGTTCTTGTTGGATGACGGAGGACCGGTAGTAAGGCCCCCTCCAGTTCCCCGCTAAGCGACGAGATAATACTAGCCGGGCTGCAACTTGTTCGGCTTCAGTTGGTACAAATGGAGGAACTCCTCAACGGTCAACTCGGGCTGCTCTAGCTCAGACCACAGAACCACGGAGCTGATCAAAGCCCTCCATCCGTTGGGAGTCATTTGTCCCAAGTCGGACCCTCCTTGCCAGCGGACTCTTCCGGGTCCTCTACTCTAACCGGCCTCTCTGCCGGGGATTCCTCCATCGCCTGTGATGCTGGGAAATCAACATCGGCCATCATCACCAACGGCGACGGTAGGTTCGACATCATCCGAAGGCTACTCGCCCCGCCGGAGGCCCCCTCCCGTGTACTCAGAGAGTTCGACATGACAACATTTTATACTTGTTGAGAGTCGCTAATTAAAAGGACAAAAGAAAGGAAGAGGGGGCAAATGGAGTTTGAAGCTCACTGTGGAAATGGACACCCGAACGCTGATGAATACAGTCATCGGAAATCGCATGTTCTTGCTGGGGAAGACGACTCAACAGAGAAGCAGAAATGCAAGCGAAAACGACTGAGGGTTAGGGCTTCCCTTATATAGGGGAGCCACGTGGCGATGCTCGAGTGCGCTCATCAATGCTAGGACCGTACGACGTCCCCTCGACTACCCCCTCCTGACATGTGGCGCGACCCCATGCGCTACTCGACCCTAATATCGAGTACTAAGCCACGTGTCGCGCCCTTATTGGTCTGTCATCGAAACGGCGGCTTGACGCCCTACGTGACCTCGAATCTCGAAATGACATGGCATGTTCAGTTACCGACACGCCTCGATCACCATGCTAGTTGTCATACCTGACATTTATGACAACACGACCCAACCTAAACTATACATAACACGACCTAGCCATATTGGACTTACTTTTCGAACCTCTATAGCTCAGCTCGGAAAGTAAGGGGGCTTACTGTTGGGCGAAAAATCAGATAAGTTTGATTGGTCGACTTATGGAATGGACCAACTCTACTAATCAACATGGACCAAAGGGATTTGAGCCTTAAGGGACATCTACTTCCACAAATAGGCCAACCTTCAAGGAGATCGGTGCAACTGTAAGGATACTCAAAGAGGATGAAACTGTAAGTCCACTCAAATGGCCGATTGCCGACCTAACCTATATGTCGGCCATAGCTCATTCATATCTCGATCATAGCTGAGCCATAGCTCGGCTATAGCTTGGGATAATCTCTAAAACAAGGCAAATGCCGACTCAACGGAAAGCTTAATATGACTTGTACGATCTTCTCCTGGATCAATAGTCTGGGAATCTCTCTAATGGTCTGAAGATCTCTCCCAAGATCTTTGAAGGATCAAATCAGATCCCGAGATCCTCGGACGACGATAATCACGAGAAGATCCCGGACGAATCTCCGAATGGATTTGTCTCTGATGTATCAGAAACGACTCCTCGTTACGACTGTCTTCCTTCTCCTCTAAATAGAGGTACCCCCAGCCAATGTAAGGTATGCATTGCACACTCATATACTCAACTAGTGACTCTTTTCCTTAAGAGATCCTACCCTACAAAAGACCCGAGGTCCTGACTTAGTCATCAGAGGGTCCCCTGTACAAGCTAGGGTCTCCTTTGTCTCTTGTTTTCATCTGTGCAAGTCTCGAAAGGTTGATTAGGGAGGGTCCACCGGAAAACTGCATCAACAAGTTTTAAAGTTTTATGCAGATCCAACAAAGTTAGAAGTGGGCTGGGCTCTCAATTGGCTACTTTAGCTGTTGCTCAAAAAGACATTAAGATGCGTTTAGCCTATTCTACAATGTCTCAATTGGGTTATACTATGTTAGCAGGATAGGTTCCTATTGAGCTGCTTTATTCCATTTAATCACTTCTATAAAAATAAATAAATAAATAAATAATAAAATAATAAAATAAAAAAAAAAAATCCATCATTGTTCACATCCCTTAGAATTCATGGTAATTGTCATGCCTTCGAACCATGCGGGGGCCACTCGTCACATTCGATGCACCTGGCCATATTGGGCGTAGATACTAAATTCCAGCCTGAGCCATAACTCAGGTGGGCCACACCAGAGAGATCAATGGGGACACGGGGAGGGTGACACCTCTCATAGAGATGTCCAGATGAAATGTGAGTCCCACCATATTGTTTACATTCCATCTAAGACCTTCATCTGTTGCTCAGACCAATCCAAAACTAGCCGTGATTGTACACTGATCCCTGTGGGCCCCACACGATATAAATGTATGGTAATTACCATGAGTTCGAACGCATGTGATTATCTCCAAGAAATCTTTTTAGTACTTCAAATTGATGAGTGCCACTGCTCATGTGGCCCACTCGCTCAAAGTAATTAGGTCACTATCTCGAGGAAAGGCTCCCTCATGAAAAGCCCACTCCCCACCTTTTATGTTGACTTGCACCATAAAAAAGTCTGCCATATTAAAAGGGTAGAAAAGGAGCCAAAGCGGCCAACAAATGGACCATTGGGATTCCTTTGTTTGATGGTTCTCCACCCACTGCAATGAAGGCTCCTTCTCCCCACTCCCAACATCGCCCACCATGGCCCACGAAGCATATGGGGCTCTCAAAAGAAGTAAAAAAAGAGCTACGGTCATGGTCCCTTTTACCCCTTCTCTTGTATAGAGGAATTACTTTCCATCTAAAAGGTTGACTCTTTTTATTAAGGCAAGAGGGACTCTTTTTCTTTTGAATGAGTAAAGTCTTTTTGAGTGGGAAAAATGCAAAGGTGCTGCTTGTCGCACATGTGCCAGTCATCGCACACTTGTAAGATATCCAGTACATGTACTTGGTGGGGCATCATGGGAACATGAGATTGACAAAAAGATAGGCTGATTAACTCATCTTGTGGGCCACTTTTCAATATAGGCTGTTGGTGAGTTTGTTTCTAACCGTCCATTCTGCCCATGTAGGGGACACCTGATGAGTTGATTGACCTGGTTTACAGGGCAGCGCATGTAAACGAACAGACAGCCGGATCCCACTAAGCTACACCATATCCGCACATGATTCACATTTCACATCATCGGTGGCTCCGCCTGAATCTCGTGACCATTCCTTGCTCTCTTAGAGCACGCAAGTTAGGGGTCGTTTTGTACCGTGGATTGGAGGGGATTGGAGGGGTTTCAAATCCCCTGCTTGTTTGGCAGCATAAAATAACTGGGGGTTTCAAATCCCCTCTTTGAGGGGGTCACTGTCCAAACATTGTCCATGTCCATGTAAATAGTTGGTTAGTCACTCAAACATTGTCTAGCATGGTCCAAACATTGTCCATGTAAATCAATGATTAAAAATCTATGGTTAGTCACTCTGACATGATCTTGTGCTTGTGGCCCATCCGAGACTTGGAATTTCATCATTTTCGGGCAAAGCATATATTTGAGCGGGTTTATCACAACCATTGTGTCAAAAATTACATATCTCACTAATTAAAGATATTAAGTTGATTTAGTAATTAAATTCAAACCCTTGTAAATATACCACGGATAGGTACTTTTGGATTAAAGTTGATTCACACTCCAGGGTGCCAAACACACTGGCCAAACACACTGGGAGGATTGCAAATCTAGGGGGTTTCTAATCCCAGGGGTCCCGAATCCACGCTCCCAAATAGGCCCATAGTACTCCTGGTTGGATTGGGACATGTATAGAGTCCAATCGATTGATTTGAACTGCCCTTTAAACCCAACAAAAATTTCATAAGCCATCGGATAAATATGAGACTGAGCATACCATTCTAGAAAAGGTCAATAGGAATGGGACACGTGGCATCGCACAAGAGATGGGGGATGGATGAAAAGATCTTCAAGATACTTGGAGTTTTTTTATTTTTTTAAATGGAATTATATCTTGACATAAATCTGGTGCTACACATCATTGGATGGTTGATGAAGAAACACGGTCGTGTTATCTAAAAGAATTAGCTGTAACATAAATCTATAAATAAGAGAGGAAATTTATAGAGCAAGGATCTGTATATCAATCTATACATCCAATACACAATCAAATTAAAAAAAAAAAAAAAAATCTATCTTTTATCTTAGCTTATTCTAGGAGTAGCGATAATCTAGTAGCAATAATTTTTAGCTATAGTTTTTAGTTGTAATTCAAATCTATGCTCATACGCTAGATTTGTCCTTTATCGAATATCATGTAGTTCTTTAAAGAGACACATTTTTGCGGTTGCTCCTAGTGAACGATTGTTAGTTTTTCTTTTGTTTGATTGCATTGGTATTCTGAAAGGTAGAGCTGGGCACGGGATGACTCGACTCGGCAAACTCGACTCGTCCGACTCGTTTAGATCCGACTCGATCCGAACCGAGTGTGTGAGTAGTTGACTTCATCCAATCCGAACTCAAACCGAGTTGAGTTCGAGTCACCTAGTAACTCGACTCGACTCAACCTGAAATCCAACTCGGTACTGACTCGACTTGATTCAAAACTCGACTCGTACATATATATTAAAAAAAAAAAAAAAAAACAAAAGAAACAAACTAGGTTTTGAGTTGATAAAGTGGTTACAATGGAGAGGTTGCAATTCTGGCAAGTGAATCTAGGTCTTTGAGTCGTGATTTTAGCCCGTGGATATCCGCTGCACCCAACCCGACTCGGTACCGACTTGACTCGACTTGGTACTTGTGACCGGGTCAGACTTGGTCCAGATTAGTCCAAGCTAGACCCGAACTCGGATCAGGTCAAGTATGTTGGACTCAGTACCAAGTCAGGTTGAGTTCGGGTTGGGCCTATTTCCAAACCGGATCAAGTCGGGTCAGCCCTAACTCAGTCCGACTCAACTCGATGCCCAACTCTATTGAAAGGCCCTTTCTTGTAGAAGGAAAAGCGCAGTCTACTTTTGAAAGAAGAACCACACCCTCCAATTATCATTTAATCATTATAAAATTCTACTAGTGGCGGAGTAAGTAACCGATTTTCTCATAATATAGTCATATACGTTCATAATGGATGTGTATGCTTATTTCGGCACTTAGAGTTAAAGTTGATTGATTTAGAGTGAGCCGCTTTATCAATTTTGGCATGCCCACACAATACATGAGAAAGAAAACAAACCGATGATCACCTTTAAATGAATGGTAAAGATTGTTTACAAGAGAATAGATCCAACAATTTGATTGATCTATTAGTCGGGACTCTCATGAATTGGTAATTATAATTATGAAGAATATATTTTGTTAGGCAACCCTAGCCATCCCATCGATCGCTTGAAAAAAAGGCTGGCTAAAAAAGGTAAGGCCAAATCAAAGATGGATTGGATAATCCAGTTAGTGTGTTCTAGCAGGAAATGTATTCTGAACTTGATAGACGGTTCAAATCGTTCAATAGAACTATGAAAATGACCCAATGTAAATAGGAGCACTGTAAATTACATTGGCCGGAGAGGCTTGGAGAATTGCTCGTAAAAGAAAGCCCCCTCATGCATTACAATCGATGAAGGGGAATGCTAATGCCAAAGTGATGTGGAGTGGGTCGCAGATATTTTCATGGCCAAGATGGATCAGAAAAGGCCCGATTGGAGACAGAGGTGATCCGGACTGTCAGAACTTAAAACAAACGCATCTCGCAAACCGAAATGAGTTATCCAACGTGCCATATATGATTTTGGAGTAGGACGAGCTAATTTAGCCACCCAACCTGCTATGCCCGGTTGTGCACGTCGAATTTGTGAAATTCCATCAGATCGACGGTCAAATTTCCATTTTATTTTTATTTTTACTATTTATAGTACGTTTTAGTTTGATTATAACTCTTCATCCGTTGGGCTTTAGGAGTTGCGTCCAACATGAAAAGTGCTTAGAATAATTAGGAGAATAGTATGGTTGAGCCAAATAGGACACTTATTATTTTTTGGCCGAAAACCATGAGGTCTAGTGGAAATCAGGACCGTCCATAAATAATAAGTTTACTATTTATAGTTAGTCGCGATTTCTAGGAGTTTTAGTTATAGTATGATTCCGAAACTTCTTCGTAAGGTACTGTTCATGTTATTATATAAGCGGTAAGCTCGTTTTTCATCATCAATCATTTTATTTTGAATTTTATTAGAATTTATTTCTATTTTTTTTAATCTCTCTTCGTAGATACGGGGCATCTCTGTGAGGAGTCTAGAGAAGCTATGTGGATTCAGAGTAGTTATCCCCTTGTGGAAGAGGATGCTTGACCTACAAAGCCACATCTTCAAGGGCCAAACACACGCACCAGTTCACCACTCATGCCAGCGTGGCACATGTGCCTTAAATGACTGTCGTTTTCAGTTTTCAACGGTGTGCCCTCTTCTTAGAGAACCGGACCATTTATTTGTAAGGTTGGCAGTTGTGGGGCCTGGAAATTTCTCTCTTTACATTTGAACTCCAGCTGTTAACCTTATCCTACCAATCCTATTTAAAATTTGTCATTTACTCAACTAAGGCTAGCCCATTGCCGCCCCTGTTTTTTTTTTTGTTTTTAGGTCCACCGTAGTTGATGGACCATGATCATATCGAAAGATTTGGCCATTGAATCTTTGACCTTTTCCAGTTGAATGTTGATCACTGCAGTATTTCTTTTCTTGGCCATCTACTTGAAGGCCATCAATGTAAGAGTTTAAACCACACTCCAAAGATTTTTGGGGGTTCACTAGATAATGGTCTTCATCACCAGGCAAGCTTAGTTGCTTGTTCACTGGCTGAGGATTGTAAGGTAGCATTTAAGTGAATGGTTCAAAAAATGCTGAATACCTAACCCTACAAGTACTGAGAAAAGTCATCGGCAGGTTCGAGTAGGGCGAGTATACTTTTACCTAGGTGCCTTGCTGTCGAGGACGTATGGTGTCATCCTAGGTCGATTCGCGTATGATATTTGTGAGGGCGGAGTACGTGGTGATGAGTTCTTTACATTTATTTTTGTATTGCATACATGTCCATCTTATCTATTGCGTTATTTGATATTTATATTTACCCTTTGTATTTGATGTTGCTTTGGAGTCATTGTGGTATAGAGATGTGCACTTATTGGGTTATTTTGAGCTCGTGTTAGTTGTTTATATGTTTCAAAAAATCCTAGCAAACTACATTAGGCGAGTGATCAGAACTCCCCACTGCATAGTTTAGGATTTTTTATTTTATTTTTATTTTTTTATTTTTTTTTTCTTTTAAGAAATGAAAAGACGCAATTAAGAACCTATTTTGAGAGAAATATATATTTTTTATGTTATATATATAGAAGTTTTATACTCTCATTGCCAGTCCCAAACCTGAATAAGGGAGGATTTTGTTGAGTCAGTAGCTAGCATCAAACTTCCACCGCAACTCTCTCATTAACCTTGATAATCTAAAATGTTTTAATAGAGTGAAATAGCATAATCGAATTCAGCTAAAGGGCCCCAATTAGTTGGGATAGGCCTTAAATGATGATAATTCAATCCTGAATACCTATAAAATATATTTGTGATAATAATATCTCATCTTCTAGTGAGTCTTGAAATAGTAATTATTTATTTATTTATTTACGGAGTTGAAACTCCTGAGAGTCTACCACCCGAGCAAGAGTAAGGACCCTCTTGAAATAGTACTTGATTGGTCAATCACCGCATCTATTGCCTCTCTTGTAGGGCAAAGTTCCAAAATGTGAGAGCTTTTACCAAGGGGAAGGAATAAATAAACTACTATAAACTTCTCAGTTGTCCATGAATTTTAATTTGGAGCTGATGGATTAAAGTCTAGGTCAAAAACAACATCAAGATTATAGAAAACAAAAAAAAAAAAAAAAAGAAAAAAAGAAAAGAAAAGGAGAGATCAATTCTCTCGTAATCTTTTGAAATTTGCCTAACCCAACTTGCCCCAACGTGGCTCTAAAATGCAAGGAATTTGGACAACCTAAAAGGAGACCTAACCCTAGCTAGTTAGGCTCTGGACTTTTAACACGATGTTCACATTAAATGGGGAATTAGAGATTGGTCACGTGTAACCTGTTGATCGAGGCATTTGGCCTAGGATGCTCTCAGCCGGACCCAGCTCTCGGTACATTTGAACCCAACCCACACCTGACTTTTGATATTAGTGGTTGGGTCCGGGCCTAAAACTACAGTGGGGCTCATTTTGGATGGGCTGCCATGGAAGAGACCTGATCAGATATTTCATTGGTTTGAAAAGCACCCTACAAAATGGATGATTAAAGATAGAAACGCCATTAATTTTTACCATAGGGTGTGTTTGGTGGCTCCCAATATGAGGAGATTTCATGATAATCATGAAATTCATTTTGTGATATTTGGTGCAACCAAACGCGACATGACCTACTGTTATGATCTCAAGGGTTTAATAGGCTAACTTGACCTATTCCATCAGTTCTCGGGCTTTTGGCATATTGGTTAGGTTGTTAACAATTGATGTCAGGACTATCATGAAAGTTGGCTGACCGGCGTGTTAGAATGTTATGATTCCAAAGGTTTGAAGAGTCTTAACTTAATGTGTTCCATCAATCTTGAGGCTCTTGGCGTATTAGCTAAGTTCTTAACACCTATTGGCATCCATGATAAGTAGGGAGAATCAATTAAAAGAAACTGAAAGCGGCTCTTCCTTCCTCCACATGTCACTTAGTAAAGTAATCTTGATTTTTTTTGTATGGAATTTTTGGAGGTAAGGTTTGGATTTTCTTAGAAAAGGATTGGAAAGCTTTGGAATTTTATTCACCAATAGAATTGGAAGATCAAAGAGAAGATAGGTTTGTTTCTATGCTTGCATTGAAAGGGGATATGTTCAAAGGACTGACACTTTCAAAGCTTCATATTCAATATGCGACCAACAGATGAGTGTGTATACCATCCAACTTGTGCATGAGCGTGTCCCATCACGATCAACTGACGGTTTAAATGAGACGAATTTAACCATCACATGGCCCCGGCCGCCACTGGAATTTGTGTAATTAAATAGACAAAATTTCCATTTTTTTCTTCAGTCGTGTGGGGCTCAACACACTACAAGAAAAGGGGGCTTTAGCCTCAGTTCAAAACAGTGGCTAAAAAGGTTAAAAACTGAGGCTAAAGCCTTTAGCTTCAATTTTGCCTCAGTTATCCGAACCGAGGTTGAAACCCCCGTGGCTAAAGGCTTTAGCCTCAGTTTTAGCAACCGAGGCTAAAATGACTTTTATAACCTCGGTTTCTTCAAGTGAGGCTAAAAGAACCTTTTTAGCTTCGGTTTTTACGAAATGAGGCTAAATCAAAATTTTAGCCTCCATTGTTTCCAACTGAGACTAAATCCAAATTTTAGCCTCAGTTGCTTCTAATTGAAGCTAAATCTATTTTTAACCTCATTTATCAATAACCAAGGCTAAATCTAGTTTCTATCAACAAAAGCTAACAATATTATAATCAACCAATGATTGAACCTGTGCATGTTTCACCCATTTAACATCCATCAAGACAACAATCAGCACAATACCAACAAAACAATTAATGGTCTATTGAAAATTTTCAAAACATACAAACTGCCACATAGCCTTCCACATGAACTGTTTCAATAAGGTCCCCTTCCACTTTCTCTTGGATCGGATCAATCGATGGGTTTGTAACCTGAGCAAACATCTGCTTGAAATACTCAAATGTAAGTTTCTCTCTGTTGGACATCACAGCCAAAGGAGCATCATTTCCCGTTGAGCCCAAGAGCCTCAGTACCATCTTTTGCCATGGACATCAATAGCATCTCCAGGGCTTCTATAATGTATCTGAATAGGAAACCTGATGATTTATTTCATTTTTTCAAACATGTGCAAGAAAACAGCACAGAAAAGGTCTGAAACTACTTACCCAAAAGGCTTTAACAACAATCCATGAATTCCCATGTTTTCCATGTTATTATCATCATGTCGATATACCTAAAGTATAAATAAAAATGGCAGTAATGATCATGCTCATAACTTCTTAAAATCAGAATACAAATAGAAAAACTACCTGAACAATCAAATCCTTAAGAAGCTTCAACTTATGAGGTTTTCTCGACTAATTGAACGAGAGCAAATCAACTTGTGCCTACAGCATAAAAAATAAAAAAAAAAAAAATCATCACAATTTCTAAGTTGGCATTATACTATTCCTCCCAGTCTCATCTGTCCATTTCCACAAGCTTGAAAATACAACCACGACTGTATTTGTATTCCAAGTTTTCCGAATTATGAACCACATCTAGGAAGCTTTAGTTCAATCAGCCATATGTTGATGATAACACGAAAAACCAAGAGGACCCTGCTTGAGTCTTTTTCTAGTGCAAGAAGAAACTGATTTCAATATCACATGAAGTTTATTGTGCTGCCAAGTTCAGAACAGGAAACAATGAATAAAATTTGGCTGCAGCAATCATAACTAATGACAGTTTAGATTCTAATTTAAAAAGGAATGGATATCCCACGGTAATAGGAGCAACACCATAACACCATTTGTTCACCGGATTTTTCAGGTTGGTTACAGTTGCCATGCAACCATTCAAACCGGCTGCTACAATGTGATAGCAGATATGTTACAAAATGCTTGCATACGAGATGGTGGGCCCATATGAAAACGATGGATGAAAATAGGCAACACTGCTACACTACTAAGACACATTCCAAACATCATATTGTTTGAACAGTCCTAACATATGAATTAGTGGGCATCTTTTTTGTTAAAACAGGAACATTGGATTTTTCACTTTTTAACTTTCCAATAAATATCCCATGTTGGAAATGTGGCTACATGGCCATTAAATCAGCCATATGTTGATGATGGTGACGCAATAGCCCAACCCATGACCCGATTCCTGCTTCTAATCATAAGAAAATTCTCTCTAATTAATGAGGAACGATCACATACAAACATTGGATGCTATGCTTACTATGCTACCCTGTTATTAGGACTGCTCATAGTAAGCTATGTACCTGAGCTTCACACGTGGCGGATCCTGTGTTCAGGAAACACATTGCCTAATTTTCAGTCCTGAACTGGAAAACACGTTTGCCATACTCCAGTTGAAGGTTTTGGATCTTCTGACATAGTGGACTATTACTAGCATATGGGTGACACTCCCCTCTGTGCAAACAGCCTAAAAACATAATATGCATGGAATAAGAATTTCAGTGGAACTGTTTACTACATTGTTCCCCGTGTGATTTGGTGTTTTGGAACTCCAAACTCAGCAAACAGACAATTAATCAGGGTAGGGATCAAGGATGACAGGTACCTTGAGTTCTGCACCAGTTTTTGCAATATTTTGCCAGAAAATTAGAAAAGAATCAGTTTTTAGAAAGTGCAGTTTTTAGAATGTCCTCCAGAAAAAAAAAAGTTATGCCGATGACCACTTATGCACTGAACTATAAATGGTTTTAGATTTTGAACGCTTGTGAGAAACCCAGATTCAATTGATACTGGACAAAAACAAAGACAAAATGGCACTACATAAAAGTAAAGGTGGTTTATTTTATTTCCAGACAAAATGACTCAAACCCAAGACTGGTGGATGCAACTGCAATAGCTTAGCTAATGCGTTCAGTGAATTGGTTTTCTGTTTGGGCAGACTTTTGCACCAATAACTTCATAGATGTTTTTCTGTATCCTTACTAGATTTTACAAGTTTTAAAGAACTGTATAACTTGTAAGTGGGAGTGGAAAATCAGTTGAGTTTTAGGCATAAAGCAATGACAGCAAGCTTACTGTCCAAATTTCTGAACATCAGTCCTATTATAATGCAACTACAAAATTGTTTCTGCAGGAAGCATCTCTGACCTCTTCACTTTGTTCTGTGACAATTGGAAACAAAAGCTTTGGTCAAAGGCTCAACGGAGTAAGCAATCCCCGAAGGAGATGGCTGGATAAATTAAAGAATCTGCAGGAATACACATCAACAGCTACTAAAGCCTAGTCACCACAAGGTATCATAATATGGAGTTAATGGTTGCAACATCGCTATGAGAAACAAAGGCAGCTTATTTGTAATTTAGAGAACAAGTAAAGGAAATCCAGCTAACCAGATTTCACCCAGCAATTGATAATGGATGACAAAAACTACTAATACAGTTGAATAAATACAGAGTCTGAAATGACGGCTACATGTTTTGCCAATTTTGCATCCTGGCAACTCCACTGTCACATCGGTTCTTCTTTGATTTATTTCAACTCATCTTTGAAAATTACAAAATAAAAATAAAAAATAAAGTCAAATGAGCAACACAAATTGACAAACTAACTGGTTATGTAAAGAGCTAGGAATGAGGCTTGAATACGACAGTCAAGACAAATATAAAACTGGCATAATAGAAAAGAATTCATAGTGTTTATAGTGAACTAGTTTTGTTTCCTCCTAAAAACAGAATCTTTAGATGTGTCGAGAAATTAGCAATGGAGCTGGGCAATTCACCCTCCAGATTATTAGTAGTTGTACCTATAGCTTTTAGACGGGTGCAGTTGGTAAGTGAATTGAGGAAGCTTGGGTCATCACCTTCTCTGCTTCCAAGCTGATTTTTCTTGATATTGAAATGGTAGAGACACGAAAGACTTCCTAGATTCAAAGGCACATGTCCACTAAAACTGTTGGAGCTAAAATCAACTAATTCGAGACTTGGAAGTATTGGACAATGAAATTGGCAGCCTTCCAGTGAATTGGTTTATAGCTACAGAAATCTGTTGCAGGTGTGAAAACACAAGGCCTAGGTTGGGGGGAATGCTTCCATGTATTTAAACCAAATCCTTCTCCGTTCCAAAATCATGATTTTGGTGTATTGACATGAATTAAAATGCTACTGCAACACAACGAAAACCTGTGTAAGTGCATCAACCATGTAGAAAAGTGCCCTGAACGAAGAAGAATCAATAGCTCAAGCTCTGCTGCAATTTCTAATAGCCATATGAACATCATTTTTCCACTTCCTCTAGAAAGAATGATCAAATTTAGTAAACGTTAAACGTATTGGGTTTTTACAATTAGCAACTTGGGTTTCTAACAAACCTTGAGAAATAATACTGCTCGAGTAGATAAGCAGTCATGCTTAAGTTTGGTTCCAATTTCTGGACCATTTCCATCAAGTACTTCACTACATGCTTCAATTCCATATGAGTAGTTTGGCCCTTCCAAGGATTTTTTAGCAGCTTGAACCAATTCATAGCTCTTCCTAAGCTGGGGAAAAAAAACATATTAGTGAAAATACTTTGTCGATAGACAAATTATAGCTAGCTGAAGTTGCTAATTAGATTTAAATTCAGGACAACACAAAATGCGGACCCTGCTAGAAGTATGACTGTCATGGGGAGCACCAGTTGGCAAAAGAATGGGTTGTGATGGGCTTGGTTCTGATCCACTGAGGAGAGGATCAAGATCCATTTGCTTCGCAACATCGCCTGCTCTATATCTCATGCTACTCTCACCACCTGCAAGTTACAAAGATAAGGTTCATATAACCAGTGAATAAGCAAGCAGATAAAATGGAAGCTGAAATCCTGAGATTCAAGAAACTTGAAATCCTGCATCCGGCCAACCTTGGAACACAAATCTCTAAAGAATCCGCTTAATTCAATTAGGATTGCGCTCACGTTTGGAGGTAATGTCCTTCGCACGGCGATTGGAAGTATTTGTTGCATCAAAACATGAGTGTCATGGCTCTTGAGTCCTAAAATCTTCTTCATTTTGAGATTGGTACATCGTGAGATATTACTCGCATAGCCATCTGGTACCTTCATGTTCTTTATGACTCTGCAAAAATCATCCTTCTCCTTGTTCGCCATTGTAAAGCACGCAGGTGGCAAATATGTTTTTCCTGATGGTCTCTGCTTTGGGTGAAGTGTTCGTCTTATCTTCATTTCTTGGAGGTCCAGACGAGACTTCACATTGTCCTTTGTCTTCCCGTCGATGTTCAACAACGTCCCAAGAACATTGTCGCATACATTCTTCTCTATGTGCATCACATCAAGGCTGTGACGCAACATATTACCTGCCCAGTATGGTAAATCGAAGAAGATACTTCTCTTCTTCCAACAAGATGCCTTTCCCTTTTCCTTATTATCGTCTCGATTTCTCTTCTTTCCAACTTTGGTATCAGACTTCTTTCCAAATATTATGTTAATTTTGCTCACTTGAGCTAACACTTCATTTCCAGACAGTTGTTTCGGCACCTCTCTCAACTCCAGCTTTCCATTAAAGTTCCTGTTATCACGTCTATACCTATGATCTCTATCCAAGAATCGACGATGACCCATGTAACAAAACTTATGGCTATGTGTCAACCACTGGGACTCTGTGTCCTTATTGCAGTTAGGACAAGCGAGCTTACCTTTTGTGCTCCATCCTGACAACATTGCATATCCAGGGAAGTCACTAATAGTCCATAACAAAGCAGCACGCATTCGAAAATTCAACTTCGATAATGCATCGTAAGTGTCAACACCGACCTCCCACAATTTAAGCAATTCTTCTATCAACGGTTGTAGATACACGTCGATATTATTGCCAACACCATGCGGGCCTGGTATAAGTAGAGACATCATGATGTAAGGCTGCTTCATGCACATCCACGGTGGTAAATCGTACGGCATCAAAACAACAGGCCATGTGCTATGAGCAATGCTCATCGTCCCGAATGGATTGAATCCATCAGTTGCTAACCCAAGCCTGACATTACGACTATCACATGAAAAATTCAGGTGTTGCTCGTCAAAAGATTTCCATACAGGAGAATCAGCAGGATGTCTCATGCACTCATCATTGGTTCGTCCCTTGTCATGCCATCTCATGTTTTTAGCTGTTTGTGCTTCCATAAATAACCTTTGTAACCTTGGTATCAATGGAAAATGCCACAATGTCTTTGCTGGAATCTTCTTAACTTTGGAGGGAATAGTTGTTGCCTCATCGTCATTAGAATTATGTTCAGTCGTTTTCCATCTGGATATACCACACACAGCACATGACTCATCGTTCACATTAGTCTTCCAATACAACTGGCAATCATTGGGGCATGCATCGATCTTATTATAACTGAGACCCAGTTCTTTAATAATCTTCTTGGTCTCATAAAAGGAACTCGGCAACGTCTCACCCTCGGGGAGTGCTTCTTTCAACAATTCAAGCAACATGGTGAATGACTTGTTGCTCCATCCATTTAAGCACTTAAGTTGATACATTCGAACAACAAAAGAGAGTTTCGTGAACTTCTTACATCCCGGGTACAAGGCTTGTTCGGCGTCTTGCAACAACCTGAAGAATCTTTCAGCTTCAGGATTCGGTTCCTCTTGTATTGGCTCCTGTGATGGCAGCTCAGTCGGCATGTCATCCACACCTGATATTCCAAACACATCATGCAACAATCCATGCATGTCATCACGTGGAGGCATATCATCATGTGTACTAGTTGCAGGGCCGGAAGTCGATGAAGAAGACGCCTCCCCATGGAACACCCAACGGGTGTAATTCGGCATAATTCCCTCACACACAAGATGATCTACCACTTCTTTATGAGCACGCCAAAAGAGGTTGGCACACTTTACACATGGACATAAGATCTTCCCCTCGCTAGCAGCATTGTTGAATGCAAACTCAATGAATTCCTTCATGCCTTTAACATAATCCAAGCTCACCCTATATTGTCCAAGGAAACAAAGGGAACTCTTAGAACAATGCAACTTTACAAGGAATCCAAATTCGAAGGAGAAAGTATTGCTCAACACATTACCTTGACTTTTGCATCCAGCTCTTATCCATCACTTGTATCCAACTTTGAACAATGCAATACTCTGCCCAAAATTCATGTCAATCCACTGTAGTTATTACTCTACTCAACATTGGTCCTGCTACTATCTTATATTCTAGTATAAATTGGTCGCCTCATACATTAAAATACGCATCTATCACCCAACAACACAGGGAACAAGTTAGAGTAGACATCCGCAGTTGATTTGCATTCGGGGCCACTATGTTCAATATTCATAGTAATATGTAACAGTTGAATCAAATCCTAATTATCTTTAATCAAATTCCTGAATAAATGATCAGGAATTGATTAGATGTAAAATTAATGTCTTTAATTATTCATCCCAAAAACATTATTAAACCTCTTTCAATCTAGTAAAAAAAAACTGTTAATGTAGATTCCCAAGGATATGATAGATGCCTCCCCATACAGATTATAGCGAACGGAGAAAGGATAATGACGAATAGGGTGTTAAAGCAAATGACACATGCCAGGGAATGGGATTGATCTTGAAGGCCTTTTGACTCTATTGCCCAAAATCATTATTAACATCATTTCCATAGTTGCAAAAAAAAAGGTCAGGGGACATACCAAGCTGATGCTCAAAATCATTGGGATGTGTAATTATACAGGATGTGCAGGCCCCACCTGTTTTTCTCTCAAATTCTAATTATAGCAAAACATGTAGAAATGGCTAGAATAGATCTAAAAACACTTCAAAACCAGATATGCATCATACAAATCTGATATTTCCTTCCAAAAGGTAACTGCCTCAGGTCCATGTGAGATTTGAAGATCTAGTAGCTCTTTTCATGTTGTTGATTTAATCAGGCTTCACCTGGCTCTTGATTTTTACCACTGAGTTATCCAATACATACTGCCAATCCACAGATTCTTGGTTTCAAAGACCTATCACTTTGGGTTGCATCATGTATACACAAGCAACACCCTTCTTGTCTTTTATAGCAGATAATAACATGACTGCTAAAGACAATGGAATAGTGAGGCACAAAGCAGCCAATTACTATAATGGGAGTCTCACAAATCCAGAAACTGATCAAAGAACAGTAGCGTGATTCACAAAGATATGAAAAGGTAAACACCCAACGAATAGCAAGTACCGATCGTCTCATCAATAATGCCCACTAAACTCCAAGAACCCTTGCTTTCCAACTGGCCTGATGAATAGCATAGGACAAGCTGCTTATCACAATCCCCATATTACCATGGACTAAAGACATAATGCAAAAAAAAAAAAAAAAAAAACTCACTCATACATTTTAATACAGATAACAGGTGCTAAATCTCTTCAAGAAATTGCAATGGTTTCTTTGGAAGTCCAATTGTCCAAATAACCATTATTAAAAGAAAAATGGATTGGAAGCGGAAGGAAAATTAAACATTTTCTCTTGTTCTAAACTTGTTTTAAATGCTGATCAAAGGAAAGAAGTAAAATAAAAATGGGAAGATATGGAACCGTCATTAGGGAAACACAAGAAATGTCAAACCAGATTGTAGAACTTGGCCTATATAGGAATGCTGATTAAGATATGTTAATCTGTTTACTGTTGATTTGCAATTTCCTCAACCAAATATCTTGTAATCCCGATGGAAAATGTCTTATCCTTAATAATCCATAGCAATCTCAATTAGAATCAGCAATCCAAAAGGTGTGCTAAAGAGATGGAGAGACTAACAAAGAAAGGATCAAGATCTGATACTAACAAAGAATGCCTAGACTACATACACAGAAGGGAAAGAAAATGCACCCAATCTTGAAAAAAAAGAAAAAAAACACTCCAAATAAGTTGAGAAATGAGCAAACAGATGGAAAAATTCAGCTTCATGTCCTGGAAGAGTAAAATCAGCTTCACATCAAATTCTGTCTGCTTGACATGATTGGCCTTTGGCTTGAGTCAGGTTGGTTAGGATTTGAATGTGGCTAGGGTTGGAGATTGTCTCCTGATAGCAGCTTCTGTCAGTTCTGCATTCTTAGGGATCAAATGCATGGATTGCCCAATCCAAGACTGACTAAGAGAAGGATCCAAAATTGGCCCTTATGAATTAGGATATGGTTCCAAGTTCTCTAAATTGAATGTTAGTTGTTCCTTGGACATCAGAGGATGTCTTTCTATTTTCTTTTCGTTCCTTGGACATGAGAGGATGTCTTACTATTGTTCTTTTTGTTCGGAAGCTGAGTAGCATCCAATAAATAGGAGGTGGTCGTCTAAGCCTAGAATGGTTCTTGCAAATTCTATTCCTAAACCACTCGAAGCTCGGCTCACATTCAGCTGGTTCCAAGGATTCCAATCTATGTGCGGGCACTGTAAAGAAATAACAATTCTTCCACAGTCTCTCTGTCTTTGTTACCATTGTCAATTTGATACTCCTGACTCAGGCGAGTCACGACTCAACTCAAGACCGAACGAATAGATCTGAGTTACTGAGTCTAAAAAACATGGATGGTGCTGTTTTTTGCACTAGGTGTGGCAGGGCATGGGCAAGCTAGGTCATGCCCCAAACAAGAGAAAAACAGGACATAGTAATATATAACAGTTGAATGTTATGGCCCTGTCATGCCCCAAACAGATGTTGATTTATGACTGTATCGAAATTATCAATGATAGTAATGTATTTCAAATGCCTGATATTACATAAACCAATGATAAATCTCTAATTTCTAAATATATAAACCTAAATTACAACTTAAATCAGCAGGAATCGGATCAAAATTCAACGAAATCTATCGAAATCAAGAGACATAAGTTGGATTCAGATCAAAACAGATTAAGCACCAAAAATCGAGAAAAAAAAATTAGAAAAATCAAACCCTTAGTGGAAAAAATTGGAGAAAAGGGGGGGAAGCTCACCTGATTGAAAGTTAAAACCCTTCCTCTGTCCTCAAATAATGCAAACTGCAAATCAAAGTAACTGCTTCAAACGAATAACCAAATTGAGACAAAATCGAAAAGGAAGGCACCATGTATCATCATCTCAAAACAAAAATAAAAAAGCAAAGCTTCAGACAATTGGATCCGAAAGCAAAACAGATCCATAAAAAATAATCGGATCAAAATCCAACGAAATCTATCAAAATCGAGAGACAAGAGCTGGCTTCAAATCAAAACAGATCAAGCACAAAAATCGAGAAAATAATAATAAAATAAACCCTAAGTGGAAAAAATTGGAAAAAAGCTCATGGAAGAGATGGAGAGGCGTTTCATTTGGAGATGGAAATCTCGAGGAAGAGAAGATGGAGAGCTGACGAAAGCGGATTACGTCCTACTATTCAGCAGAGACAGATGAATCGATTGAAATCTCAAACCAGAAATAGAAGGGATTTCAAGGCATAGATAGTGAAATCAAATTCGATTCCGATTTTGAATTTCAGTTTTTTGTAAAATCGTTAAAGAGAAAAGAATCGAGCTTACCTTAAACTGATCCAAAGCTGATTTGGATCTGGATTTAAATGATAAGGAGATCTTCTAACAGCTCTCCTCCTTCCAATCGAGAGAGAGAGAGAGAGAGAGAGAGAGAGAGAGAGAGAGAGGATTTCGATCTGGATCTGGATCTGAATGATAAGGAGGTCTTCTAGCAGCTCTCCTTCTTCCAATCGAGAGAGAGAGAGAATGGATCGAGGGCGTGGATCGGAGCAGAGAGAGAGAGACAGAGAGAGAGAGAGAGAGCGAGGGCGTGAATGGAGCTATCCATATATCTCACTGTGCTCGTTTTATTTCATAAAATAGACTTTTGGCCTCGGTTAAGCAACCGAGGCTAAAAAGTACACTTTTACCCTCCATTGCTACGTAACTGAGGCTAAAAGGTAGCTTAGTTGGTGATTTATTTCTCACCGTTAATTTTTAGGGTCTGTTTGATTTTGTGGGAATTGGAAATATCAAGGAAAAGGATAGCCAAAAAATGAGGCATATCCAAAGCTCTAGTGGACCACGCCACAGAAAAAAGTAAATCATACACTTACTGTTAAAAACTTCTAAGGGCTACTGTTTCTTTTGGTGTGGGCCACTGGAGTATTGGATTTACGTGATTTTTTGACTTGTATATCAAAAGATTGTAGTAAAACGGATGGACGGAATAGATATATCATATACATCACGGTAAGGTTTAAAAATTTTAACTAACACTTTTGAACCAGTTTCCAAGGCAAGAATTACCAGAAATTTTCAAACGGGTAAAACTGTGATAATTAGTCATTTACAGGTATTTGCACTTGCACTCAAAAATTAAACAGGCCCTTAATAAAAAATGTAAGATCACCTGATGTGTTCCAAATCAGCTCGTGTGACATGAAGGCTTCATACATCTCACGCAAGTGAGTGAACTTATATTTTTTCTTTAATAACATTAATACTCTGGAGAGCATGAACAACCATATACACATTCACAAAGGTTTCTTTATAAGCGGCCGTATTCACCTCAATCCAATCCGTTCAAATTATCCTTTTTTTATTCTTAATTTTTCAAAAAAAGTTAATTCTTAATTTTTTTAAAAGTTATCAAAATTTTAAAAAATTCTTAATTCTTAGGAAATTTTTAAAAGTTCTCAAATTTTAAAAAAGTAGACTTTTGGCCTCGGTTCCTACGTAATTAAGGCAAAATAGTAGACTTTTGGCCTCGGTTCCTATGCAATTGAGGCTAAAAAGTAGACTTTTGGCCTCCATTTTTTTCAACCGAGACAAAAGGGAAGACTTTTGGCCTCAGTTTCTCACCAACCGAGGCAAAAGGGTAACTTTTGGCCTCAGTTTCTCACCAACCGAGGCAAAAGGGTAGACTTTTGGCCTCAATTGCTCACCAACCGAGGCAAAAGGGCCGACTTTTGGCCTCAGTTTTCACCAACCGAGGCAAAAGGGCAGACTTTTGGCCTTAGTTTTTCACCAACCGAGGCAAAAAAGCAGACTTTTGGCCTCAATTTCTCAACAACCGAGGCAAAAGGATAGACTTTTTGCCTCAGTTCTCAACAACCGAGGCAAAAGAGTAGACTTTTGGCCTCAGTTTCTCACCAACCGAGGCAAAAGGGCAAACTTTTAGCTTCAGTTTCTCATTAACCGAGGCAATAGGGCAGAGTTTTGGCCTCAGTTCTCAACAACTGAGGCAAAAGGGCAGACTTTTAGCCTCAATTGCTCACCAACCGAGGCAAAAGGGCAGACTTTTAGCATCAGTTGCTCACCAACCGAGGCAAAATGGTAGACTTTTAGCCTCAGTTGCTTACCAACCGAGGCAAAAGGGTAGACTTTTGGCCTCGGTTGCTCACCAACTGAGGCAAAATGACAGACTTTTGGCCTCAGTTTCTCATCAACCGAGGCAAAAAGTGAATTTTTAGCCTCAGTTCATTTACAACCGAGGCTAAAAACCATATTTAGCCTCCTTTTTTTGAACTGAGGCTAAAAAATTGAGGCTAAAGGCCTACTTTCTTGTAGTGACACCATCAAATGCACGGTGTTAATGTTCGACACACATCATGGTGGGGCCCACACAGCTCAACCTCTTGGGAAGAGGTCGACCTCATGGGAACTTCCCTAGAGGTCGAGCTATGTTGAGCCCCACTGTGATGTGTGTTGGACATCTACCCCATCAGCCAGATGCACTATTCCATTGTGGGCTACGAGCTTAAAAATCAAGTTAATTCATAACTTGGGTGAGCCACATCACGTACAACAGTTGAGAGCGATCACCCTCCCATTAAAATATTAATAATCATTTATTGGATCCACTGAGATGTTTTTCACAAATTCAGCCCATCCATTGTATGTGTCCCGCTTGGATGAGGGGTCAAACCCAATTTCAGCCGCATCCATAACTTAGGTGAGCCCCATCAAGTGCTTTTTTATGTTTTAAGCATAACTTCACATGGTTTTAGCTAATATGGCCACATGAATTCCTTATACACGCCTCATTTTTGGAATACCCTGTGACCTAATGAGACTCATTAAATGCACACGGCTCGACCTCATGAGAAGTTCTCACGAGGTCGTCCTTATAGTATCATTTCAATATATATATATATGAAAAGGCGTCCCATGAGGTTGAGCTGTGTGGGCCCCACCGTGATGCTTTTCGAACATCTACCCCATCAGTCAGATGCACCATGGCATCGCGGGCCTAGATCTCAAAAATCAAGTCAATCCGTGACTTGTGTGGGCCACACCACATACAGAAGTGGAGAGGGGCCATGCACCATTCAAACATTCATAACCATTTTTGAGGGCCCACCGAGATGTGGTTTGAAAATCCAGCCCATCCATTATGTGTGTCCCACTTGAATGAGGGTTCAGACCAAGTTTCAGGCGCATGAAAATTCAGGTGGGCCCCACCAAGTGCTTTTATATGTTTTAACGGTGTCTTCACATAATTTTAGATGGTATGGCCCACCTAAGTTCCGTATACAACTGATTTTTGGGATATCCCATAATTTAAAGGGGACCCATCAAGTGCACGGTGTTGATGGTCGAAACCATCACGGTGGGGCCCACACAGCTCGACCTCAAGGGAGCTTATTGTGAGGTCGAGCGCATAGTACCTTTTCCCACACACACACACACACACACACACACACACACACACATATATATATATATATATATATATATATATATATATATATATATATATATATATATATATATATATATATATATATATATCAACTGTCATGTGGGACCTGCCACTCGAATGTGTATGTATAGGCACTTTTTCATTGTTTTTTGATGTGCGTGTAAGACCCAACCTGGGCATCAGGTGCGCCATGACAATGGGAATATGAAAAATCAGCCCAATCCAATGGCCCAATAAGCCACCACTTGAATTTGTAGGGTTAGGATTTGTTTTAGTTGATTTCCACGATGCAGTTCTATGGCTGGATTTTCCTAATTTTTAAAGTGTCCCATATTCATAATGGCACACAAGTTCGGTGGAATGGACGTCATGCACACACTACATGAAAGCATGAAAGGTCATTTTTAGCTGTCTGAACCACAACTATCATGCGATAATTTCATTTTTTACACTATCATTTCCCATGGCTCTGAAAGTTTTACTCCCATGGATGTAAGCATTGAAATATGCCTATCATGGCTTTAAGATTAGGATTAATCTAGCTAATGTGACTCGTCTAGACCCAATAGGACCATAATGACCAATCTCGTTCTTAGCAATTTTGGCTGAGGAATTTTCTGGAGACTTTCATATTTTGATGTTTTTTCTCGTGTTATTATTCAGAAAATCTCATATTTATGAATTAGTACATCAACTTTATTATATAAATATGTAGTTATAAAATAAGTTGTTTTATCTTCTAAATGTATTTATGTTTTTTTTTTTTTTTTTTTTTTTTTTTTTTTTTTTTTTTTTTTTTTAACATAATAACTTCACAAAAATATTACAAGATTTTAAAATCTAAATGATATTTGTCACAGTGGGTTGGAATTGTTCTGGTTCAATGCCCTGAGTCACCCTGAACTTGGGCAAATTGGGCCGATTCAGCAAGTCCTGATTCAACTCAGGTCTGAACAAGTCACTCTGAGTTGTAAGTCTTTTAACCATGATGACTATTCTTTGTTTGATTCTGGCCGGTCATGATAAAATTCCAAGGCGTCATGTCTCTTTTTAGGAAACTCCAAATGTTACTTTTTAAAAAATCACATCAAAATCCAAGACTAGTACGATAAAGCCCTCCTAGCCCTAATTGGTCTAGAAAGGCCTTGGCCGTACCTTTAGGCAGGGCGCTCATTGGGGTTGTGCTATGGGAAATCAATGTTTATTGCTTTTTAACTTAGTTTTATACCTAGATTATTCATTCATTCATTGGCCTATTTAATAGGTATAGAACATGTATTTTTAGGGAGGTTTGAAAGGATTATCTTTGGGCATCTAAGATTGGATACAACGTTGGTTAAGGAAGGGTTGTCGTCGATGGATATTAGTGTCTCCGAATTTACTATACATATTTTAGGACAAACTTATGGTATCATATGAATGATCATCTTATGTGAGGAGTTAACTTGATATCAGGTTTGTGCATAGATGGTACTTTAATGGGACCTTTCATCAGTTCCAATGGTAGGATGGCTGGCAAGCAGTTCTATAATTTTAGTCTCTAAAATATTATTCCTTGATGAAATTTTGAAAAACAATTTTTTTTTTTTTAAATACTATTTATGATATTTACATAAAAATTAACTTTTCATTAAGCTGCCTTGTTGATTAAGATAATTGTAAAAGGATACCTTCCTAGTTTTCTCTTATTTCCTTTTTTTTTTTTCATAAAATTTTAAAAATGGCCATAATTATTTAAATGTAAATATCATATTTAAGAATAATTTATTATTATTATTATTATTATTATTATTATTAAATGAAAACACCTAACTCTTGTTTATGGATGGGAATTGCCTACCTATTGTGCTTGTAGCTAGGTGCTATGTGGGCCCCCCCATGATGTATGTGTTTTATCCATGCAGTCCATTCATTTTTTCATATTATTTCATGGCATGAGTTCAAAAATGTGTTAGATCCAAATCTCAAATATACCACATCATAATAGGAAATAATGGCCAGATCTGACTCATTTTTGGGCTCATATGCTTTTTTTTTTTTTTGAATTCTTTTACACACGCACACTCACCCCCACACACTCACACCGGTGGGATTTCACCACCTATGGGTACTCGGACCTTTGATCAGGTGTTGAAACTCCTAAGAGTCTACCATTGGAGCAAGTGTAAGGACCCTTTTTAGGCCCGTACCTTTTTCTTGTCTTTTTACTTTTTTTTGTTCATATCCTAAAATGGTTTGAAAACAAATGGATGGTAAGCAGGATAAAACACATACATCATGGTGGGACCCACAAAGCACCAACTAAGTACCCGCCGGTAAAACAAGGATTGAAGGTATTTCTTGCCACAGGAAGCTAGGTGCGTTCATTCATGCTGTTTGTGTGAAATTCAACTTGTCCATCCTGTTTTCCATATCACGTTAGGACATAGGCTCAAAAAATGAGGCAGATTCAAAACTCGAGTAAGTTGCATGACAGAAAATAATGAGAATTGAGCATCATCTATTGAAACATTTGTAGGGCCGAAAGTTTTGGATCAGGCTAATATTTTTGTGTTATCAGTTCATTCCAAGTGACCTTATGAACAGCATGGATGGCATATAAACAACTCCGTGAACTCTAGGAAGGTTTCAACGCTAGGCTATTCCCTACCCAGTTTTTCCTGCCGTGTAGCTCACTTGAGTGCTGGATGAAGAGTTATCATGTTTACAGGCCCTCTTAGCTTCCAGTCCCTCATTCAATCCACGTCGCGTCAGTGCGGGCAATTCGCTTTCCAATGAGAACGGATTACGTGCGGGCCAGGTATCACCTAAAACAGTGCTGCTCTGACCGTGGGGCTTACCTTGACATATATGCATTATATCCACCCCGTTCATTCATTTTTTCATCCCCATTTAGATAGTGGACCCAAAAATGAAGTAGATCCAAGTCTCAGGTCGATCACACTACAGGAAAAAGTAGTGATTAGACGCTCACCGTTGAAAACTTCCTGAGCCCCACAATAATGCTTATTTGCCATCTAACCTGTTAATAAGGTCAAACAGACATGGATAAAAGGAAAATAAAAATATCAGTTTGATCCAAAACTTTCATGGCCCACAAAAAGTTTTTATTGTCATTCACCATTATTTCTGTAGTATTGTCCACCTTAGACATGAATGTGGTTCATTTTTAAGTTCATGCCCTGCAATGAGCAGGTAAAACACATAGACCGCATGGATATACTACAGATACATCAAGGAGGGCTCCAAGGTCAGGGCCGCACTGCGTTGGATTTGGCTGGGCCGCACCTAATCTTCTTTCCATCTTTCCCACCTCTCTTTACCATCTCCGGTTCTCTTCTCCATCTGCCAAGCTCTCCCTCTCTCAGAGTATTAGACTTGATCCATTTGGATGAGAGATCCAAGCTGTTCATCATGTTGGCCCCACTTTGCCTGTGCTATGCCCCAAAAGTTAGGAAAGACTTTTCATCTAGTGGGCCACAATGTTGTTCAAGTTGAAAATAAACACCTACCATTGAAAACTTCCTGAGGCTAGTGAAAGTTTTGGATGAAGTTGATATTTGTGTTTTGGCATAATCTAAGTCAATACGACCTTCTAAATAAGTTGAATGGCAAATAAACACCATGGTAGGTCATAAGAAGGCCGAAATGATATGGAAAATGGATACATAGTGTAGACATAATACATGCATCATGTTGGGGCCGACGGAACTTTCTCAAGTCAACGTGTTGTGTTCTACATTAGGCAAATGGTAGTTGGAGTCTGATTACATTTTGATTGGCTTTTGTGTCATTTTATAAAATGTAGTGGGGCCTAGGAAGGTTTGAACCCGACATAATCATTTCCACTGCTTTCTAAGGTGTGGTCCACTTGAGCTGTGGATTTACCTCAATTTTGAGTTAATGATTTAAAATAACATGGAAAAATGTATAAATGGTGTGGATATAACACATACATCATGGTGAGGCCCATAGAACTTTGTAAAGTCAACGAGTACAGACCACTTGTTGTGTTCTATACTAGGAAAACTTAGTCGAGTCTTTTATCAAGAAATAAAGAAATGAAATAAAACTAATAAAATTAATCCTTTTATAATTATCTTCATAAATAAATAGTTTAGTGAAAAGTTTATTAAAAATGATGGAAATGAAAGTCATAAATAAAAAGTTTATTTTAAAAAATGATGGAAATGAAAGAAAACTTAAAAATTAAAATATTGAATTCCATTGCCGGGATTTGAACCCGGGTCGTCTGGGTGAAAGCCAGATATCCTAACCGGACTAGACGACAATGGATTAATGATCTTAAACTCTAAAACTTTTAATAAGTAATAATAATAATTATATCTTAAGACACTGCATTACTGGTTTTTAATAAAAGATAATTGTATTTTGTATTTTTTATTTAATACATTTAATCTTTGAAATTTTAGTTTCTTTTTATATTTGTGACTTGTGGTTTTAATTAATTCAACATTATTAATTAAAGTAGTTTGCTAGGAAAGTTGTTAACCTAATAATTAATAACTTGTTCCAACATCTCACCTTTTAGGTATTTTTATTTTTTCTTATTATTTATTATATTTTTTAATTAAAAAGTAGAAATATGGTCTACAAGCTATGCTACTTACGTTGTACACCATAGAGGTTATGCTACCTAACAGGCTATAAATATTTAAAACATTGCTCCTGTCATAGTTAACCATCGTTTTAAAATGCTAGCGACTCATCTTTCCTCACACGTGGCATCCATGTATATATTTAGGCCATGTAAATTGTGGATCACATTGTGGAGGGAGCATGCATCTAAAATAACACCGATCTACCAATAAATCCCAGCCATCTAATTGATGGCTATCAAATAATTACATCAATGGAAAAATCTTGTCTGTGTAATTTTTGGAGTATGCTTCGTCCACAACTAGTTTAGAGATTTGGATGGCCTGGATATCCCTACAACCATACCAAATACACAGTTGAAGAGTCTACTAATTCCTCCTTGGGAACAATTCCAGACAATGATGTGATGACTTAATGGACGGTAACTGATTGACTAGGACAATTTCTCTTAGGACATGAATTGCTTGGAAACAGGGGCAACAGGAATTCCACAACCCTTCGTGTGGCCCAAAAATGATATGTACGTGCGTTTGTCAAATACCATGTCTAAGGTGAGAAGGGGACGTGAATTGCTCAACGTGGCCTAAGACAGCACTTAAACATTTTAATTTTGGATACGGATTTGGCCGGCAGGTCCCTAGTTGGGAGAGGAGGAGCTTGAATGACCAACATGATGTATCGGCTTTATCCACACTGCCCATTCATTTTTCCATACCGTTTTAGGGTACAAGCCCAAAAATTAGGCAGTTCCAAGACTCAAATAAACCATGTGGTGGGGATTAAACACCTACAGTTGGAAAGTTTTTGAGGGCCCACAGAAGTTTTGGATCAAGCTGATGGTGTAGTTCGATTTCCAATTTGGTCATATGATTAGTGGCGTGCCATAATTGAATGTGCAGCTCAATTCAATCCAAATAACTATGACCCCAAGTACCACAATAGTAGATATGTCGGAAATTAATCGTATGTGACCGAGTTTTAATAAACACATTCAGTCACTTGCACGATGTTGTTTTAAATGATCAGATGATATTCAGATGGCGTAGTTCATCCTCTGAAAATGAGTCACAAATTTACCTGAAATGACTTTTTCTTTTTAATATAGATATAAAAAATAATAATAATAAATAAAATAAAATAAAATTCTTGCAGTCGGTTGCGAAGAACAACTGCATAACAACTCTTTAAATAAAGAATTTTATTCGATACTCGAATTGAATCCAGCATGTGAGTATACACTCAAATTACAAGTAAAGCTAACGATTATTTGATAACTGCTACGAATTACACTAAAGAATGTAAATTACTAATAATTAAAGAGCTAATTGAAAAATATATTTGATTTGATTTAATTTAGTATAAAACAATTTTTCTTATTGAATTCTTTTGCTATTTATAACCTTAATCTGATTATCTATATGTTTCCCACATGGTTGCTATATATCGTTTCAGCACTACATGCTTTTCTTACTTCTAAACTTGTCATTTGTCTCGATAACTACTTCAGTGTAACTATTTTCTCTTAGTGGATGGCGTGGTACTGCTCGATAAATACTAGCTATATTGTCACAAAATTCTCAACGCATACTGCTGAATATCTTCAAATACACAAAGCAACTCCCCGATAGTAACAAACAACCTTTATTTATTTGCTCTTGTATGAATTATTAGAAATAGGGACAAACAAATGATATTTGTGTTTTTCCTTCATCTGAGTATATGTGATCTTATGAACAGGTTGGATGGCAATTAACCATCACAGTGGGCCCTAAAAAGGTTTCAATTGTAACCGTCATTATCACCGCTGCTTCCAATGGTGTGGTTCCCTTGAGCCTTGGATCTACCTCAGTTTTGGGCTTGTACCCTATAATAATATGGCAAAATAAATGGACGGTGTGGATAAAACTCATGCATCACAATAGCCCCTCAAAATCGTTGTTAGTTCCTAACTAGGGACGGGTAAGGGTATTACTCAATCCACGTCAAAAATTATCCGTGCCGTATATTTAATTACTGACAAGCACACAAGTCTTTTTTTCATTTAATTATTTATAATTAACGCACACATGACATATCATCATTGCCAGGTCAGGAGTTAAAAGGAATACCCGCTCCATTTTTCATTAGAGCTGAGGAAATATTTTAAGTGGCCAACTGTCGTCAACTGGGTCAAGGTCTCACGATCCAACATCATTTCCATCTTTCTTTTAAATTATCAACGGTCATCTACAACAACCCAGTTTACATATTCACGGTAGATTGATCAACGTAGAAGTGATTATCGTATTGAGACTAGATCGTGTGAACACTAAGTCCTTTCAAACTTCTAATGACTCTTTCGTCGTAAGGCCAAGGCTGAAAAATATACGAGCTCTAGGAAAAGATATGGAGTTGGACCGTTGAATTGTCTTATAATCGTTAGTATAGTTGAACCAACCTTTCACCGAAGGGGCCCACTCTTCTCTAGAATCTCACAATTCGTTGCTCAAATTTTGGTGATGCAGGCGGTCCACACATGGATGGGAGATGGTCGAAAAATCTCCCATTTGGAATGTTTTCCTTGGCATCCAAAGAGAAGCGATCCAAAACTCAGGTGGGCCACATCATCTAAATTCATGCATAAAATCTTTAAAATCATGTGGTGTGGTCTATTTGAGTTTTGGAACGGCTAGAGCTTTGTATCCATTCATCTTGGTAGGACGCATCTTCTAAATGGATTTAGATGGCATTTACCATAAGAAAAAAAAGGTGGGCCCCATACACAATCCGCAATGTTTTTAATGGTTTGAGTCCCCAATCCAATTTTACCCTGTGGTGTGGCCCACTCAAGTTTTAGATCGGCCTGACTTTTTGCGTATTTAAGAGAACATGGGGGGCGCACACAATAGATGAATTAGATGCCATGCATGCAGACGTCGTGGTGGTTCCCACATATAGCATTGTAAGTTATGCTTAATCAACAAAGTTTTGTAGTGAATCCAGTCTCGGTGGGAAATGTCCATTTGCAAGCCAACGATCATATGCTACAGTCTCGATGGGAATTGTCCATTTGCAAGCCAACGAGCGGGATGATATTTGTATGGCCATTCACTTGATAGGGTCCAACCGGCAAGTTCAATGATTCAATTGCAATGTGAGAAAAAAAGTATTCTTTTCTGTGCAGCTTCCTACAAGATGCCATTAATCCTTTTGGGGCCTGTTATCTGAAAGAGTCTGGACTACGCATGGATTTAAGACTTATCTAGTCGAATCACTAATTGGCCAAGTTGGGGTGACTCGAGTCTAAAACCGGATCGGGTCAAACCGGGTCCAAGCCAACTTGGATGAGCTGCATCCAAATCCTTTGAGTGGTCAAGCATGGAATTACGTCGTAACTGGTCCTAGTGGGTTTGATCCAGTCATGAGTTCAAGCCCATGATCGACTGCACCAACTCCAAGCCCAGTGTAGATCAGACTGTGAGCTGAAAGTATGCAGCCGAACCTCTATACTTTTTTTTTTTTGGTTAGCTTGTTAGTACACCCCACTGTCAGTTCACACATCACTGTTAGCCACCCCCACTAGGGAATCGATACCAAGACCTCGGTGTTGAAATGAGAGATCTTTCACTCAGTCTACCACTTGAGTTATGATCAGGGTGTCCGAACCTCTATACTTGGATTGTACGCCTGTCCGTTTATTTCAATGGTCTGGCCCACTTGACGCAAGAATGGACGTGATGAGGTCGATCACAGTCTTCCTCATGGATAATGACTCTAATCTACTGGACTCTTCACAGAGATTCCTTGAATCCACATGCGAAAATAAGAAAATAAAAATAATTATAATAAATTCGAAAATAACTTGCTTGATGATAAAGACTGAGTTTACAGCCTTTTATCAATGAAGAAGTTTCATAATCAAACTCCAAATCAAACTCTCTAAAATCATAACTTACTATAAATAGTAAACTTACTATTTATAGTAGGTCTTGATTTTCATTAGACTTCATGGTTTTCGTCTAAAAATAGTAAGTTTCCAATTTGGCTTAACCACATTATTTTCTTAATTTTTCTAAGCCCTTTTTCATGTTGGGCACGACTCATAAAACTCAACAAATCAAAAGTTACGATCAAACTAAAACTTACTATAAATAATAAAAATGGAAATAAAATAAATTTTCAACGTTGATTTGATGGAATCTCACGAAATTTGGCATTGGCAACCTGGTATAGTAGGGTTGGTTGGCTAAAGTAGTTTCTCATATCCAAAATCATATATGATACATTGAATAACTCATTTTGGTTTGTGAGATATGCCTGTTTTAGTAATCTGATGATCCTAATCACTTCCACTTTCGGGCCTTTTCTGAAAGTATCCGACAACCCACCCTACATATCCACCTTACGTGTCGAACAGCCTGATTTTAGCGCTGGGTAAATTACATTGTCAGATCTTTCGCCATGGCAAGTGGAAGATGGCACTGTACAGTCGGGCTGGGCCCATTCAACTCTTTTGCGAGGCCCGACCAGCCCATTAACAGCCCTAACAGTTCGGTGATCCAAACCATTGATTCGGTGCATCCCACCACCATAGGTGGGATAAACACTAAGCTGTGACTTACGGTTCAAGGGTTTAAAGTCTCGTCCAAAACCGCTACATATTGCCAAATGTACGGGTATTGTCATGAACGATACAGCTGTATTCGCCATGGTTTTAAGTCTCAGATTAGTCTGATACAACTCCGATGAGTCTAATACAACTCTTCCAAGTCAGATACAACTCGAGAGATTTGAAGTCTAATACATGGATCGACTCGTCGCACTTGAGACTTTCTTTACCTGCATAGAGAGATTTGAAGACGCCATTCCTTTCTCCTTCAAATGCAAGCATTGAAAGATTCCTGCTTTTGGTTTGATGTTTGAGGTTCTGTAGTAGGAACAAAATTCCAAAATCCACGGATTCTGTTCTTAAAAAAATAAAATAAAATTACATTCACGAGTCAGATATAGAACTGACAAATTGACAGTGGGACAATCACATGCATTTGCTTTTGTTATAATAAAATGTATGAGAAAGTCCAATTGTCTATAGTTGTTAGAGGTTGGTTATAGAGTGGGCTTTTTCCGTTGCCCCGTGACCTGTTTGGATTTATAAAAAGTATGGGAAAGAAAATAATGCTCTTTAAGAAATTTTATTTCTAAAAATTGCGAGAAATGGAATATTGTTTTGCATACTTGTTTTCATAAAATTTTTCAAGAAAATTTGAATCTAATTTACAATTTTATTTTATTTTTGTTTCTGAAAGAATTTTTTTCTTGAAAACAAAAAATTTATAGTTATTGCATGATGTTAACATAGCTTTTTTAACACAAATATGTTATGCTAGAAAATGAAGAGCTGCACATGTGGCATAGGCGCAACATATGTGATGCACTTGAAATTGAATTTTGGTACATGTGAGGTGTTGAAGCTGTAGGCTACACATTGGTACATTTGGCATGGGGTACTTAAAGCTAGAGGGTAGCACTTGGCTCATTGGGACATATGACATATATGGGGCAATTGAAGTTGGCACTTGTGTCACATTGGCATTGTGGGATGCAAGGGGCACAAATTGCTTGTAACCCCTAGTTAAAGAGGTCCCTAGTCACCCTTGCCACCAATAAGCTACAACGTGGGTGAATTAGATGTGGGGCCTATAGTGAGAAGAAAATATTCTCGCTTTTCAACCATTGGTGCAAGGAGGGATTTTTTCGAGTTGTGGCTAGAGCTCGGGAGCAGCAAGTTGTGGGTTCATCAATGTTTGTTGTTGCCACTAATCTCAAAAACCTTAAACTCGCCTTGAAAAGCTGGATAGCCACTGAGCCAAAATTAAATGAACAGCTTGCCAAGGCTAAAGAGGAACATCTTGCCATTCAAACTCTCATTCAAATTGATCCCTCTTCTACCAATGTTGCCCTTAAGCGTAGTGCCAGAGAAAAGCTTGACCATGTTCAGTCTATGAAATTCTTTGTGCTTGTTGCGCAGCACGCCAACAACGCAGTGAGCCTAGATCCAATCTAAGGCCTCACCCACAAACGATAGACAGGAAGAAATATAAACTAGAAATAAATCAAAGCAATCCAAAACAAACCGCAAGACAAGATATACGTGGAAAAACCCCAAACTAGGGTAAAAAACCACGGATGCAAAATTCCACTATGAAGAGAAATGAAGATTCAAAGGCAATATACTAACATCTCTCTTGGAAGTACAGAGAAAATCCCTTGCCCACACCTTAGAATAATTTCCTAGAATTCACCTTAACCTAGAATAGCCATAGGGACCCCAATTTATAGTTTTGGCAACTTCCCTTTCCGCATCCCAGTTGCGAAAGGACTTGGGACACAAAATCCGCGAAACTCCTTTTGCATCCCAGTTGCGAAAGGACTTGCGACACGAAATCCGTGAAACTCCTTTCGCATCCCAGGATGCGAAAGGACTTGCGACACGAAATCCGCGCAACCTCAACTGGTCATGGGCGGCCTCAGATGTGGCTCCACTTCTCAACAATCTCCCACTTGGAGACACATCTCCATAAACCTTTGTCTTCTTCTCTCCGGAGTGCACCACCTCCCCGTCTTCAAGCCTGAAGACCAATCAAAGCTGAACAGAGCTTCAGCTTCTCCCTTGTGACCGCCTTGGTCAGCATATCCGCAGGATTCTCACTTGTATGAATCTTCTCCAGAGCAATCGATCCATCTTCCAGTAACGAACGTATGAAGTGATATCTGATGGCAATATGCTTGGTCCTTGAATGAAAGGCTGAATTCTTAGACAAGTGTATTGCACTCTGACTGTCACTGTACAGCTTGCAATCTGCTTGCTTCTTACCCAACTCTTCCATAAAACCTTGCATCCACACCATCTCCTTGCATGCTTCTGTAGCCGCAACATATTCTGCTTCTGTCGTACTGATAGATACTATCTTTTGTAACTGAGAGACCCAACTGACTGCAGCACTACCCAGAGTAAAAAGATAACCCGTAGTGCTTCTTCTGCTGTCGATATCTCCTGCCAAATCTGAATCCACGTAGCCTTGTAACTTGATTTTCGATCCACCATAACACAGCCCTACGTCCTTAGTACCTACCAAGTACCTAAGGATCCACTTCACAGCTTCCCAATGTTCCTTACCGGGGTTGTTCATGAACCTGCTAACAACTCCCACTGCTTGAGCAATGTCTGGCCTCGTGCTCACCATAGCATACATGAGACTCCCAATAGCTGACGCGTATGGGACTTTAGCCATGTAGTCCTGTTCCTCCTGCTTCTTTGCACCTTGCTCCTTAGATAGCTTGAAGTGGTTGGCTAATGGAGTGCTAACCGGCTTAGCACCTCCCATATTGAATCGATCAAGTACCTTGGCTATGTACTCTGCCTGTGACAAAACTAATTTCTTGTTTTCCCTGTCACGCTTTATCCTCATGCCTAGGATTTGTTTTGCAGCTCCTAAATCCTTCATGGCAAATTCTCTAGACAATTGTCTTTTGAGATCTGAGATGTCCTTCATGCTTGAGCCAGCCACAAGCATATCATCAATGTACAGAAGAAGGATGATGTATGACGTATCAAACTTGATTAAAGTAACAACAGTGGTCTGCATGACATCTCCTAAAACCGTTTCCCGACATAAAACTATCGAACTTCTTATACCACTGCCTCGGGGCCTGCTTCAGGCCATATAGACTCTTCTTCAGTCTGCACACCTTGTTCTCATTACCTGGTGCCACATATCCTGTCGGCTGATACTTATATATCTCTTCTTCAAGGTCCCCATGAAGAAAGGCTGTCTTAACATCTAGCTGTTCTAGATGTAAGTCCTCTGAAGCCACTATACTCAAGACCATGCGAATCGTAGACATTTTTACTACCGGTGAAAATATTTCAGTGAAATCGATATCTGCCTTTTGTTGAAACCCTTTCACAACCAATCTGGCCTTGTACCGTTTCGAACCATCGTGCTCCTCTTTCAGTCTGTAAACCCACTTGTTATGAAGAACTTTCTTACCCTTGGGTAGAGTGACTAGCTCCCATGTATGATTAGACTCAAGAGAGTCCATCTCATCATCCATGGCCTGCTCCCACTTAACCCGTATATCTGACTGTAACGCCTCTTCAAAACACTCTGGCTCACCATTATCTGTCAGTAGTAGATAATGTAAGGAGGGTGAGTATCGGACCGTGGGTCTCCTCTCCCTAAGTAGACCTCCTCACAACTGGTGTATGCGGCTCTGCCTCATCCTGTGGCACTGTAACACCCATGTCCGGTAACTCTTCCAACTCTACGAATTTTTTTTCTCGGCCTTATTTTCCTGCACACTGTCCTTATGCATCACTTTTTCATTAAAGACTACGTCCTTGCTTCTGATGATTTTTCTATTTTCTGCATCCCAGAACCTGTAGCCAAAATCATGTTGCCCATAGCCTATAAACGTGCACCTCCTGGACTTCGCATCCAGCTTGTTTCTGTGCTCTGCATCAATGTGAACATATGAAGTGCAACCGAACACTCTGAGATGTGCAAGGTTCACTTCTTTCCCAGTCCACGCTTCTTCTGGTAGCCCACCATCCAATGGTGCTGAGGGACTTCTATTGATGAGATATGCGGCAGTATTCACAGCATCTGCCCAAAAGGTCTTGGGCAACCCTGCATGTAACCTCATACTCCTGGCGCCCTCAAGGATGGTCCTGTTAATGCGCTCAGCCATACCATTTTGTTGTGGTGTCCCTGGAATCGTTTTCTGATGTTTGATTCCATTTGCTGCACAATACTCCTCAAACCTCTTATCACAATACTCTCCCCCATTGTCAGATCTGAGACACTTTACTGTTTTACCTGTCTCATTTTCTACCATAACTTTCCACTTCTTAAATACATCAAATACATCAGATTTATGTTTTAAGAAGTAGACCCACAGTTTTCTACTAGCATCATCAATAAAGGTAACAAAATAACATGAGGCACCAAGAGATAATACCTGTGCCAGTCCCTACACATCAGTGTGTACAAGCTCCAACAGATGTGTCTTTGGAGCGCGTCCCGTCTTCTTGAAGCTTATCCTCTTCTGCTTGCCATACACGCAGTCCTCGCAGAATTCCAAGTCAATAGACTTCAGCCCTGGTAGCTTCCCTTTTGACAATAGCATTTTCATCCCTTTCTCACTCATATGTCCCAGCCTCTAATGCCATAACTGCCCATTCACTCCGGTTGATGCGACTGCGAGTGAACTATACGATCCTGAAGTCACGTACAAAGTACCTTCCTTTTTGCCTCGAGATATTACCAAGGCACCTTTTGTGATCTTCCAGGAGTCACTGATGAATGTCGTCACATAACCAGTATCAACCAACTGTCCCACTGAGATCAGATTACCTTTCAAACTCGGTACATGTTTGACATCCTTCAATTTCAAGACCGTTCCATCTTTCTGATTTACATGAACATCTCCCTTTCCAACAATATTGCACGGCTCATCATCACCCAGGTAGACTCTCCCAAAGTCACCTGACACATAATCACGCAGAACTTCCTTACACGAAGTAGCATGAAACGAAGCACCCGAGTCTATAACCCAAGACTCATTCCTCGCATCAAGAGACAAGATCAACGCCTCTGTGTCGCTCTCCTCAGATAGATTCACTGAATCTTTCCCACCTTGAGAGCTTCCTTCTTGTTTCTTGAGCGCCCTGCAATCATGTTTCATGTGCCCCTTCTTGCCGCAATGCCAACATCCGTCTTTGTCTTTCGGTCCCTTGGACTTATTCCTTGACTTAGAACGCCCGTATTTATTGCCTCCTTTGTTCAGCGATCTTCCTCTTCCTTCAACGTTTAGAGCATTCCCTGAATCCCCTGAAACTCCTGATGCCTTCCTTCTAGATTCTTCGCTGAGAATTAGACCGGCCACATCATCAAATTTTAGCTTTGTCGATCCTGAAGAATTGCTCACAGGAATCACCAAACCATCCCAACTGTCTGACAAACTGGATAAGATCAATAACGCCCTGACCTCATCCTCAAAAGCAATGCCAATGGATTCCAACTGACTCGTGACTGTATTAAACTCGTTTAGATGTTCAGCCACGCTCCCACCATCTGACATCTTCATGTTGAATAGCTGTTTCATAAGATGAACCTTGTTGGATGCTGAGGGCTTTTCATACATGGTGGCTAGGGCTTCCATTAATTCTTTTGTCGTTTTTACCTTGGATATATTGAAGGCGACGCTCTTAGACAAAGAGAGTCGGATCGTTCCTAAAGCCTTCCTATCCAGTAAAAACCATTCATCATCTGTCAACTTTTCTGGTTTCTCTCTCTTTTCCTCCTAGAGGAATATAGAAGGTCCTTTGATACAGATAATCCTCCATCTGCATCTTTCCAGAAGGCAAAGTTTGAACCATCAACCATCAAACTTCTCAATTCTAGTTTTTCCATCTTCCTCCATCGCTCCCAATAGAACTAAATCAATAGCTCTGATACCAATTGTTGCGCAGCACGCCAACAACGCAGTGAGCCTAGATCCAATCTAAGGCCTCACCCACAAACGATAGACAGGAAGAAATATAAACTAGAAATAGATCAAAGCAATCCAAAATAAACCACAAGACAAGATATACGTGGAAAAACCCCAAACTAGGGTAAAAAACCACGGATGCAAAATTCCACTATGAAGAGAAATGAAGATTACAAGGCAATATACTAACCTCTCTCTTGGAAGTACAGAGAAATTCCCTTGCCCACACCTTAGAATAATTTCCTAGAATTCACCTTAACCTAGAATAGCCATAGGGACCCCAATTTATAGTTTTGGTAACTTCCCTTTCCGCATCCCAGTTGCGAAAGGACTTGCGACACAAAATCCGCGAAACTCCTTTCGCATCCTAGGATGCGAAAGGACTTGCGACACGAAATCCGCGCAACCTCGACTGGTCGTGGGCGGCCCCAGATGTGGCTCCACTTCTCAACAGTGCTAAGGCAAAGGGCTAGAGAAACTAGGCTTAATTTCAATTACTCAAATTCTAAATCTTTCTATGCCTCTATCAAATCTAAACAAGCTTACGTTAAGATCTGTAAAATTAAAGGGAATGATAATACCTTCATGAAAAATAAGGATGAAATTAAGGAAATAATTATCGACCATTTCAAAAATATCCTTATCTCTGCCCTTGGTTCATATATAGAACACCATCCTTCCATTTTTTCAGATCATTTGTCATCAGCCCACAAATGTGGCAGATCCAAATCTCAGGTGGACCATGCCTCAGGTAACAGTGGTGACTGATTCCCACCATTAAAAAATTGGTGAGGGTCACAAAAGTTTTAGATCAAGTTGATACTTGTGTCTTCCCTTCATCCATATATGTGTAATCTTATTAACAATTTGGATGGCAAATCAACATTACAGTGTCATATGAAGTTTTTAACGATTGGCGTTGCGGAAGAAACATATGTAGAAATATAAACTTCCGGGACAAGAGGCCACCGAATAAGACCCTTCCTTCTGTTCTGAAGAAAAGTAGGATCCAGACAAACTAAATGAGAATCAAAGGTATCAAGAAAATTGAAAGTTGGAAATACTTAAAATAGGGGGGGATAAAGACGTCTTCTTGTTTGAAAAAAACTTTTTGTGACATTTCTTTTCGACCAAAGATCAAATCATCTATTATGATATATATAAAAAACAATCGCTTTAAAAAAAATAGTAAGAAATGAAATGTCATCATATTTTTTCACACATGTCCAAGTGATGATAACAAAAAACAAATATCTTTTACATATTCCTCTAGTTTGTTGACATTTTGGGAACGGTTTTCCTATGGTGTAGTCTACTTGAGATTTGGATCTACTTTATTTTTTACTTATGCTATAAAATGATCTGAAAAAATGGATGAAACGCATACATCATGATAAGGGCATATAGAGCACTTACCAGTAGCCACCTCGCTTGGCTATCAGCATCCTAGGAAGAGTGGGAGAGAGTGAGACATAGGAAAAGGTTGTTGTAGACTCTGAAAGAAAGGGGAAGAGGATTGTTTTCAACTATAGGCTATAACCACCCACCTCACTCTTTTCCATTTTGAGTTTTGTGGACCACTCAAGAGTTTTAGATTTATTTCTTTTCGGTTTACTATCTAGATAAAGGCGGTAAAATAAATTTAAGGATTAATTTCATATAGTTATCATATTGGGCCCAACACGTCTCTTGTCGTGTCTCTCTAGTGATACCATTGGCCACATGCAGAGAAGAAAAAGCATGCTACACTATAAGAAAGAGGGTTTTTAACGACAAAACATATTTTAGCGACGAAGTTTTCGCAGCTAAAAATCGTAGATTAGACTTTTAGTGACGAAGTTTTCGTCGCTAAAGGCTCCAAACATTTTTTCATCCCATTAACTTTTAGCTACGAAACCTGTATGAGACTTTTAGCGACGAAACTTTTCATCGCTAAATGCTCCAAACATTTTTTCAACAACTTCGAATAAGTAACTTTTAGCTACGAAAATTTTCGTAGCTAAAAATCCTGTATGTGACTTTCAAAGAAAATTTTCATCGCTCAAGACTCGAACATTGACTTTTAGCGGCGAAAATATTCGTTGCGAAAGGCTCCATACATTTTTTCAACAAATTCGAATACATTACTTTTAGCTACAAAAATTTTTATAGCTAAAAATCCTGTATGAGATTTTTAGCGACAAAAATATTCGTCGCTAAAGGCTGTGAATAGATTTTGAAAAAAATCCACAAGTTTACTTTTAACTACAAAACGTTTCGTAGCTAAAAAACGCAGATGAGACTTTTAGCGACGAAAATATTCGTTGCCAAAGGCTGTAAACAGTTTTTTAAAAAATCCAATGGATTACTTTTAGGTACGAAAATTTTCGTAGCTAAAAATCGTGAATAAGACTTTTAGCAACGAATGTTTTCGCCATAAAGGCTGTGAACACTTTACCAAACAAATCAGAAGGTTAGACTTTTAGCAGCGATTATTTTCGTCGCTAAAGGGTGTGTAAACATTCATGAGACTTTTAGCGACGAAAAGTTTCGTCGCTAAAGGCTATAAACATGTATACTTTTAGCGATGAAAATTTTCGTCGCTAAAGGGTTTCTTTTTTTTTTTTTTAATTTTAATAATATTCCATTTAAAATTTCTTGATATACACCTATTACAATATAATTCATCATATTCTTCCTGATATACACCTGTTATATAATATATTTCATCATATTCATATTCACATCCATCTAAACCTAAACTACGTAAATCCATTCAGACGTAAACTACATTCATCCAAACACAAACAATCCTATGGAAAAAAAAACAGATGAAAAGATAAAGAAAATATGAAAGGTAATCCAGAGAAATGAAAAGAAAAACAACCTTAACCTAAACCTAAACCTATAACCTACACTTATAAGTTTAGGCTTTAGGTTTAGGTTTAGGTTTTAGGTTTAGGTTAAGGTTTAGGTTATAGGTTATAAGTTTAGGTTATAGGTTATGAGTTATAGGTTATAGGTTAAGGTTTAGGTTATAGGTTTTTGGTTTAGGTTATAGGTTTTTGGTTTAGGTTTAGGTTTTAGTTTATAGGTTTCGGTTCTAGGTTCTAGGTTAGGTTTTGGTTTTCGGTTTCGTTTAGGTTGTTTAAGTTTCGGTTAGGTTTATAGGTTCTCGGTTCGGTTCTAGGTTTAGGTTTAGGTTCTCGGTTTTCGTTTAGGTTCGGTTCTAGGTTTCGGTTTAGGTTAAGGTTTAGGTAAGGTTACGGTTTAGGTTAGGTTTACGTTTCGGTTATAGGTTATAGTTTTTGGGAATTGAGAATAGGTTAAGGTTTAGGTTTAGGAAACCGGGTTCGGGCTCAGGATCGGGTTTAGATTTGGGTTTTCAAGTTTAGGTTTAGGTTTAGGTTAGGGAGTTGAGATTAGGATTTAGTGTAGGTTTAGGTTTAGGGAATTGAGAATAGTTACGTTTAGGTTTAGGTTTAGGTTTAAGAAAGCAGGTTCGGGTTCGGGATCAGGATTGGGTTTAGGCTTGGGTTTTCATATTTAGATTTAAGTTTAGGTTAGGGAATTGAGATTGGGATTTGGTGTAGGTTTAAGTTTAGGGATTTGAGAATAGGTTAAGGTTTAGGTATAGGTTTAGGAAATCGGGTTCGGGTTCGGGATCGGGTTTAGGCTTGGGTTTTCAAGTTTAGGTTTAGGTTTAGGTTAGGGAGTTGAGATTGGGATCAGGTGTAGGTTTAGGTTTAGGGATTTGAGAATAGATTAATGTTTAGGTTTAGGTTTTAGCTTATAGGTTTAGGTTATAGGTTTAGGTTTTTGTTTTAGGTTTAGGTTAAGGTTATAAGTTTAGGTTATAGGTTATAGGTTAAGGTTTAGGTTATTGGTTTTAGTTTAGGTTAAGGTTATAGGTTTAGGTTTAGGTTTAGGTTTTAGTTTATAGGTATAGGTTTTGGTTTTAGGTTTAGGTTAAGGTTATAAGTTTAGGTTAAGGTTTAGGTTACAGGTTTTGGTTTAGGTTAAGGTTATAGGCTTTGGTTTAGGTTAAGGTTTAGGTTTTGGGTTTATGTTAAGGTTATAGGTTAAGGTTATAGGTTTAGGTTAGGTTAGGTTTAGGTTAGGTTTAGGTTTAGGTTATAGGTCATCGCTTTAGGAATTGAGAATAGGTTAAGGTTTAAGTTTAGGAAATCAGGTTCGGGTTCGGGATCGGGTTTAGGTTAGAGAGTTGAGATTGGGATTAGGTGTAGGTTTAAGTTTAGGGATTTGAGAATAGGTATTGGTTTAGGTTTAGGTTTTAGCTTATAGGTTTAGGTTTTGGTTTTAGTTAGGTTTAGTTAGTTTTTAAGTTTAGGTTATAGGTTATAGGTTATAGATTATAGGTTAAGGTTTAGGTTATGGTTTTTTGTTTAGTTTAAGGTTATATGTTTTGGTTTAGGTTCTAGGTTTAGGTTTCGGTTTAGGTTTTCGTTTCTAGGTTTCGGTTATCGGTTTAGGTTTTGGTTTTCGGTTTAGGTTCCGGTTCCGTTTCGGTTAGGTAGGTTCCCGGTTTTTGGTTTCGGTTAAGGTTCAGGTTTCGGTTTTGGGTTTATGTTAAGGTTATAGGTTTAGGTTTAGGTTAGGTTTATAGCTTCGGGAATTGAGAATAGGTTAAAGTTTAGGTTTAGGAAATTGAGTTCGGGGATCGGGTTTAGGCTTGGGTTTTCATGTTTAGGTTTAGGTTTAGGTTAGAGAATTGAGATTGGGATTTGATGTAGGTTTAGGTTTAGCAATTTGAGAATAGTTTAAGGTTTAGGTTTAGGAAATCGGGTTCGGGTTCAGGATCGGATTTTGAAGTTTAGGTTTAGGTTGGGGAGTTGAGATTGGGATTGGGATTAGGTTTAGATTTAGGGATTTGGAAATACATTTAGGATTTGGTTTAGGTTTTAGCTTATAGGTTTAGGTTATAGATTTAGGTTTTGGTTTTAGGTTTAGGTTAAGGTTATAAGTTTAGGTTATAGGTTATAGGCTAAGGTTTAGGTTATAGGTTTTTGTTTAGGTTAAGGTTGTAGGTTTTGGTTTAGGTTTTAGTTTATAGGTTTAGGTTATAGGTTTTGGCTTTGGTTTTAGGTTTAGGTTAAGGTTTAGGTTATAGGTTTTGGTTTAGGTTAAGGTTATAAGTTTTGGTTTAGGTTAGGTTTAGGTTTTGGGTTTATGTTGAGGTTATAGGTTGCGTTATAGGTTTAGGTTAGGTTTAGGTTTAGGTTATAGGTTATAGCTTTGGGAATTGACAATAGGTTAAGGTTTAGGTTTAGGAAATCGTGTTTGGGTTCAGGATCGGGTTTAGGCTTGGGTTTTCATGTTTAGGTTTAGGTTTAGATTAGGGAGTTGAGATTGAGATTTGGTGTAGGTTTAGGTTTAGGGATTTGAGAATAGGTTAAGGTTTATGTTTAGGAAATCGGGTTCGGGTTCGGGATCGGGTTTAGAAGTTTAGGTTTAGGTTTAGGTTGGGGACTTGACATTGGGATTGGGATTAGGTTTAGGTTTAGGGATTTAAGAATGCATTTAAGTTTTAGGTTTAGGTTTAGGTTTTAGCTTATAGGTTTAGGTTATAGGTTTAGGTTTTGGTTTTAGGTTATAGGTTTAGGTTATAGGTTAAGGTTATAGGTTTAGGTTCGGTTTAGGTTTAAGTTATAGGTTATAGCTTTGGGAATTGAGAATAAGTTAAGGTTTAGGTTTAGGAAACTGGGTTCGGGTTCGGGATCGGGTTTTCAAGTTTAGGTTTAGGTTTACGTTAAGGAGTTGAGATTAGGATTTGGTGTAGGTTTAGGTTTAGGGATTTGAGAATAGGTTAAGGTTTAGGTTTAGGAAATCGGGTTTGGGTTCGGGATTGGGTTTAGGGCTGGGTTTTCATATTTAGGTTTAGGTTTAGGTTAGGGAGTTGAGATTGGGATTTGGTGTAGGTTTAGGTTTAGGGATTTGAGAATAGGTTAAGGTTTAGGTATAGGTTTAGGAAATCGGGTTCGAGTTCGGGATCGGATTTAGGCTTGGGTTTTCAAGGTTAGGTTTAGGTTTAGGTTAGGGAGTTGAGATTGGGATTAGGTATAGGTTTAGGTTTAGGGATTTGAGAATAGGTTAAGGTTTAGGTTTAGGTTTAGGTTAAGGTTTAGGTTATAGGCTTTGGTTTAGTTTATAGGTTTTGGTTTAGGTTAAGGTTATAGGTTTTGGTTTTAAGTTTAGGTTAAGGTTATAAGTTTAAGTTATAGGTTATAGGTTATAGGTTTTGGTTTAGGTTAAGGTTATAGGTTTTGGTTAAGGTTATAGGTTTAGGTTTAGGTTTTAGTTTATAGGTTTAGGTTATAGGTTTAGGTTTAGGGATTTGAGAATAGGTTAAGGTTTAGGTTTAGGAAATTGGGTTCGGGTTCGGGATCGGGTTTAGGCTTGGGTTTTCTTGTTTAGGTTAGGGAGTTGAGATTGGGATTAGGTGTAGGTTTAGGTTTAGGGATTTGAGAATACATCTAGGTTTTACGTTTAGGTTTACGTTTAGGTTTTAGCTTATAGGTTTAGGTTTTGGTTTTAGGTTTAGGTTATAGGTTATAGGTTGTAGGTTATAGGCTAAGGTTTAGGTTATAAGTTTTGGTTTAGGTTGAGGTTATAGGTTTTGGTTTAGGTTATAGTTATGATTTAGGTTTAGGTTTAGGTTTAGTTTATAGGTTTTAGGTTTTAGGTTTAGGTTTTGGTTTTAGGTTTAGGTTAAGGTTCTAACTTTATGTTATAGGTTATAGGTTTAGGTTAAGGGTGTAGTACCTGCAAATATAGATATAAACACAGCCTATCCAAATGGCCAGGCCCTTCCAATGCTATCCATAGGAAATGGACAGCTTCATCATGGTCATAACAGTGGTTCTCACCTTCCTGAGACCCCCGCTCATCCGGATAGCTCCGACGCACATCCAAGTCTGCTCCATTAATTTGGAGCAAATACATAAACACGGTCTGTCCAAATGGTTAGGCCCCTCCAATGCTGTCCATAGGAAATGGACAGCTTTTTCATGGTCATAACAGCAGTTCCCACCTTCCAGGGACTCCCACTCATCCAGATAGCTCCGACGCACATCCGGGTCTGCTCCATTAATTTTGAGCAAATACATAAACTTAGAGTGCTAAAAATTTTCAAGTAAATTGTATGAGGTTTAACTGTCCAATGATCAACCTTGGTCTCGCCGTCCTTAATTTGGACTTGTATGTATGTATGGCTTTCTCAACTAGTCCTAGCACTAGTCGAAGCGTAACATAATTATTGTTACTTCTTCGACCAGTCGAAGGACCTCCTTCGACCAATCGAGCGTTCCTCAACTCAAAGTCCGGTAACAAAAACCGTTCAGATTTTGACATCCTTGACCAGTCAAAGACCACCTTCGACTAGTCGAGCAGGGCCTTAGACTAGTCGAGCATTGTCTTTGACCAGTCGAAGATTTGTTAGATCTTATCCCGCTCAAACATGAAAACCTTTGAAACTGAATCCAGTGCTTAGACGAGTCGAAGACTGTCTTAGAATAGTCAAAGCAACAACTTCTTTGCCTATAAACTGAGGTTCTTTCTCAATCTGAAAATATAATTCAAGTCTATCAAAATGCTTCTGCTAGAGAGAAAGAAGCCTCAGTTATTGTCAAGATATCAAGCGGGTATTTATAAATCTTTTTATAGCTTTTTGTTTAATTCCTTAATCTCTTATTCTATCATTCTGATTCTAAAAAGAGAGAGAATACTCTTCTTTTTTAGATTTAAAGGAATTAATACAAGTAGCCATTGTTTTAAATCTAATTAAAATCAATAGAATCCTAGACCTTTTCTATCGGACTGAATATTGAACATTCGTCATTCAAGAAAAGCAGTTCTACAGCTACAACTTTTTCTACGGTGAAGATAAGTATTCATTTACATTTTGTATATGGTTCTCTGAGATGGTCAGAAAATCTCATGGAGGGGTTTTTTTTGTTTGTGATAGCCCGATAAAATAATCACACTATATTTAGGTTTTAAGGTGACCCTATGAAAACCTTATTCATAGTGAAAGCCGAGATTACATGGTTAGTAATCTTGGAGTGGAGTAGGTGTGACTGTTTGAGAATAGTTGTTGACACACCGAAACTACTATAATTCTTGGTGTTGTGGTGAATGGTCGTAATTTCTTTTATACAAAAGTGGTGAATGTTTATAATGAATAGTTTTATTTACTCTTGCTTAGTTTGGAATTTTAATTATTATCACATTCATGAAATAAGGTTGTCCTGCCTGAACTTGTTTGGGTGAAGGTTGTCTTACAAATCAGTTTGAATCAACATTTCAATACTAGTGCGATTGAGATTTCTGATTTATTTACTTATTCAACATTTTATTCGAATATTTGACATAGTCCTATTCACCCCCTTCTAGGACTTTTTAAACTCTTATTTTCACCGATCAGACACTTAAGTCAATCACTATCAGGAGGATATTTGCATGGCCCTTAGCATGATGGGGTCCTACCTGTCACACCCCAAACTCAAAAACCAGACTCACAAAATTTTCGATCGCCGAATCGGGTGCCGACAGCCTCCGTAGTACCCCATTCTTGGCTCCAGCGCGCATACGCCAGATTCTGATCCAGGATTCTACACGAAGGATTTCCCACATACATTTAACTCGCAATAAGCATAACCACAAGTTTACCCAAATCACAAAGGTAACATCATCATCACATATCCACTAATATAATCATTTGAATACAATGCTGAAAGGGAAATACATATATCGAAAATAAAAGCTCCAGAAAATGGCTGCACACTTCAAGCTCAACGCTGCCGCAACCTAACGCCACTTGCACACATCTATCGTGCATAAGCTTATAGAAAGCTTAGAGGGTGGTGAAAGTGTGTGCGCAAGATAAGTGCCAAGTATGCAATATCAGAGTAAGCGGAAATACTACAAGTCTATAAATCATTAATATCAGAATATGCAATGCAGATGGACTATGCAAATGCGGAATCATAGAGAGCTAAATATCAGATGCCGATGATGTAATGCAATATGTAAATCCCGAAGAGCCACAAATATCATCAACCTCATCTAGGCCATACAACAAACCTGCGCGTATCGTGTGATCATGTGGGGATAACTCCGTCTCACAAGGAGTCCTATAAACATCTTAGCCTAATGACATCTGCTTTAATCAATCATCCATCACAACATGCATACGAATGATGGGGGTCCACAGAAGGACGACGGATCTAATCCAAATATCAAGATAGGCTCACTGATTTAAAACGTGTCACGATAGTTAAGGAAAGAATCCAACTTATAGCCACCATAACATCGGACGATGCTCCCGATGTGAGACAAAGTTTTGTCTTCACTATGTGCACAGTAGCCTGCCAGCACAATAGCCTGCCAATCACTGGTAGCTCGCTCAGGTCCTCATGTCCTGCCCACTCAGTATCCGCTCACGTGCGCCCGCCCACATGTGATCATAATGATGGATCGTCACAATATCCCTCACCGAGGGCAGATCCGAGTCTAAGTGCAATAAGTGGGCTTCCTTACCCTCTCTATCGCGCAATAAACTAGACTTCCTATGGGGCCCAATATACACAAGGTGAGTTCCAAGGTGTAGGTATCATGATGCTATGTTATCACATACTCATAATAGGTATTAATAATTGGCCTTGACAATTGACCTCGATAATTGGCCTTGATATTCGGCCTTGATATTCGGCCTCGACAATCGGCCTCGATAGTCGGCCTTGACAATCGGCCTCGACAATCGGAATCTGCCTCGACAATCGGCCTCGACAATCGAAATCTGCCTCAATAATCGGCACCGACAGTCGAAATCAGCCTAACAAAGGGGCCTATGGGAAGGTCACAATATGGACATTTAACCATCATTGCCCATCAATGTGGACATTTAACCAATATTACTCCCAAGGAGTGGCCCACATAGAGCCTAATATAATATATAGTGGGCCCATGGCCTCACACGAGGGCCTAATATACATCACCATGGGCCACATACAATCTCAATGGGCCTAATATAACATCAAGTGGGTCGCATCTCACGGGCCTAATATACATCGCAGGCCTCGTATACATCAAGTCGGGCCTCATCATATGGGTCAGAAATATATCACAATGGGCCACGTCCCATGGGCCTTGAATACATCACAATGGGCTGCACCACCTGGTCCTCGAATGCGTCACAATGGGCCATAACCCATGGGTCTCAATACATTACAATAGGCCACAACCCATGGGCCTCAAATACATCATGATGGGCCTCATCACATAGGCTTCAAATACACAACAGGTGGGCCCCGAACATGGGCCTCAAATACATCACAATGGGCCGCATCAACGGGCCTCATATACAGCAAGTAGGTCATATCAATGGGCCGCACCAACGGGCCTCATATACACAAGTGGGCCGTATCAATGGGCCGCACCAACTACACCATTCATCTATTTTAAGAAATCATTTTAGAGTATTGCCCAAAAATGAATCATATTAAAAGATCATTTGGACCATACCACAAATAACAGAGGTGATAATGATTTCCACTATTAAAACTTTAGTGGGCCCACCATAACATTTATTTCCATCCAGTCTGTTCATAAGGTCATAAAGACCTAAACTAAGAGGAAAAACAAATTTCATATTCGTCCAAAACTTCTATGACCCAAAGGTTTCAATGCTGGACGTTCAATCCCCACTGTTTATGGCAGTGTGGTCCACTGATAACTATATCTGTCTTATTTTTAGTCTCAAGCCTTAAGATGAGCTCACCATCTGGATGGACGGTGAGGGTACAACACTTACATCATACGGTGGGCCCCACACATGGACGGTGTGGATCATCGTATACATCATGGAGGGACCCACAAAATTTGTAACGTTAATACAACAACTATGCTGCTAGTGCATGAAGACCAGCCAATTGTATCCCACATAGGTGGGTCCCTCGTAGGGCCCCACCATACAATACTATTTATAATGTGGTGTGTGTGTGTGTGTGTGTGTGTGTGTGTGTGTGTGTGTGTGTGTGTGTGTGTGTGTGTGTGTGTATACACAACAGCTAGTCAGCTGGGGTCCATGGAACTTGTTGACTTCATCCCAGCAACTATATGCTGCTGGGGCCCAACATCCAGTTGGTTGGACGGTGTGGCTACAACACTACATCATGGTGGGCCCCACCTCCTGATGGATAGACGGTTTGAATATAACATATACCTTATGATGGTGGGATCTTGCACGGACGGACGACACAAATAAAACATATATATCATAGTGTAGTCCCACCGTCCAGCAATCTGGACAGTGGAGATAAAACACATATATCATGGTGTGGTCCACAGCACGAACGGTGCAGATGGAGCCATGCATCACGGCTGGCCCCACCAACTAACGTCCATGTAAATGGACGGTGTAGATGGCGGATGGGACCCACAGAGCTTGGTGACGTCACTTATAGCAGTTCTATAGCGGTTGAGGTACAAAGGCCAATCCGATTCTCACATCAGGTGGGTCCCAAGTGGGGCCCACCACATAATATATATATATATATATATAAAGAAAACCAGCGCGATGTGGATCCAGATACATACATCAAGGTGGAGCCGCACATGGCATGGATATGCAACATCATGGTGGACCATACACACACACACACACCTCATCATCAACATAAAAATGAAAGAAAGAGAGAGAAGGAGAGAGGGAGAAAGTGAGAACGGTGGAGATGGGAGGGACCCCGCCACTATGGGTCCCTCTAAATACAATGCATACATCAAGTGGGTTCCATTACAAGTGGGCTCTAAAAAAAAAATCGAGATGATGAACACCTACCTTTGATCATGGACTTCTCCTTCCATTGATGCGCTCTAGAGCTCCAAAGGGTGCGATTCAACGGTCAAGATGGACTTTGGATGGTGGGATTGGGATGTAGGAAGGTGGGCCACACCAAGCTCTCTCATGGAGGTTGAGACGTGGGTTGCTTAGAGAATGAGAGAGAGAGAGAGAGAGAGAGAGAAAGAGAGAGAGAGAGAGAGAGAGAGAGAGAGAGAGAGAGGTTGTAAGAGAGAGAGGGATGGGGTTGTGATTAGTGAGTGAGTGATGGGTGTACTTTGTTGTAAGAGAAAGTTGACTTTGGGGAGGGTGGGTGTACTTGGGGATGGGTGTGAGTGATGGGAGTGATGTGTACTTGATTGATGTGATTGATGAGATTGATGTAATATTCTCTTGGGTTTGCAACGCGCAGCATTTTTCTTGAACTGAATGTGGGCTCACATCTCCTGGCCCGGGTATCGCCTCGGCGTGCGAGACGCGGCATTGGAACCACAATGACGGTGCGATCGCAAGAGTACAAGTTTTGAGTCAAGCCGACTCTGATATACAGGACACGACTCATGATCGCGTGCAAACGCCGATAACAAATCGCGGGTCGCCGGAATTCGACCGGAAAGACTGTGGAAGCCTACGGAACGGTACGAGCTAGGATACGGGTCTTACACTACCGACCAAGGCCAATGATCCAATCACAGTGGGAAAAAAGGGTAAAATTCTTTTCTGTGCAGCTTCCTACAACATGTCATTAAGACTCCGTGGTCTGCTATCTGAAAGAGTCTGAACTCATGGATTTAAGACTCGGTGACTCAGGCCCAACTCGTCCCATCTCTAGTCGAGTCATGACTCAGCCAAGTTGGGGTGACTCGAGGTCTAAACCGGATCGGGTCGAACCGGGTCCAAGCCAACTTGGATGAGCCGCATCCATCTCCTTTTAGTGGTCAATGCATGGGATTACTTCATAACTGGACCTGATGGTTTTGATCCAGTCTCTAGTTCAATCCCAGCTTATCTATAAAACAAAGAAAGAATTTTTGAAAAAAAAAAAAAAAAGAGTGGGAATGGCAATGGTAGATCTGAATGGACCAGCCTATGATCTGCCACACCGACTGCAAGCCCAGGGAAGTCCTAGCCCACCATATGGGCCTCTGTGATTATACCAACCAGATTCCTAGGGGGCTAAGTTCGTGGTACTGGGACGACAAGCATACTGCGTTGTGCCTCTCTCACGAATATGTTCGACCATCATCAGGTGGGCTGAACCTCTTTGCTTGCTTTGTACGCTGTCCGTTTATTTCAATGGTGTGGCCCACCTTTTGTTTTAAACAGCCTGATTTTACCACTTGATAAACTTCATTGTCAGAGCAACCTTTGGCACGGCTAGGATGTCCTATATGCATATGGCAAGTGGGAAGAAGGCACTGTATAGTTGGGCCAGGCCCATTCAACATTTTTTATAGGCCCAAACCGGCCCATTGACAGTCCTAACAGTACCTGATCATTTACCTTGTATTATTCCAAGGTTGTATTGGTTGTAATGATATGCACAAGTACTTGAATACTGAAAGCTGTGGTACATGATTCGGTGATCCAAACCATTGGTTTGGTGCATCCCACCACCACGGGTGGGATAAACACTAAACTGTGACCTACAGTTCAAGGTTTAAAGTCGATCTCTTCCAAAACCCAACATATCGCCGAATGTACGGGTATAGTCATGACCGATATATCTGTATCGGCCATGGTTTTAAGCCTCAAATTAGCCTAATACAACTCATTTGAGTCAACTCGGATGAGTCTGATACAACTCATCTGAGTCGACTTGGATTTGATAACACCCAACTCGGGTGAGTCCAAATTTGAATCAGGGCCAAACGAGTCAATCCGAGATGCCTAGTCTTTTAACCATGTTCTTGCCTAATAACAGTCCAATAAAGGGTTGTACGGGTAATATATTGGTGGGGACCTACATCCCCAGTGCACCAATTTCAAACCTTTCTATAGATGGAAGTCACATGCACATGACAGGTTGGAAGTTATTCACAAGGTATACCATGGACCGACCAGTTGCACTCGAGACTTTCTCTACTTAAACAGAGATATTTGAAGGTGACACTATACTGTCTCCTTTCAATGCAAGCATTGAAAGATGCCTAACTTTTTGTTTGATTCTTGAAGTCTTCTGGTCGGAATAGAACTCTGAAGTCCTTGAGTCCTTTGGTCTGATTATAATCATGTACGTAGATAACTACATGTGTTTGCTTTTGCCTTATATATTATAATTAAATATATAAGAAATGTCAATTGTTTACGATTCTTTAAGGTTATCATCGAGAGGGGCTCGTCTTAATTCTTAGAACTTATTTGGTTTCGTAAAAAGCATAAGACATTAAATAATATTTCTCAAAAACTTTATTTTTAAAAGACCGAAAAAATGGAATATAATTTTTCATGTTTGTTTTCATAATATTTTTTTTAAAAAATAGACCTACTTTCAAATTCTTTGTTTGGAAAATTAAATATCAAAAAAATAATCTAAACAGTTATTTCAATATGTTAGCTTAGCACATTTAACATGAATGGGATGCTAGAAAATGAACAAGTGCACATGTGGCATACACAACATATGTGGTCTACTTACTAGTTGAGTTGTGGCATATGTGAGGTGCTTGGTAGAAAAATTACAATTAAAAAAAGAGCGACATCTCTCCCCATATACGATCGATTGGATTAAGAAGGTCAGCGAGAGAAAGGTAACCGAACAGTGCACTATATCTTTTTTAATTGGTAATCACTATAAGGACGAAGTAGTATGTGATGTAATTGACATGGAAGCGAGTCACATGCTACTCGGTCAACCTTGGCAATCCGATTGTGACACCACTCATAAAGGGCGAAATAATGTATATATTTTCTTCAATGACGGTCGTAAAATCATATTGACCCCTATGGATCCAAAGGAGCCACCCAAAACTTCTAAAGTAGATAGTCATTTTCTCTAAACCATACGAGACTTTGTGGAGGAATCCAAAGAAACGGGACAGACCTATGCATTAATTGTAAAAGGGAAGCAACTCAAACTCACCAACATCCCTGAGAAACTAAAACCCTTGTTGTATAAGTTCAAAGAAATTTGGCCCGATGAACTTCTTAATGGATTGCCTCCCATGCAAGATATTCAACACTATATCGACCTTGTCTCTGGGTCCAGCTTACCCAATGTAACACCCCGAACTTTTTAATACCCAAGTATTGAAAGTTCTCGAGTGTTACTATTAAATTTAACTTATTATGTACATGTGTACGATACCGATCTAGCTATCATAACCTTACATACATTCTCTAACACAAATCGAACCATTGGGAATAATCTTCATCCATAGATCAAGCAATTTGACCATTGAAAACAAACCACTATCCTTAAACCCAGTGATCTACCTGTAGTTTTAAAGATAGACCACTGCATCACCAAGTATCTGTATTTTAATATTCCAACCACCTTGATAGACCAATCGCGTTAATACAGAAATCAAACCATTCATTGTCAACATCAAACCACGAATCATTAGATCCACCGTTTATTAGGACACGTCACTCAATGTTGAAACCATCTGATTATAGTAACAATCATTGGATTTCTTCTAGGACGGGCCGATTAGGGTTAAACACTAACAGAAGAACTCCTCTATTTTTCTAAGTTCACACCTAAATAGCCATATTGGTAAGACATACCCTAACCCAAAAAATCAAGTCAAATCAATTGCACTCGATCGTAACTAAGAAGGAAAGATTATGCAGAAAATCTAACCACCCAAATTGTTAAACACTAGGTTAGAATTCAAAGCCTACAGCACATACTCGCACTTGAGGAAGAAATAACATTGGAGGTGAGGAATTCCTTTAAGCTTACCTTGATTTAAGTTGATATGATTTATCCTGCCTCTTGCATGCTTGCTTTCATATTACTATGATTCTCTCCCTACAATTGTTCGATTTACCACCAACAATTATTTATCCTTTGGGAATGATGGTTAAGGCATGATTTTAATTATGTGTATCTTTATTAATGTGGGGTGATGGATACAAGCCCTGCCCTTGCCTTTATCGATTTGTTGAGTTAGTCATTGCTGCTCTCCTCTTTGTTAAGTTAGTCATTACTACTCTCCTCTTAGTTGTTTTCGAGACCCGAGTATATAACTTATTTACTGAAAAACCAGATGTTAGTAGATAATCAAATGATAATCAACAATATCAAAGTACAATTAATGGAAACCAAGCGTAGTATAAATGTAACCCAAACAATAACAATATCATGGGCCACTCAACTAGGGCCCATATACAAAACCTCAAGTCTCAAAATGTACTGAAATAAACATAAGTAACTAGTCTACTGATTTAGTCCAAAATAAGCAGCTACTTCCTGGTACGGCTCGTCCTCGTATGGCTCTTCCTTCGCTGCGACAGTAGCCGTCCCAATATCCACTACGTAGTCGTCCATCCCTATACCTGTATTCTCTGTACGGTTAAACATTAATGAATGAGTGGCCAGCTCAGTGTGATCTCCCCTCAAGATTACACACCACCGCCCTAGACAAGAATATCATAAAAACATCCAGGTGACCAAAACATAGTAAATATAATCTTATTATATACATGGATGCGTGAATGCATCATCGAACTGGGGATGCTCATCTGTTCGGAGTTGGGCTCGTCACCCATGCAAAGGCTGGCCAATAGCATCACTACCACATATTGACTGTCTATCGTACATCACGTATGTTAGCGATAGACGTTGGTCTGTGCCATATATGCATGATTAGCCAAACCATTATTAATCCAATTACAATCAGATAATTTAAATAAACTCAAAGGTCACTACAGGGGCTCGTCACCAGCGTAGACCTATGGCTCGGGCATAGTGCCCCATGACCACCATCCCCAGCCCATAAGTCTACCGCCTTAGGGTGTGTATAGAACCTATCAACATGTGGCCAATCAATTCTCAATGCAAGGGAACTACCACCGTATGCTGACTAGGAATGAAGTATTGAAATCATTAAATGCAGTAACTAAAATGAGACAGTATGTATGATTCAAATATGAGTAAACAGTGGTGATAGTAAATGTTGCAAGGTCCATTCCATAGTCAGGTAAGCAGAATCAATTCGTAGATGGTGAAATCCCATGAATCAAATGCCACTAATCATAACCTCCATGTTGAGGGTCAAATCTTATCAATTAGTTCCGTTACACCCTAAGTATGGACTCTCTTTAAGTAGGGATTTCCATAGAGAGATTTCAAATGTCATGTGTCATGAAATCAATACATTAATATAAGGGTATGACATGGAGGTTCATGATTCAATAATCAAGGTAAAGCTCATATAATTACGAGAGTCATGAAATAATAGCTTACCAGTCCTAAGGCATGAACTAAACATGTATTTTGAGTAACTAGCCAAGTAGCTTGGACAATTCTAATGCCTACACTTAGGCCAACAATTCAAGTGCCTAAATCCACCTAAAACATGCATTAAGTTAACTGATCAAGTATTCAAATTAATTCTAAAACATAAGTTTAAGTGATCTAACCAAGTATTTTGATCTATTCTAAGGCATATGTTTAAATAGTTGGATTTATCCTCAGACATGTATTCAAATAACTAATCAAGTGGTTTAACAATTTCTAAGGCATGTGGTAAGGTAAATTAATCAATTAATCATTCCTATGGCATATGTTCAAGCATACTAATCGCTTCTAAGATATACATAGTAATAAACTAATGGTTAATAATTCACAAGTCGTGTATTCAAGCAAGCAAATCAAATGATCATCCGCTTCTAGGATATCATTTGCAACTACTAAAATGGACTATCCCTAATCCAGTTTAGAGATGGAAAGCTCAAGGGGAAGAAAATCATCACCTTCCGGGTTCGATTCCCATACGTAGTTCCGCCCTTTTTAGCGATCAATCCACAATCCAATGTCACTTGATTGAACTCCTAGGGTCATTCCCAACAAGAGGTCAATAATCAATTTTAACGAATGATTTTGACAACTCCTAGTTACCTATGCCCGCTTCAACCTCTTCTTATTTACAATGAAGATGAGGCCCACTTCCATACCACAATCAGGTGGGCTATTCGGGCCTTTTCCAGCCAATGGAGTTTGGCCAAATCCATACAAAATGGGCCTAAACCGAGGCTGGGCTTAGTCCAAGCCCATTGTGCGGCCGGCCATGGCCCAACCCAACTGTGTGGCCCCCAAAACGTGGTGGGTTGGCTGACTGGCCTAGTCATGTGGCCCAAACAAGGTGGTCCAACTTATGTGCGGCCCATAACTGCTGCTGGGCCTTATGGCTTGGCCCAGCTGTGCGGCCCGCTGTAATCTATGGTGAGGCCCATTGTTCTTTATGTGTGGCCCACCTATTTATATGGTGCGGCCCACTGAGTTTTAACTCAGGTGCAACCCACTGTATATATGGTGTGGCCCACTGAGTTTTACACTCAGGTACAGCCCACCCTGTATATATGGTGCGGCCCACTGATTTTTGGGACGTGACCCATTGCAAGGCTTGTGCAGGCCATCTCTATGGCCCACCTACTGGTAGTTTTGGGCTAAGATCAAAAACTCAACTGAGCGATTTGGTTCCGACCCAGTTTTGAGGTCTGATTTCAGCTCAAGATTCAGCCCACTTTCAACTGGATTCAAGGCCCAGTTTAGGCCTATTTTCAGGGTCCATTTGCTGAAACTTCTTCAACCCAAACGAAGCCCGATGAAGGCTTATTTTCAACCCATTATTCGTACCAGAAGGAGGTTGGTTTCACAGCCCATTTACAGGCCATTCTAAGCCCATTACAGAGCTCATTAAAGGCCTGCCTCTGCTCCGTTCCAGGGGCCCATGTAAAGGTCCATCTGAGAGCTATTTTCAACTCCTTGTCTGGGCCATTATAGGCCGTTTTCAGCTTGGATTGAAGGGTTTATGAAGATGGAAGGGTAAGGGGTTACCTGACTGGATTCGGGCGTGGCCTGATTCGATCGAGCTTGAGTTGGAGTGGAGCAACACAAGTATTCACACTGGCTGTGGAGCTACAGACCAGCACTGACCCAACTCGGTTCGATTTGTGCGCACTGAGTCCACTCGGCCGTACTCGCTCCCTCTCTTTCACTTCTTTCTCTCTCTTTCTCCCTCTATCTTTCCTTTTTCTCTCTCTGGTGTGAATCACGAGGGCAACAGTGCCCTTTTATAGGCATGGGAGAGAGAGCTCCAATGACTAGGAAGGAAACTACACTTTCGTGGGCCATCCTTAAAAACGGCAATGCATGGGGTCCATTTGATCATAGGGATGGATTCCCATTGCAATGGCCTACCAGAAAAGTACAATTTTAGCTTTGGTGGAGCCCATCTCGTGATCATGGGTCGCGCGGTTTAATGGGGAAGATGGAGTGGCCGTTAATGGCAAAACACTCCCTAAGGTACTTTGGCATGATCTGGTCCGTTTGAGGGGACCAGATGGGGTCTCTGATTAGTGTGGGGCCCACTTTTTGGACCTCAAACGTGAGTTTCAGAATATCTCACAAGATATTCCAGTTTTCATTACTTTCTCAAGAGATGGAGCATTTCTCTCCATTATCTCGTACCACTTCACAGAGAAGGGTTAGGATTTCTCCTTGTAGCAGAGGGAATGGTTGAAATTGTGCTAGCACCTGTTTTCCCAGAAAGGAAAGACTCATTTTTTTTACTTTCCTTGGTGCAGGCCATTGCTTGGCTATTTCTGAAAATGGGAGAGCGTGACTCTATCTAGAAGATGGATGGCTGGGACGGCACAATCAGGCCGATCATGGGCCACCTTGTGGCCACAAATTGGCCCCTCATCCTAAATCCTAGCCACACGCCAACTTCTGGACGGTCCCGTCCCAGATTTCTAGTCTCTATGCATGGGACCGAAACCTTATAGGGTTTTGGTCGAACAGGCCCCACGAACCTGATGAACGGTTCGGATCATTCGGATAGTGCCCAGGGTGGGCCACTTGGAAGCCAAAGCTCGTCAGATTCAAACGGGGGTTTGGCGGGAGGAGGTTTTTCACTTTTTGCAATTTGGGTCGGTCAAAGCCAATTTGATTGACTTGCTTCGCCCAGTGCACGTCATGCACCGTTGCACGGGATGCACACGCAACTCATGTGGGGTCCACTATGATGTTTGTGATGAAACCACTCTGTCCATTCCTCTCAGGAGTCCCACTTAAGGGCTTTGGCCCAGTTTGGGGCAGAACTGAGGCCCAGATGGGCCGTATCACACATCCCAGGCTTCATTACGGTCAATACAACTCGATCCGATGGCTAGATTGATTTGATGCTTGATTTCAATGGTTAATTGTGGATTAGAGAGGTAGTGAGTGCTTGGTTGGGCATTAGCTACCCCTCGAAGGTCAATCACAAGAGCGTCGTTTCGTTTCTTTATCAACGGCTGATATAAAACTGCTACAACTTAAGATGTTTAATCAAGGTTACCTTTCTGGCTGATACGGGGTGCATTTCAGCTCCTAGGGCCTCTAATGGATGGTTTTAGCGATGCTTGGGAGCCCCTTCCTGCACATGTTGAGTATAAGTTGTTTGGTTGATTTCCATTGATGTAGGTTTAAGTGGTAGCACCCGTGCACCAGAGGTGCGGGGTGTTACATAGCCATTGCTACTTCCCTCTTTGTTGAGTTAGCCATTGCTACTCTACTTTTTGTTGAGTTAGCCATTACTACTCTCCTCTTTATTTGTTAGACTTGCGCTATCTACCTCTATGGCTTGTGCATGTGTCTTGGAATTCCAAAAATCTCATGATTTAGTTTACTTTCCCTTAGTGCAAGTGATGTGTTAAAGGCATCACAGCTAGTGATTCAAATATTTTATCATAGACGTAATGCGCTCTGGGTAGAGACCTTTTTGGTCGACGCGTAATTCCATGGGTTTGGGTAGTGGTGCACAAATCGATGTAAGTAATTCGCAATGCGTGTTACAACACTTCCGGGATTAGATGTCGTAAATAGTCGCTCTATGAACAAATCGTGTCACGTAATTCAACTGACTCATGTCTTGTGCCGCCTCGAGGTATTCACGTAAATCCACAGTAGCATTGGACATGTCGGCGAATCTTCGTAGTGTGAGAATGCAGGGCTAGCCGGGTCTTTTATGAATTATATTCCACATTGTGATGATCACTACGTATGATGAGCCAAACACATACATTGGTTGCGCATACTAATACCACTCGTAGTGGTGGAGTACGAGACGTATCAGAACCCTTACATTACTTTTATGAATCTCTTGAATTATTGTTAATCTTAAAGAATAACCATCACTATGAGTAGGGCGTTAATCCTCTCCAACCGTACAGATGATGTATGTGACGTACTGGTTGAGGATCCAGAGGACCATCTCCCAATGGAAGATTATGCTGAATAAATAAGAAAATAGTTTATTATTTATTTTTATTTATACTTCCGCTGTAAAGTCGATGATGTAATAAGCTCCCATTGTGAGAGCATTAGAAGTTTTGAACTTATATTTTACTTTTATGAAATAACAAAAGTAGTTAACTTTCATTCTCTTGGATAACTAACCTTATGAATGAGGAATGGCCGTTGGTTATAAATTAAACAGTTTAATCAAAGATTGCAAAGGAATTAACATTTGGGATCTCCATGCCAGGCATTAGACTCATGTCATGGAAATTTCAGGATGTTACACCCATTCGTCCTCACTATCGGATGAGTTCGAAGAAGTACAATATTCTGCAGGGGCAAGTGGAAGAACTGATCCATAAGGGTCTTATTTGAGAAAGCATGAGCCTATGTGCCGTATCAGCTCTATTAACTCCTAAGAAAGATAGGAGTTGGCACATGTGTGTCAACATTCGGACCATCAACAAAATCGCCATAAAATACAGGTTTCTCATACCACGGTTGGACGATATATTGGACATACTTGAGGGCACAAAATTATTCTCTAAATTGGACCTAAGGAGCGGCTACCATCATATTCAAATCTAGCCGAGTGATGAGTGGAAGATGGCTTTTAAGACCAATGAAGGGTTGTATGAATGGATGGTCATGCCCTTCGGTCTTTTGAATGCACCTAGCACATTCATGAGGATGAAGAACCAAGTTCGTTGTGGTTTATTTCGATGATATTTTGATATACAGTCAGGACAAAGCAAGTCATATGGAGCACCTCAAGAAGGTCCTTCAAGTGCTCACTCAAAATAAATTGTATCTCAATCTTAAAAAGTGTAGCTTCTTAACCAACAGCCTGTTGTTTTTGGGCTTTGTCGTGACATCCACGGGCATTCGAGTAGATGAGGAAAAGGTGAAAACTATCAAGGAATGGCTGGTCCCAATAAACATCCATGAGGGATAAAGTTTTCACGGATTAGCGACATTCTATCGTCGGTTCGTGAAGAATTTTAGCACCATTGTATCTTCAATTACAGACTGCATGAAGAATAGACAATTTCAGTGGACTAACGAAGCCGATGGGAGCTTTACTGAAATTAAACACAGGTTGTCCACAACCTCGGTTCTTGTACTTCCCAACTTCGACAAACTATTCGAAGTTGAATGTGATGCTTCATATGTCAGGATTAGGGGAGTCTTGTCTCAAAAAGGTGTGCCGGTAGCCTTCTGCAGTGAAAAACTTAGCGATGCACACAAAAAGTGGTCAACATATGAGCTTGAATTACATGCAGTGGTCCAGGCATTGTGACATTAAAGAAATTATTTGATTCAAAGGGAGTTCATTCTTTACATAGACCATCTACTCACAACCTCAAGTGTAGGGTCGCGATGTAGTAATAATCTCGGTAAGACCGTGGTCGAATCCACAGGGACTGATCTTGTGCGTTTCTAAAATTAACTAGAAGTAGAACTAGAAGAAGATGTAAAACTAATTCTAAAGTGATTGAGAGAGTAATTGTGAATTAAGTAATTAAAACTAAGAATTTAAGGGTGGGAACTAGGGTGCCAAGGATCCACTTGTAGTGATCAGGGAGCCCTCTTACTTGATTCTAAGTAACACAATTAGAATTGGAGTCATATCCAATTAAATTGGAAAATATATCAATAAAACCAAATCTGAAATTCCATTGACCTAGTCCTCAATGAATGAGAACTATGATAATTGGCAAAGATTCTATCACCAAACTATGCTCAGGAGACAATGGCAAACAACAGGATTTACCAATCCCATAATCTCAAAGCAGGAGAATTGTGAAGATTAGAAAGGTTTCCATCACCTTACCATGCCCAAGGAACGATGGTGAACAACAGGACTTACTAATTTCACAATCTCAAATCAGGAAAAGAAGATACTTAAAGCTATTGCAGATCTACTGTAATTTGAGTCACATTAAACCATTAAAACTGAAAGTATTCCTTAAATATCAAATTAGAATCCATGGAGTTTAACATAAACATGAATCAAAGCAATAGAAACATCCCATCATGCTACAAGCTTCACCTCTTAGCCCTAGCTAAAAGGTTTAGCCAACCATAGACATGATTGGACCAAAGTCTCTTAAGAAAAACATGAAAACAACTAAGGAAGAAGAAGAAAAACTCTTAGCGACGGCTTCTCCACCCTTTTGCTCCACTCCTTAAACCATAGAAGAGCCTAGGAACATCCTAGGGGGTTCTATTTATACTTGTGGAACTCCAACTTTCGCACATATTTGAAAAACTCTAGAAACTGCCTCAAATTTACGCAGTTTGCTAAAATAGACATCACTCTGCGCAGTTTTTCAAAATAGACTTCACTCTGCGCAATTTCACAAAATGACCCAGAATTTCAAAAATGTTTTTTCAGGACGATTTTAGGATTCCATTTCTTCACTTCAAATCTTTGATTCTCTTCATTCCTCACTTGGTTTTCTTGGATCTTTGGCATGTGAATTCTTCAATCTTAGTCTTCTAAGATCCATCCCTTGCCTTAGTGATTCTTAAGCATTAAATCCATGCTTTTAGCACCCTTTTCAATCCAAGCTCTTAAATTCACCTTGTAACACAAACATGAGTAAAATAGAACATTAAGAATTATCATGTTCATAAAACCAAGATATAAATGGGGGATAATATGCAATATTTGACCCTCAACACAATCCCCAACTAGTATTTTGTTAGTCCCGAACAAAGTATGTGAAAATATTTTGAGAACCACAGGATAATTTCTATAAGCTCAAGTGGTTTTTTTTTTTTTTTTTTTTTTTTTTTTTTTTTTTTTTTTAAAAAAAAAAACAATCCAGATAATAGAATTCTAAAATACATCAATGTTGTGCATTACCTTCTCCTAAACTCTAGTACTCGTAAGTTTCATAATCAAGTTCAAAGCATTAATCCTCCAATTAGAACAATTCCAAACATTGAGTTCCATGGGTGTATAGTAAAGTCTAGACTTATCACAATCCAAGGTTCAGTTCTTCACTTTCATGATAACATTGATAATTAAAAGAGCATTCAGGACAACCAAAACCTAAACCAAATCTTGCATTACAATTCATCTTTTAATTCTCTCTTTTATTCCTCCAGCTTTTAATTTTTCCATCGATGGCTTTCACGTTATGTCAACCTTTTTAAAGATCTTTAATAGGTAGCCCTTTTTTACGACAACTATTTTTTTAGCCGGGTATTTTCTTTTTCTTTCTTTTCAATTCTTCTTATTGAACATGATGGACAAATTCCCCAGGTTGGTTCCTTCCATGGTTAATAATCATCAAGTTAACAATTCAAAATCAAACTGACACTTTAATGTGTAAGATGGATGTGACATGTGAAATCATGACTCAATCAATGTTTAAAATTTCTAATCGAAGATCAATGACTTAACTTAATTTTGAGATCTCCCAAGTGACTAAAATCCAAGAGATATAAGGCATCAACATTAAACATCTTATAATTCTATTTTTTCATAAATTTTTCAATTTTTCGTAATTTTTGCTCAAAGACTAAGAAAACACTGATTAGCTTTCTAATCTACACCCCCAACCTAAAATCTACATTGTCCTCAATGTAAAAGAAATAAGCATGTAATGTAAAAAGGGCAATGAAAAGAAAAAGGAAGTGATGGAAAGATAATACCTGAAGAATGAATTTTTAAAGCTTTTCCAATGATCTCAGTGCGAAGATGGGTTAGCACAAAAGACTCAACAGACAATAAGCAAACTATCCTAAACAACAGAAAGCAAAATATCATAATCCTAAATTCTTTGAAAGCAGTAAACCTAACTAGGAAAACAGGAGAAAGCTACTCAGTCATTCTGCAAGGTTCCTCCTCCGGCCAATATCTTGATAAATTTCTCAGTAGGTTTCTCAACAAGATCATCCAAAAGCCCTTTTTGCAATAGGCTTGGATGTCCTGAAGCATGAATTTTCAGAGAATTTTGTGGACCTCAGCATAAAGTTTCCTTTTAATCTCCTGAGGTGTCCAAAGTACATATGATTCACCTGAGATAAAGAAAATTTCAGAGTTAGCACAACATGGTGAATCAGAGACTACAAGTAAATAAAATTCAGAGAAATTCTCAGTAGGTGATGTAGTCTCAACATATTCTGAAGTTTCAGGCTTCGGTTCAACTTTCAGCTCCTCCTCCCTTAATGGTAAACATTCAAGATCTATGGAAGAAGGGGTTTCAAAATAAGGGTTCTCTCGGTCAGTAACAACCACCGAAGTATTATTTTGTAAGGATCCATTATTTCTTTTATCATGGGATCACTTGAATCTGCAAAATATGCCCAGCGATCTTTCAGAGAGTGGAGATAGTTAGTTCAGAGAAGCTAATTTTCCACATTGAGGTCTGTAATGATATGCCCAATGATTCATTCGTCTTCTCTTAGAATAGAGGGAAACATGATCTCTTGCTCTTCACCTTGGTAAGAGCCAATTGTCACTGGATACATCTCGCCCTGCACTGCATAAACAGATTGTGGATCAGTAGGTGCATTGATGTGAAGATTCTATTCATTGCTACTACTCGGTAGAGGCACTATATCGTCAAGGGTTGACAGCTCAAATGATTGCCTTAACTGGGTGGTTTTAAATTCCAGATTCATATCAAGTAGCTCATCCATCTCCTTAATCATATTATAATCTAAATTAGGGGAGTGGTTTACACACGCCTCAAAAGAGTTGGAAGGGTCGATTGGAAGAGGCTCATCCTCCACATTTAAATCAGGTGTGTCAGATGGGTGGAGTAGATCATTACGGTCGACAACTTCCTGTACCTTGTGATCACTTTCCTGAACCATAATTGAAATCGATTCTAGTGAATCTTGGGCTGTAAACTCATGATTCTCATCCCAATACTTATCATCTTCCAATTCAGTACAGTTCACAAGTGGGATGAAATCACTTTCCTCACACTGTTTTTTCTAGGTTGAGTTGAGGATTGAATAAACTAGCCTCTTCCTCCTTATTTAAGTCAAGTGTGTCATATGACTGGAGTTTGTCAGTATCATTATATTTGAAAGACACTCATGTCTCTTGATCATTCCTTTAGACAGTCATTGAGATCGACTCTTTGGGAAATTGAATCGTATGCTCATTAGCACAATCCAACTCTTCATTCTCAATTTCATTATTCTCCACAATCGCATCACGTGAACCTAACTGTTGTATATCTTTTATAAGTTCTCGAAGTCTTTGGAGCGTTTTTTGTTGGATGAGCTCTAGAGTTTGTGTGGAATTTTGAAGTGAATTCTCTTGGATTGTTTCTTGTTGGATATCAGAGGTATAGAACCCAAGAGAATTGTCACTATGATGCATTGTTGATTTAACTTCCCAATGTTGATGTTTTCGCTGATTATAAGTAGGGAGTTGGGAATGAAGAATTGGATTGGGTTGAGGCTGGGGTGAACTACCCTCCTTTAGCTTATCAAGGCGTGATGCAAGCGCTTCTATCATTCTTCTGATGCCAGCAAAATCATCTGTGTAACCCTGAAGTGACTCCTCTTGGATCGTTTCTGGTTGGGTTTCAAAGGTAGAGGACCCAAGAGAATTGTCACTATGATGTATTGTTGGTTCATCTTCCCAACATTGATGTTTCCATTGATTATAGTCATACGGGTTATAGGTGGGAGAATCTGGTGGTTGTTGGTACATATTATTAGCCATAATACATTCACGCATAGTTCTCTTCTTACTGGATGGTTGATAATTATTCTCATTCCAATAATCATGATGACCCTAATAATCGCGTACTGTTTTCTTAATCCGTGAAGTGCAATTATTCTCCTGCCTATAATCACCGAAGGACTTCTTAACCGGTGGAGCATCATATTCTGGTTGATTCTCGGTGATATTTTCAGAAAAAATTTGAGACATGGGTTGTTTCCTATCATAATCATCATACATCGCTTCCCAATATCTCTTAGATATCTCAGCATACTGACATTCCCACTCTTCCATAGTGAAACCCTAACTCTGAATCTAATCTTAAAAGTGAATAAAAGAAAAAATCCTACAGCAATATGGAAAGTAAGTAGAGGAGAAGTTAAAAAGAGTTTATCGGTTTGGAGAGTTCTATGTTAGGATCCTACAAAATATAAAACAATGTTGGTCCCTTAAAAAAATCCAGAAAAATCCTAACCTAAAAACAAAACAAAAATTAGACCTAAAAATAAATCAGTTTCTAAAAATAAATTAGGAAAGTTTCTATCCTAGAATTAGAAAGTAAATTAGTTTTTAAAAACAAAAAAAAAAAAAAAAAAAAGAGAAAGTTTCTAAACCTAGAAATTGAAAGCTAAGTTAGTTTCTAGAATAATTCTGAAAAAAAAAACCTAACCTAAAAATAATAAGTAGAAAAATCCTAATCTTAACCTAATTCTAAAACTAATCAAATCTAGAAAATGCAACCGTCAATCATCGGCAACGGCGCCAAAAAACTTATTCACAACCCCAAGTGTAGGGTCGTGATGTAGTAATAATCTCGGTAAGACCGAGGTTGAATCTACAGGGAATGATACATTTATGAAATTAACTAGAAGAAGATGTAAAACTAATTCTGAAGTGATTGAGAGAGTAATTGTGTTAAGTAATTAAAACTAAGAATTTAAAGGTGGAAACTAGGGTGTCAAGGATCCACTTGTAGTGATCAGGGAGCCCTCTTGCTTGATTCAAGTAACATAATTAGAATTGGAGTCATATCCTATCCAATTGAAAAATATATCAATAAAACTAAATATGAACTTCCATTGACCTAATTCTCAATAAAGGAGAACTATGATAATTGGTATGGATTCCATCACCAAACTATGCCCAGGAGACAATGGCAAACAACAGGATTTATCAATCTCATAATCTCAAAGCACGAGAATTGTGAAGATTAGGAAGGATTTGATCACCCTACCATGCCCAAAGGACGATGGTGAACAATAGGACTTACTAATTTCACAATTTCAAATCAGGAAAAGAAGATACTCAAAGCAATTGTAGATCTACCATAATTTGAGTCATAATAAACCATTAAAAACTGAAAGTATTCCTTAAATATCAAATTAAAATTCATGGAGTTCAACATAAACATGAATCAAAGCAACAGAAACATCCCATCATGCTACAAGCTTCACCTCTTAGCCCTAGCTAAGAGGTTTAGCCAACCATAAACATGATTGGACCAAAGTCTCTTAAGAAAAATATGAAAACAACTAATGAAGAAGAAGAAAAATTCTTGGTGACGGCTTCTCCACCCTTTTACTCCACTCCTTAAACCCTAAAAGATGCCTAGGAATATCCTAAGGAGTCCTATTTATACTTGTGGAACTCCAACTTTCGAACCTACTTGAAAAACTCTAGAAACCGCCTCAGATTTACGTAGTTTGCTAAAATAGACTTCACTCTGCACAGTTTTCTAAAATAGACTTCACTCTTCACAATTTCACAAAATGACCCAGAGTTTCAGAATATGCCTTTTCAGGATGATTTCAGGATTCCTTTTCTTCACTTTAAATATTTGATTCTCTTAATTCCTCACTTGGTTTTCTTAGATCTTTGGCATATGAATTCTTCAATCTTAGTCTCCTAAGATCCATCCATTGCCTTGGTGATTCTTGAGCATCAAATTCATGCTTTTAGCACCCTTTTCAGTCCAAGCTCTTAAATTTACGTTGCAACACAAACATGAGTAAAATAGAACAATTAAGCATTATCATGTTCATAAAACCAGATATAAATGGGGGATAATATGTAATATTTGAGGCTCAACAACATCAAGCTCTCAAATTCATTAATAACCAAGCTAACGTGAATCATGTGCATGCTAGGTGGATTTCATTTTTGAAGAAATTCACATTTGTGCTGAAAACATAAGTCTGGGCAACAGAAACAAAGTGGGTTATGCACTGAGTCAATTGTCAACTTTGTTAGTCACTATGAGCAGTGAGGTTGTCGGGTTCGAGTGCCTTAAGGACTATATGGCGACTACGAAGATTTCAAGGACGCATAGGTTAGATACCAAGAAAGTCATCCAGTGACCTAC